>JAUMHF010000014.1:10150343-10204737 GCA_032359275.1 Microctenopoma steveboyesi | reverse complement strand
ACATACAGACGAACAACCATGCACACTCACATTCACACCTACGGACAATTTACAGTGACCAATCAACCTAACATGCAAGTGTTTGGACGGTGGGAGGAAACCGGAGTACCCGGAGGAAACCCGGGTACTCCGTTCTCTCCGAGACACGGGGAGAACGTATAAACTCCACACAGAAAGGCACCCGGCCGACCGGGACTCGAACCTGGGTTCTTCTAGCTGTAAGGCGACAGTGCTAACCACCACACCACCATGACGCCCAGAAGGAAATTGTGGGTAACAAATAGTTTCAGGCTTGAACAACCCGCAGACATTAACTGCAGTTGGTGATTTGATAATTAGGACAAGAAAAGGAAAATACCTGCTGATCCTGCAGCAGATGCAACTGTGTGCTGATCAAGTACAACCCACTTGATGAGCACTATAAAGTAATAATAAAGACGGAACAGAGGATCAGGCAGGCAAGATTAGCAAGCATCTTCATAAAACGAGTCAAATTATTAATAATCCCGCACTATTACTCAACAGACAACAGTAGCAGCGCCATTTAGTTTTTATGTATAGTGTTTACAGGATGATTGTATTTGTAAGAGAGAGATAGGACAAATAGGACATGAAAATGTCACTTGTTCAAACAGGGACAGACAATTATACTGTGTACTAACTGCTGGAAGACAGAATTGGCTACTCTACGAGGTCACACTAGCAGAAACACTATCATACTGTTAGTTCTTTAAAGTTTACGGTGGAAGCAGTGGAAGGACGACAGTGAACTGTAGTGGTTAGTGACATTCAGCGGTAGCTTCGTTCCACTTGCAGGTCGTTTCTTAGAAAAGCACACCCTCATCAAAACAAGACAACTGTACTGCTACAAACTGTATTTTGGCTATTTTCCAGAGAGCCTGAATGCAGGATAATATACTGTGTGTGCATCAATTCATGCATTCACACACTCATTTATTTCAGTAAAAACCTCTCTCACCAGTGGGTAGTAGGTCATAGCACTCCCTCATCATCCCCTCTCCCTGTCCAGCACCTCCTTGTTGTCATATGACCGCTGTTATGTGTGAGCAGCGGAACACAAAGTTGCTCTGTTGGTCCCCTTTGCTCTGCCCTCTCAGATTTGAGTGCTGCAAGTAAGGCCCTCTCACTCGCCAGCCTCAGGAAAACAGACGGGGCCCTGTATGTGACTACCAGCAAAGATTAGAAAGGAGGGCAAAGAGAAAGGGACACATGAATTGAGCTGTTTTATGTAACACCAAAAGCTAACTTAATCCTAACTCATTCACACAGCTCCGCCCTAAGATTTTGTGCGATTCACTGACAGACTTTCTCACTGATGCTTTGCTGTTAAGTCATTTATTAGACTAGATCAGCACCAAAAACTGCCAAAAGCAGGCGTTTGTGTGAAGATGACACTTTGTCCCAGTACCTGGTGGGGATTAAAGACCCATAACAAACAAAAGCGCTGAGCCATCGAAGCAATGCCCTGTCGTTTTAGGGTCACATATTTTGTCTACGTTTTATTATAAAATGTCTGAGTGCCTCAGCTTCATGTTAAACATCAATTTTCACCTAATTCTTACATCAACTACTGGAAAGAGAAAGTGATAATTCTGCTGCTTCTTGTCCAGGAAATAAATGCAAACGTCTTCAATTAATCATCTTATTAAGAAGGCTGCCTAGGGGTCCACATTTAGCTCCCATGATACTTAACTGTAATAGAGCTGCCTTAGATGGTCCAAATCGACAGTTTGCATACCTAGAAAGTTAAAGATAACTAAAATTTCATCGGGCAGGGACATGTTAGCCTCCTTGGAGAAAAAGCTGATACCTCAATAGTCACTGTTTCTTTCAAACCAAGTCTGTCCCCACCGCCCCATGCCATTAGGTCACCCAGCTGAGTAGATGTAGCAAGAAACAAAAGCCGTGGAAGGAGGTCAACTCAGCATAGGTTTTGTCACACTATTGTTCTTGATTTTATATGCATAAGTGTTTCTTGAGTTGGAACATATTGCCAAAAGAGAACGAAACATTGTTGCCGTGTGCAAGAGACTGTGTTGATTCTGCTTATTTAAGAATTGAAGTTTGTGTATTTTGTTTGTTTAAGAATTGCACTTTTAGTTTGAGTGTTTAACAGAATCACACAAAAAAATTCAAAGCAGTTTATTTTCCTCCAAAACGGTACTTTCACATATGACAGTAGGTGCACAGTGTTTGTACGTGAACCTTGGTGTAGGCCCATTATAAAAGCATGTGATTGCTCTTTCTATTTCACTCTGCACCTCACCATAAAGCCAATGCCATGCGTGATGGACATTTCTAAAACAAGTTTAAAACACTGAAATATTAAATGAAGCAATGGAGCAGGTGTTCGTGCAGGTTTTTTCACAGTCGATGTGTCCTTCGTTTGTCTTCTAATGGTTACAACCGGTTACTGAGAGCGGAAGCAAATCAAGATTTAAAGAAATATACATAGACACCCTGAATTGTGCGTGCAGGGCATCGGCGGTTGTGCCTGCAAAATGCTGTTTGCATGCAAAACATTTATTGACGTGCTTCTGCCTCTGATTCAGGCTGTGATATTATTAACCACCAGTTGGTTTTTTTATCTCTCAGTAACCGACGTATAGCAGCAACTGCTCCTGAGATGGGATCATGAAGAACCCAGAAAGCCAAACCAAAACCACCACACTGGAAAAATTCTGAGTCAAGAGATAATGTATATAAGATAGCTGGTGCAGCTTAGCTAATAGTGAGTTTCATGCTGAAATAATAGAGCTTGTATGGTATAAAAACAGGAGTAAATTCAACTCACAGCTACCCATAAAGGCTTCTCCAATCTGTCAGCATTACACTATGACTGCAATCAATATCCTGATCCACTTATTGCTTTTTCTTACGAACCTCTAATCAAGCAACACGACAGAGGGTCCAGCAAAAGGACCAATCTAATATTTCTGATCTACTGTGGTGCTCCAGAGAAAAAACATGGTGGAATTTATCCACCCTCTTTGCATTGATTCACAGATGTCTGAGGGCCTAGGCATGAGCAGCTGTCACAGACACATCCATCCCTTTGTGTAACACGCTCAGAAAAGTGCTGTATTTCCACCAACACATTACTCTTTCATCCAATCTGTTCCAAATCTCTTCCCTTCCTTTTCTCTCTTGCTCTCTACTGCATCAACCTCCGCCCCTCTGCCCCATCTGCCTTCCTACTGTTAACCCCCGCCCCCCCCCAGCACCCTCGACCCCTCCTTGCATTGGTTTTGTAACACACGTAGTACACACAAATGCACATGCTCTCCTGACGCTGCCCAACAACAAAATGCAGTAATGCTGTGTTAAAATAGGAAGGACAGTCGGGACAGAAAATAGAAAAAATCATCCCGTTTCTGGCAGCTAAGTAATGAACACGATTTTCCCCACTCACCACTAAGATGTACAGAAACAGACATTCATGAACAGACAGCCAGACACAAATGAACCGAATAAATCCCAGCTTCAGATTATTCATCAGTGTCGATGTCAATATGGGCCTGGAGAACACCAGACAGCAAGCTCTCACATCTCAAATCTCCTGCACCGCTGTCGGGCCACAATTTTCCCACTTATGCCAGTGCTGGTGGAACCAGAGCCCACAGGATTTGTCCACCTCCCAGTGCACGTTCATATTCAGTGTCTCTTAAAGCCAACTGTAAGTACGGAGTACCTGACTGTGTGTGATGGTGCGTTGTATCTTTCATTTCCCCTCTTTCTATTCCATTTCTATTTCATAGCTTATGACCTGGACAGAGCTTAGAGGCATACACGTAAGGACACACAGACACACACACACACACACACACACACACACACACATCTTTGATGCATCCTTCTCTTGTCCTACATACAGTAATTACAAGAACTAAGCTCTGCATTTGTCATTTTATCAGAATTGAGGATGCTCTGGGGAGATGATGAGTCAAATTGCAAACACAAGATAGCTGCGTCTGTTGACACGGAGCTAGCAGGGTGGAGGAGGGGACAGACTGCATGCCATGGTACCATCTCTAAACATCACCTTCACCCTTTATAGCATGAAAAGACACTTACCCTCCACAGAACGGCTATAATGAAATAGGATCTTGATTCTCCTGTACATCCAAAACAGGCCAGTCTCGTAGGGATTTCATTTATTTTTTAAATGTTGACAAGCTTACCGTGTTCACCAGCCAGCATCCATTTACAAGAGATACTGCAGACAAGCCCATGCAGGGAGAGAAAGGCTATATGAAATCCACCTTTAGTCCTGCTTCTTCATCTTCAAATCTTCCTCATGTTCACAGCATCGCTCTCTCTCTCTCGCACACTCACACACACACTCACACACATATCTCTCCCTCTGCTGTTCAGCACGCCACTTTCTCCGTTTTATTAACGTCTGTATTCTATATCCTCCCGTGTTTGCTCCAAGGCAGTTGAGACACTGCAGCGATGGGGGTGGAGGGCGTGTATATATGTGTGCGTGTGTTTGAGTGTGTCAGAGACAGAGAGGCAGAGAGAGGGAGTGCAGGACAGAAATAGAGGGAGGAGTCAGCGGGGATAGAGAGAGAAGGGGGGAACAGTCAGGATTAAAACATGAGAGTAACTCAGAGAGAACAGGCTTTGATGGTGTAGATACAGCTTCCAGTGTATCTTTATTTCATGCTAGAATAATAAAATATACATTAACCATTATGGAACCTGAGCCCTACTCGCTAGAACAGACGTGTTGCAGTGTGGATCTGTGGTTACTTCAGGTTTTCATGTGCTCGCTGTCAGGCCGGCAGCAGGATTGGTTGTGATTTCATTGATGACAAAAAAAAACAAGATAGGGAGAGAGAGAGAAGGAGGGGACCGGGGAAGGAGAGGAGGGGAGAAATGACGACAAAGGAATGGGAGGGGGATTGGACGATGGTGTAATGTGCTGTTTCCGTGCCAACTGTTTCTGTGACAGTGGGACCACTTCCTTTATCGCTATTGGTTATAACCAAGAATTGATAGAGGCTTCTGCAAATGAGGCAGCATGCAACTGGGTGTGAATGGGTGGTTCTTTTCATGTTTCTTCCACTTCTTGTGAATTAATAGGGACAACAACAGTAAAATAAAAATATGTTTTTTGCTTGACAGCCTCTAAAGAGAACACAGACATGAACATATAGAAACATAATGAGTGCTGGAGCATCATCTGAAATATTGCTTTGTCACTCTGGATGCCACCAATGTGTAAAGAGACTCCTCCCTTCTTCATAACATGCGCACACACACACATTGTTCAGCAGGAAAAAATATCCAGATCAAGTTGCTCAGGCTGTGTAGTGTAACACGATGGCCTGGACACTAACCCTAGTGTCATGAACTGTGAGATACTTAATAAGCTACAGGCCAGCACAAGTGCACATCTGGTGTTGGTGAGAAACTTTGCCACTCCCTGACCTTTCATTTGGCTGTTTTAATCCGTGTGCTGACCTCATTTTTTCTCCTTGTCACTTTCACTCTCACAATATGGCTTTATCCCAATTCAACATAAAGTATATCATTAATTACTTTAAACAGTAGCTCAGACATTTCACAGAGTCGCTTCCTGTTCAGGCGCCGTGCACTGCTCTTATCTCTGTTTCAGGTAACTTTTCAAAAATGAATAACAGAAACCGCAAACAATAGTGTGACACAGTCATGTGGAAAAAACTGTCTCCCGTAATCAAGTTTAAACATGTACAACTTTAACTGTCCTTGTGGTCTGCAGAAGACAACACACAAAGGAAATGACACAAGATGTCACCTTCTAAACTGTTCCTGTGAATTCACTGAGGCTGTAACAGAAACATTAAGTTACACCTGATTTATCTGAATACAACAGAGAAAATGTGTCAGTGTTGTTTCTATGATCTAAGCCACCGATCAAGTTATGCTACCCAGAATGGTAAAGCCACGTCAAAAGTCATTGCTATCACAGCTATCCTCATAAATGAGACTCTCCTGGAAATGTAGCAGCATTACTTTACCGTCATCTGGGTGTGACCGTTGATTCTGATCTTTGTTTTCAGATAAAAACATGTGATTTATGGTTATATTGTGTGTCTTCACCTTCTTGCATTTAGACTGTACTATAATTCATAGTCACTCTTATGTTTGCAAAACTGCAGCAAAAAGACCTCACAAAAAATAAAGAACAAGGAATCAGCTCTCATTAAGCAGCTTCACACTAGTTTTAGAACTTCAAGATTTCACTACTAAAGCACAGCAGGGTTCGTCTCCCAGCTAAACCTCAGGCTTAACACTTATTAAACTGGAGCACAGCCCAGTCCTCTGAGACAGCTTGGTAACAACTCCTAAAAGATCCGACCAGGGGAGCTAAAGCTGCAAGTGCTTTTTAAACGTGTTCTTTGTAATGAATTTGTTCTACTTATTAGTGGACTGACTTATTAGATTTCTAAATCACTTCCCTGACATTCCCTTTTATTCTCTATTTTCTTCCTCAAGATGTTCTCTGCCAGAGCCTCATGACCCCCTTTGTCTCGCCTTGAATATTTCTCCATCCTTTTCATTCTCCATAACCCTCACTATGCCTTTTTGTCTATCCTAGATTGTCTCTGTGCCTCTCCCAGCTTCCTGTCTCCCTAATCCTTAATCCTGTAGAAATCGGTCAGGCAGAATGAGCCAGCTTTGATCAGGCTCTCATATCAGGCGTGCTAACAGTGTCAGCACACCCGGATCCCACAGAACCCTGTAGCCCAGGGAGAGAGCTTCAAACAGGCGTTCACCCCCTGACTCTGCTTGAGAGGAAGGGGAAAGGAAGGCTACAGAGTTCCTGTCTCAACTGCCAGCTACACTACAGCATTCTCCCTTTTTTATTTACCACTTGCACCATGACTTAGCTTTTGAATAATCTTTTTCTGCATAAAGTAAACTAGTTGTGGAAACTGAAAACAGCAGCCAACTTGGCAGAGAACGGTGTACAGTGCAGAGATGTGAAACTCTCTTCTCTTCTCTTTTCATGCTCTTGACAGAGTGCATGGAATCTGTATTGCTTGTGTTTTGTTACTCTGAAACACGACCAGGAATAATACCTATCTGAGTGGGAGGCATGTCACAAAACACCTGGTGATCGTGTGGTACAATGCATCATGCAGGAAAATTAGCCTTCCTTAAAGGTCAGCTTTGTATAGAGCATCTAGCAAAGTCAGGCCAAAATACACAATCGGAATTGTGCCAAAATAATTCCTACTTTGTGCCCACATTTTAGTTTAAGCATCCTACCCTTCGAATGGTCAGTGCAATAGAATGACTAAAACCTTCTACCTTCACTTCGGTTTATTGCTTGAAGTTGGCAACCTTTGTAAAAATAAAATGCATTTACTGACTTGGCATGAAGCAGTAGCACACTCAGTGCTACAATGTACAACAGTAAAGAAAAGAAACACTGCAAATATTAGTATTATCAGTTAATTTATCAGCAAGTCTTTCAGTATTTCAAAGTCTGCAGGCACCGAGCATGCAAATTCTAAGCAGAAACATTATCTTCCGTCGTAAGATAAGGATCATGTCAAAGGATAATTCACAGAACATAGAACCAACAAAAATGGTACATAAATGTGTTCCCTTTTCACAACCAACATGACCTCGAGGTTGGATCTTTCAGCAGAGCTATTACAGAACTGACAATGTATTCAGTCTCTCCATTTAATCAGTACAGAAGTGTTATCAGGTGCTTTAAATCAGCTACAAAAATGAAGCATTTAGCAGGATGTGCAACATCTGATCTGAGATCTGCTAGAATGAGCTCCATTCATCAGTTGATGATTAGGGGCAGACTCTTTTTGTGGTAATATTACTGTAGTTACTATTACATTTTATAAATTGTTAAATTTGCATAATTTTAATAAAACAAGGACAAAATCATAGTAATGTTGTGCCTCCTCAAATTTTGCACCAAATAATTGTGCATAAAGCATTTAGGACAAAATTATATTACCGCAATGTGAGTCAGTGTCTCAAAGTGAAAATACCTAAATAAGTCTTCAATGAATAAACAGTAAATGCCCTTTTTGTACAGCGCTCTACCTTTTCATCACTGGCTTTGCTCTATTACTCTGTGACAAACTTTTTCCATTTTTTTTAAGGAAACACTGGCACCTGGTGGATATGTATATGTTGTACACGGGTATGTGTTTCAAAACATTTCTGATCTAACAACAAACATAAAAACGTGTTTTCTAGGGAATATAATTTCAATTTTTTTTTTACAGACCATCATTGGTAAAATATTACTTTGTGTTCTATAGGACCAAATTACATGAAATAACATTACATTGCATTAAATGTAACCTTGGACATTAATATGTGCCAAATTACCTCACGACAATGGCATCTGACAAGGTGTGGAATATATTACACAGCAAGTGAAAAGCTGGTTCTGATAGTTGATCTTTTGAAAGCAGGGTAACAGGTATTGAAGGCTAATTGCTGTGTGTGGATGTAAGGTGAATTCACACCTATCTAAACCATGTTGCACACTAAGTACACCCCTTCTTGGCTACAGTATCCCCTAATAGCAGTGGCCTTCCTTCCAGAGTGCAAAAAATGTTCATGAGTGGTTTGAGGGACAAAGTGTCAAAGCTTTTGCATTGGCCTCGAATTTACCCAGATTTCAATTTGACTAATCGCATGTGGGATGTGCTAGTAATTATTTATATTAAAAGTTAAATTATGAAGGCCACCACTACCCTCCCCACCACTGTCACTGTACATCTCTAGGACAGCTCTCAGCTGATTCAAGACCTCTCTCTCCTTCCTCCTCTCCTACCTTCAAGGTATTTTAGTGGGTATTTTAGGTGTTTCAGTGGGCACAAACATCCAACTCTTACTGTACCTAGGATTCATCAACCACTCATCCACTTTTCTTGTCATTGGTATGCGGACGATGATGACGATGACGATGACAATTCTTCCTTTCTTTTCCACCAAACTATTCTTCCATCTCATGTCTGCCTGACAGCTCTGCTTGAGGGAATGGGGAAAAGACATCCTCAGCTCAGTCTTTTTTAAGATAGAAGTTCTAGTCTTTCCAAACAGAACTTCATTACAGCACAGCAAGTTGACGCTGGGATCAAGTTGGGATCTTCCTGACACTGCTGGGATTCTAGAGGTCGTCATTGATAAGGACTACGTTTTGATGACCACCACCATCTCACAGGCATGCAGGTCCTACAACATCATACGATTTAGACCCTACCTCTCCATAGTGACAGGGCTACCATCACACACGATGAAGCCTCTCCAGATTCTCTAAAATGCAGCAACACATCTCATTTTGATGGGTCAGAAATGTCAAGCTGCTTTTCACAAGTCTGCTCTGGTTTCCAGTGGCTGCTTGCATCGCATTCAAATCTCTGACGCTCGTCTACAGAGCAGTAAACTCTAAGCACCTTTCTACCCTACCCACCATAATCCAGGTCTACAATCCAACAAACAGCATCTGCTGTTTCCTACACCACAAAGAAAAAAGAGCCTAAGCAAATATTTTCAGCACAGTGGTTCCATGTCAGTGGAATAAGCTCTCCAACTCTGTTTGCGCAGAAGTCTTACTCTCAATATTTAAACAATGTTGGAGGCTGAACTCTACCAAACTGCCACACCTTCCTAAGCATGTAAAAAACATCTGCTGCTTCTGTCTCATGAAACAAACTTATGTCTTTCTTCTAATGTCACTTTGATTCAAATGTCCTCTCTGTCAGACTTAGATTTGTTGTTTGCTTTGTACCTCGTTGTAAGTCCCTTTGGAGAAAGCATCTGCCAAAGCACTAAATACACATGTAAAAGCTATCTCCTGTCTGCCACAGAAACAGAATACACCAAAAGTATATTTTCTCTTTCATGTAGTGGAGGTCTAAACAGTCTCTAATAAACATTACGTTTCACTATTTTTTACCTCAAGGTAATATATGTTCATGTATGGTAATATGTGTGGAGGTTGATGGATCTTGCACAAAAAAACTTCCTTTGAATTCCCTCGAATTAATAAGGCTTTTGGATAATGCTGCTCGCTGTATGTAATGAATATATGGTTCTGTTGCTCAGAACAGATTCTCCATAATCTGTAAGAAAGGAAGCTCCTGGCAGACTTTGATAATCCCTATACACTTTGTCTAGAGGGAATCCCATTGACCCCTTTCTAAACCCTAATTCCATCTTTATCTACAAGATCGTCTGACAACAGCTAAGCCCTAGGACAATTTACTGGTGTCAAGTACAGTAACTTTATGGGCTAAAATTATTGTGGACATCTAACAGTGAAAATGTTGAAAACAGAAACAACGCGGTCCTGCACATTTTCTTTGTCATTTAGATGTATAGAAGATGGGAAAGTAAACACACAGTGATATCTTGTATACTGACCAAAATAGGTATTTTACAAATAGGTATATAAACAAATGATCAACTTATGTAAAATGAAAATGATTACACATTTCACATTAAAATCGCTTTTACATGGGCCCCAACAAAGGTGTATTTTATGTGGTTGTTTTTGTTCTAAAAAGCATCACTTTTACACACAACAATACATGTACTGTGCTGATTTTTAAATGCACATTTTTCACATTTAAATGAAGAATTCTGAATGAAATGTGATAAAGCTGAGTTCAAATTTATTTGCCTCACTAAGGCCTAATTACTGAAAACAGATATTCTGTGGACTGCTGAGAAAAAATGTGAACCTTTTGGAAGATTTGCATCCCATTAGATCTGGCATACAACTACCGTAAGAGTATTTCATAAGAACATTATACCAACAGTCAAACACGGGGGTGTTAGTGTGACAGTCTGGAGCTGCTTTGCAGCTTCAGGGCCTGGATAATTTGATACAATTAAGGGAACGATCAATTCTGTGCTAGAAAATCCTAAAAGAGAAGGTCTGACCATCAAGTTTTACACTTGGGCTTTGCAGCAGGACAATGATCCAAAACACACCAGAAAGTCCACCCCTAAATAGTCTACAAAAAACTTATATAATCATTTATGTGTGAAAAGTATGCAAAAAAGACTTGAATATGTAACTTGATATAGAAATTATATACAAATTAATTTATTGTACACTTTTGTAAATGTGTAACCAGCTTCTAAAATGTGTACGCCTAAGAGCCTTATTTTTTATGTGACAATGCACTCTGTGCTCTTATAGTTGTATCTGCATTTCTTCAGACCCACTCACAAATGTATTAACAGGTCATGCTCTGCCCTAGTTTACTCAGCGTTGCTTTTTATGGTAGTTTTCCGGTCTTTGTAGCAAATGCTGTGTTATTCTCAACACCAACAGCACCCTTCAGGCTCTGTACTCTGGGCCTTCTTTTTAACCCTCAGCTGTTTTTTTCTCAACACACCTAATAGTCTGGCAGACAGTTCCACAGCAACAGAACTGTCAGTGCTGGGCACTGCAAGCAGTGAGAGCTCTCACCTCACTGCCACCAAATGCAACACTACAAACTAAAAAAGAAAATAAAGAAACAAACAAAGACATGCTTCAATTGCACACCAAAGGCCTCTTAAAACTTAACAGCACAAATACTGAAGACTGAAATGTCGCACAACAGGAATATTTTCCACATCCCACTTGTTTTTTGTTATAAGGTTTCTACCTCATGCTAAATTTTTCACCACTACACTTTTCACGTCTGTCTTGTCTACAGTATTTTCCTTACCATAAGCCATAAGTACCTTTGAATGTGCAACATTGAACAGAAGCTGCAACAAAAGAAAAAATATACACCTGTTATAGTCTCGGGCATATCTTTAATAACTTTTCGTTTGCTCCATTCATTTATACCAAGCAGGCTATTTCAACACTTTCCTTTGCATGAACAAGCCTAATAAAACTGTTAAGTCAAATAGATACATTTCCTAAGTTTTTATTTGCTATTCATAGTCAATGATAGGACATGCGTTTTTTTACATCCATTTTTTCCCAGAGGACACAACACTTCTGCTTTAGATACTACAGTAGATCCATCCTCAAATCAAATTGTTTATTTAATATACAAACAAATAAGTGGACTTGTTGAATTCTGTAGTGGACTGAAAAGATTGATTTTATAAACTCTGTGAAACCCTGAACGTTCCTCTCTCACCACCATAATATTAAATTGAAGATACTGAAGTTTGTCGTTGAATTCACTGAGCTCTGTCTTCGTGAACACAGAGGGTGGACAAATGGTGATTTTAATGTGCCACGGTCTTTATAGTTGTGCAGTCCATTGATAATGCTCTTTGAACTGAAAAAGACAAAGCCTCTACCGCCACGCTAACTACTCTGTGAGGCAGCAAATGCTTTGAAATCCCTTGAACAATTATTGCGATCTTTCAGTCTAGACAAAACCAAATGACTTGACACAGTCACCCTTAGAGCCTCGTCGCTAGTGTGTCTTATAAAAATGAGGCTTGTTTAGTCCATGGTCTGGTTCCCTCCATGGTCCTAAATTTAGGAATCACGGTGTCAGTGCGCTTATATGCACTAAAGTAAGCCCGTTAAAAACGCTTTCTCGAGCAAGATGGGTTCTTACAGTACACGCTAGGTTGAAACAGTATGTGGAAACTTGTTAGCGAAACCCGGGAGTTCCGATTACTCTGCATTTTATAGCCTAAACAGTTTCCAATCGGCTTTTCACAAGAGCGCATGTGCAGGACAAAAGCTGCTATTTAAAAGATTTGCACAACGTATTTTAATGAAACAGTTTTTCTTTTATCCGAATGGATTGTAAAAGTGCGGTCACTCACCTCTCCGGGACACATATATCAGAAGATAATGTAACGTTTTTACACATTTCTTTAATCAACAAATTGTGCAGATAAGTCCGTAAACTGTGTTTGTGGCAGATGTAATCACTGCAAAGTCTTATATTTTTTGCTAAATTCTATACAAAATACATTTCTAAACACGTTTTATTGTTCATTTAGAAGTCGCTTTTAATTTACTCACAGAAAATGTTATTGTAACCACTTTCTCGCGTTACTTATTCAAATCGTTATAACAACGTTGAGGGTTAGTCAGTATTCGAGTATTCCAGTAATTAAAATAAGGTTTCCATTACAAATAACTTATAACCATAAATTACATTTATTATTCATGTAATAATGCCCCCGGTTTTAGTTGTAGGTTGCGTATGATAAGCTGCAATGCTGCCAGCTAAAGCGAAACCATTGCGAGCATTTCCAGTGCGCGTCCTACTTGTAAACCTCTACGGCAGGGCGAATGTGCGCGTCCCCGCGACTCTCGCCATAGAAAACAAAGCTGAACGTCTTCCATAACAGCCAGGGCTGCAGACTTGAGGAATATCCAAATTTATTCTGGATACATCGTGCTGAATATGGATTTACAGTGGGTGTAGCATCGTTGGAGACCGAGCCTTCTCGGCTGGGGTAACGGCAGGACATTAGCAAAACCGACGAAAATATCATCGGTGTATTTTTTTCTCGGGGTGCTTTGTCTTGTCCACCTAACGATAGCAAACCATCATTCCCGTTTCAATTGCAAGATATTCAGCTAGTGATTACTAGCTGCCGCCGGGATGTTTCATCATGTTGTAACCTAAAAGTAACTGCTAAGGCGTCGGATTGTGAAGGAAAAGCAGAAAAACCTCGCCGAGGTCCCAACGGGTTGTCACCGGGACCTGAATCTGTGTTAGCCACAGTCGCAGAACCAACTGTTTTCGGCGATATGGCGGAGCAGGGCTACTCATCTTGGTAAGTGCGCACGGGCATCTCGCTACCGAAGAGTAGCAGCTACCCGACGCTAGCTTTTGCTAATGCTCCCCAGTCTGATTGATATATGTCAATAAACTGTTAAAATGACTTTCTGACGATCCACATAAAGGCTTGACTTTCCACACGGGCACCCTATTGTCGCTAAGAAATGTCTGTCATCCAAATATGTATTTATTTATTCGTAGCTATAATGTTGCTAACAGCTAACTTGGGATGACTGGTTAGCTAGCAGCGGCTAATCAGCCGCACCAGCTGATGCGGTGCTAAACCTGCTTCGGTCCAAAACCAATGGGGTTATTTTAAGTGAATGCTAAAGAGCTAGCTGCCTAGCTAGCAGCTTCGTAACCTTACAGCGTTAGCCACTTGTCGAATTACTGTTTCGCTGGCATCGTTTGTTTTCAGAATTGAACACAACAGGCACAGTGTTGCATGACACTGGCAAGGAGATTAACAGATGTTAGCCGTGTCAACAAATTAGCGTTAGCAGATTAGTTGGCTAGCTGTCGTCGTCGACCCGCTTCACAATAACAAAGGTTCTGCTGTAGAGCTAGCTAGCTAACTGGCATCGCAGTCATGTTCCAAATGGCAGTTTTACCTTGGTATTGGCGTTTTTACACACGCCAGGTCGTCACGTAAATTTACAGAATTGTGAGACTTATCTTGTAATGTGATTTTTAACGTTGTTTTGAATTTTAGTTCACGATGCGGAACAAAACGAGACAAACAAGACCTGGATATGAGTGAAAATGCGTTATCCCCCTGAATGAAAATGATCTGACTTTGTTGAGGCCTAGCTAACGTTAAATAACGAAGCCTAAGTTTTGCTTGTTGGTTAAAACAATAGGATTTTGGTGGTTCAGAGTTTTATTTTAAATCGTGATCAGTCCAGTGTGTGTACTTTACAGAACGACACCGGGCCAAAAGGTTTTGATACACTGAAATGCTGTGTTTTGAAACTGCTGTAACTACCTCCTGTTTAATGTCAGCATTTTGTGGGTTTGTCAGAGCAGAACTGTCTTTTCTTTTAATGTAATGACTTTTATTTAAGTTTCCAGTTTGTGTTTAAATAGCATTACTTTTTGTTTGTTTGGGTTTTCATTAGGCCAACAGAAGCTTTGTGTCATTACAGATTTTAGAAATATTCTGTCACAAATTTAGGGAAGTCTATTACAGGAAAATAAACCAATTTGATACAATTGAATCCAGGATTAGACCAAAGATTTCTGTTTTTATGACTTATGAATGTACATTTTAACACATTTCCATCTCATCCTGACACATTAAAACAAAGGTTGGGGTTTAATGTGTTTTATCTAACAAAGTCCATGGTCCAATATGAACTCAATATGCATCATGCAGGAAACTCCTGCAGTTGTTTCAGGGCCTTCAGACTGCCAGCTATTGTTCAGTTGTGTATTGAACATTTTACAAGCTTTGGTGTATGGTCTGTGGGGCTCACTGAACAACAGTTTTGCAACAGATGATTGCCTCGCACACTGTCAAAATATTGTGGTGAAAATATATAAGTGTGAAAATTGAAGCTGAGTTAGTTTATTGCTAGTACCAAGGGATGAAAGTGTCATTTGGCATGTTTATTGTGATAAAGTGTAAAGATTAAAAACGCAATATCTGCTCATTAAGAAAATGTTTTATTATTAGGTTGACATTCTAGGCTTTCCTGGGCAAAAGTTTGCATATATTGTCTGTATACAGTGTTAGAATATGACAGACATTTTGGAATGTTGAGGACAGACACTTTTTTTTATAAGACCCCATTTACACCGGTAAGAAAGATAAATGGTATGTATAAATACAGTTTTTCATTTCTGATAACTAATCCACATGGTCTTTAAATCCTGGTCGTTTGTATAAATTGTACAGTTGGTCCGTCTTCCTAGACTGAGTGAATCATAACATGCTAATTTGTTTGGCATGAGGGTGGGCTATCATCTAAACCTGCTTGTCGTATAGGTTAAAAGAAGCATACTACTTGAACATTATTTAAATGCTTATATCAATGCATAATAATGTAGGGCTCCAACGGCTGTCTAGCCTAAAAGAATTAGGTGTTAACTCTTCTGCCACTTTGTCAATAAATATTTTTTGTCATCCAAGTCATGTTACCTGGAGGTTGAGTCATGAAAACTGAACTTCCTTCTTGTCGGGTCAGAACATTTCACTACTAATCCCAGTAGCTTCATTGTCAGTTACCATCACTCAACTTCCAGATGTTCTGCTGATATGTTATTTCTGTGAAAGTGTACATTCATATATTGCTCGGGTCAAAATCGTTCTCGCACATTTTTACTATTATTGTACATGTCAACAGAGCATTAGCAGACTGTTAACCAATTCTTGTGCTCCACTTTATATGCATATGAGTAGAGAACTTAGTATAACACTTTATACTACTTACATTTACACTTAGCATTAGTGGAAGCAATAACAGTAGGTCCACCTTGGATCGACAGTGGCTCAGTTGGAAGGGAAGAATAAATCTGTATGTGGTTAAAGTATAAATGTTTTAAGTCTAAACTAAACAAGCTAACCATCTTAATTTGTGTATAGCTCATAAGTCAAATATTATAAGTTTTAACTTATGAGCATAAATGCATAAGAGTAAGTTAAATCTTATGAGCTATATTCATAATATTAGATTCAGCGTTTGCACAATTACAGTAATACAAGCAATATAAATAAGATTTGGTAAGTCTTAATGATTCATTAATTTATGATTTTGTTTGAAGAGATGATATCGATTTCTACAGCAAAATAAATATCAATCTGTTTTTTTATTTTACTTGTATGGTGCTATTTAGGAAACTAGAGTTCAACAAATTAACACACTTTGGTAGGAGAAGCATAAAAGTCTTTTGAAACAGGTGGAAAAAGGAAGTGATGTAGGATTGAGAGGTCACACCAAGACGAACCAGTCAACATGGATCCACAGAGTTAAAAAACAATTGAGGGGCACACATGGGTTCTCTACACTAGACACAATTATGTAATTATGGAGGTTTCTGGGCATGCCCTTGTGCGAAGGATGTGATTGCACTTTACAGCCTGCATTTACACCTCCAATGAGATCAGATCACAGTGAGGACTAGGCGGCCTCCGGATGTGTTAGTCTGGTCTTATTACATCCCTGTCGCAGTGCATTCTGTATGCCTTTACATCTAGCTTTAACATGCATTCCCTTACTCAGAAACTCATCAAATCTAAATGCGAGATAGAAACATTATTTAAAATATGTATTAGATCTTTTTGAGTTGTTAACCAAAGCTTAGTTCATCACAATGTAAAACAGCAAGGCTCAATTAAAGAGTGCAAACGCAGAAAAAGCACTGGGCAACAGCTACAAAAGGTGCTTAGATACATGTTGTGGCCACAATGTATTTGTATTAAGTGTGCAAACTATATCTCGTATTTTTATGTAATGTAGATAGGCCATTTTAATGCTTTCTTTATCATTGTAAGTCTAGTTCTGACAAGCTGAATTAGGCAGGTGTCCCAGTAAGATTTGGAATATGTCCAAATGTCACCTTGGTTCATGACAAAGCTGACTGTCTTTCTTTAATTTAACTCTGACACTCCTTTGCTTACCCACATGGCCATTGAATCACAAGTATGAACACTGCATCAATCAAAATGAAAGTCATGTTTTCCCATATCTGCATGTTGCCTTTAATGTAAATCTGTTTCTATGTTTCTACATAGAAACAGATTTACATGCATTCTAGGCACCACTGTTAATGTATAACTATTTCTGTACTTATTGTTCAGATACACCTTTCCAGTATCACACAGTTTTCTCATGTGAAAAATGAAGCCTTCACTAAGTCACCTATTTCTTATATCATTATCAAGTAGTAGTACATTTCCATACGGAGACTTTGAATGAGACTATCGCTACAGGTCTGTATTGATAACATCCACTAAGAAGTAGTGTAAAAGTACATTTTTATGTCCATTTGGCTTTCTTAATAATAAAAAACACTCTTCACCATTAAACACAACAATTAGGTCTAATCCCAAAATCTTATCATTAAGACTGTCCACAGGCTAATTCAAGCTTGGCCTTTCCAGACTCTCACTAATAAACCAATTATTCATACTAATCATTAAGTAAATAATAATACAATTGTTGACTTCCCCACCCATAAATAAGGCATTAGAGCAGAAGAACAGGAATAACTGTTGTGTTGAGATGCCAATGTGTGAGTCACACATTGGCATCTCAACACAACAGTGTTGTCAAGACCAAACTTGACAGCAAACCCTGTCCTATAGTCACTTGTTGGTTATGATATTATTACTGTAGAGCAGGGGTCTCAAACTGTGACTACTATTTGGCTGTTCATTACACGCAGTGCTATTAAAATACACATTTTATTTGTCACATACATCATTATACAGTGTACAACCTGCAGTGAAATGTGTTCTTCTGCATTTATCCATCCCCCCTTGGGGGGAGCAGTGAGCAGCCACCGGCGGCGCTTGGGGAGCTACAGCTAGGTGTCTCACTCAGGGACACACCTGGTATGTGGGTTGGCCTGGGTAACTCAGCTGGGAATCGAACACGGGTTTCCTGCTTTCTAGCCCTTTGCCTTAACCACTCTGCTACCAGGCTGCCATAAGGTATAAAATATCGTCCCGCGAGCCACAAGTCTGAGACCCCTGCTGTAGAGACTCACACCTGTTCACTCTGTCCTGTGTCCAAAGCACTATTAACCCTTCAGAATTAAAAGGCCTAAATAATTTTTTTATAGATATACAGTAGTCAGAACCGTCTTATTTTTGAGACTGTGGTGTTTATTATGGTGTTCTCTGACGGCACAAATAGAATTTTTACTCATGGATCTCAGTCTTTATTGGTGTGAACAGCAGCTAGTATAGATCTGTCTTCCCCTGAAGATTTTAAGGACATAGCGCTGCAGGCCATACTTGTGACTCAAGATGAGACATGGACCATGTAATTAAAACATCACAAACAAACCAATCCCAGGACCTCACATGCTTTCTGTGTCAGTCTTTTCATTTCTGTGTTGATCCCATTACACCCACGCAGTGACAGTATTCCTACAGAGTAGCAACGATGCAGGGCAGATCCATAATTGGATCAGAAAGTGGAGAACGATCAATCTTATCTCCCTCCCTATTGGAGGTCCACTGGCTACTGTAGGCTGGTTAAATGATGCTGGTATAAATGCAAGTAAAATGATGGATCACAGTTTTTGAGTGTGAGTAATGTGTCTTGTGTGCAGACAGATTTGATAATGTTTTTGTTTATGGGCACTTGATCCTAAAAGGCATTGTTTCACAATGGCAGCATTTGCCGAAGTCTTCATTATAGCCTGGTGACGTGGCCTTTAGTGGTCAAGTCATGCATGCAACTGGTTTGATGTAGGACGCTATTGGAATTGTGTTATTGAAAACCTAGTCTGTCAATGAACAAGGATGTCTTATGGCTCTTTGGGCTGCCATCCAGCCCTCAACAGTCCGGGATTGTATTTTGTTTTAAAATGTTCCATTCATCTCTCACCCATGTTCTACAGGCTTCTGTGCACAGAATTCAGACAAACCAGTTCGATGTTAGAATATGAATTAGGTCTGTGGTAGATTAAACTAGCTGTCTGTTTACTTGCTATGTTGACAGTGAGGCAGTGACATCATTAGTGTAGGAGAACAAGGTCGCTTCATACGGTTTGTGAGACATTTAACCATTCAGGTTAAAACATATGAAGGAGAGACACCTGAATGTGAATTTAAGAATGGCCATATTGTTAGTTCAAGGATACTGAGCCACATATTAATGTGATGCATTTAAAAATGATCCCTGCTGAGTGTTTTTTAGTCACTAAGCAGAGACTTGTGTTGCACTAAAGAGACAAGAGCAGAGATGTGTGATGCAGCATTATCCTGGTGTCCTGTTTTCACAGTGAATTACATGTTATCCCTCCCGTCCAAGATTCCCTTTAGTATGTCCTGTACTTCTCTGACTGAATGAGAGACACAAGTCATTCTTGCTTTTACCTCAAGAATGAGGGGGGGGTAAACCCAGTGATGTTTAGTTCATCTGTCACTAGAACACAGCTAAAAGATTTTAGTTGCAGGGCCTGCTATTTGTGCAGCAGACAATAGCAACTTGTTTGCAGATGTTATCAAAATGTAAAGCTCACTACACAAGTCTTAAATAACAAAATAAATGCAAACTGGGAGATGTAGTACTCTTGAAGCAAAGCAGGCACCATGCCATGTGTGTAAGGTTTTTACCATGCATTCCTCTCACAAGAGGTAGAGAGGTCAGGATCTGTGAGATCTGTCCGATCTGCACCATTCATAGGGTCAGATCAGCAGCACCTTTCAACTGAAGGCAGCACTTCACAAAGTCAGCCTTGTCCTTTCCTCAGAGAAAGGCCTGTGGTAAAAGGCTGCACATAAAGTCTGGGCTATGTCAAGGCCCCAGATCATTGACATGGGAACAAGGGTACACATTACTGGTCAGCAGCTAGAAACCTTCTTACACATTTGTCTGAAACTAATGTAACATTGCTTAATTCTGTGATTTTCAGGATGTGTCATTTATTTCAGACATGGCGGACAATAACACAATCTTAAGACAAAGGAATGTTTCATCAAGACACGGCATGTCATTTTTCATGGTTTACTTGTCTGAAAACTACTCTTAACAACAGCCTTGAGAGGAGGAAATGTATTCTGATGTCCTTCATCAGCTTATCTGTTACTTTGTCTACTTTGTCTCACAGGACACAATAACATGTACAGATAGTGCAGGTAGTATGTAGGTCAAGAGGTATTTAGATTTTCACGGGAAAAATTGCATGTCAATGAGGTTGACTGATTATTGCAGTAAGCTCAGACTGGCTGCTGATCTAGTAGTAAGACGTTTCTGTTAACTGGAAAGTCTTGCATGTTTGTGCATTATAATAATCGGTTGTTGTTATGTTTACAATATGTGTGGTTCTAGGTTTTTCATTATAACATCATTCTAACATTAAATATCAACATTCAATATTGATTTTATTGGAAGAAGCGAGATATTGTACCAAAGACATTTTTATATATTAGATTCTAAGAAATACTATCTTATACTTACTCAGATAATTTGTTTCTCCCCAGGTCTTTTCTTAAAATGTAACAATTTGCAATTCAAATGTGCAATTCTTATTTTTACTTTCAAATTGTTTTACTCTCCTTCCTTCTTTGCTGTGTTGTGTCATTATGAGGCCCAGTGATCTTATAGGAACAAATTAAGTATTTGTATGTGGCCATGGTATGAAATTGATATGCTGCTGTTAGTTACATACATACTGTAATCTAATTTCCTCATATACAATTAAGCCCACCCTCAGTATCAGAGTAATACAGAGCAGCTCAAATAGTTGTTATAAAATTGCTAGAACATGTGATTGTCGGAACAGAATCTGAAATTGCTAGTGGAAATTAAAGTTGCAGACTTGCCTTCGTTTTTGTTATTTACCACAGCATGATGCTATGAAATTATGCTGATATCTGTGCAACTATGATGTATTCTGATTTCACACTGACAGTTTGTCTGTATGACTGTGTGCTACTCTGCTCATTTGAATGTAGAGTAAAAATGCATATAAAAGCAATGTATACCCGCAGGTTATTTTTCAAGCATTGGTTCGGCTGTCATAGTCAACTGACATAACTGGTATAACTAGTAGTAGGTAAAATGTTAAAATTAGAAGCAGCAAAATCAGCATTTTAATGAGGGCCTGGAGCCTTTTTTTAAATAATAATGATGATGATTTAGTCTATGGTTGATAGTTTGATGATTAACTTAGTGACACCTTGTCTTTTAGTAGAAAAATAATATGCTGCCCTTTTCTTTAGCATTAATCAATTATTATTTCTTATAGTATCTAATGTAATTTGAGTCACGTTTCTCTTTCTCTCTCTCTCTCTCTCTCCATTTTAGGGCATACTCCCTAGTTGACTCAAGCCAGGTGTCCACCTTCCTCATTTCCATTCTTCTCATTGTCTATGGCAGCTTCAGGTGAGTGACAATAAATAATCATTTGTCAAGAGGATAGTGGACTTACAGAGCACTGTCATTGCACATCAGTAAAAAATATAAACCTTTCTATAGTTTCTAAAATAATAGTTTATATTCCAACCCACAATCACAGGCCTGTTGCTTTTAGTGCCCAAAAGTACTAAAATAATCTAACAAATTTATTTTATGTTAAAATATCTTGTGAAAATGATTTATTCACCATGTATTTGTAGGTGGATTTGGGGGTTAAATGTAGCAAAAAAGCATGTTTTGTTTTTATAAACAAACACTTGTTGCTGGACTTTTTTAGTGTACTTTGTGAATGGTAGGTGTAACGTGATTTTAATACATTAACTACATCAAAAAGATCTATAGCTCTGCTTACAGTGTTTAGATTGATTTAGTTGCATTGGAACCTTGACCAAAGCACATTAATTTTAGATGAATGTTATCAGGAAAATGGCTTCAAAGAGTATGATTCCAAGCCGGAGTTCAGAGGCAAGTGTGTTTTTCTCACTCATCTGTTACTGGATTCTCCTGCTTTATTGATATTCCTCAGGTGAAATAGGAAAGTTAGAGATTTCCTCTATATGCGAGGTTGAGAATAACTCCAAGGATCCTTATAGTAGAACTTGAAACTCTACCATGCAGAGTATATATATAAATGATTAGGTAGCATATCTGATGTTTTTAAGTCAGAAGTGCAGCACAGAACTACAGGACATCCAGGCCTTTGTCCTTTACGCAAGCTTGTTTGACTAATTGATTGGATTAATATAGAGAGGAGCTTGTTGTTTGAAGCTAGGTGAAGACTTTTGGTGACTCGTGTTAGTGCTGTTTCTGTACTATGATGTACTCTAAGTCCAGACTTGAAATGTTCATAAAAATTGTTCTTGCACAGGTCACGTATTTGCTTTGCAACTGCTTTCCCAAGGATTTTAGAGACAAAGGGCAGATTGTATATCTGTCTATAATTGGCTAAAAAGCCTGAGTCAAGAGTAGACTTTTTTTATAGAGTAAAGTATGTGGTACATCCTGTTGGTAAAGACAATGATCTGATCTTATATGCACATGCTGATTTAAGGTACATGAAATTATAATTTGGGCATTCTACTGCAGCAGCAGCGGTTGCTGTGCTTTTTTTTGTGCCAGTAGACAATGGTGGACTCTCAAAAAACCAATTGCTCCACTTTCATTCAAGCTACTTGTGCCACCATGGATGGCCAGTTTCAAATGGCATATTTGGCACTAGTATATTGAAATCCAGGACATGTCCAATAAACAAATACCCACATATCCAATTATTTGGGTCCAGATCTACTGAAAACATTTACCGCCATATGTCAGACGAATATCAAGAGTTTACAACAGTGAGTGGTTTTATTAAATGCAGTAGTGATGTGGTTATTATCAACATCTACATGACTGTTAAAATCACCCACTTTCATTCAAGAAGGGTAAATGACATATTTCATTCTGGAAATGCTTACAAAGCTATTTCTAAGGCTTTGGGACTCCAACAAACCACAGTAAGAGCCATTATGCAGAACTAAGAAAAATGGGAGCAGTGGTAAACCTCATCAGGACTGACTGGCCTATCAAAATGACTTCAAATGAACAATGGTGACTTATCCAAGAGCTCATAAAGAAACTCTAAACAGCATCTAAAGAATTGGAGGCCTCACTTGTCTCAGTTAAGGTCAGTGTTCAAGAATTAGCGATAAAAAAGAGACTGGGCAAAAGTCTCAGAGCTCCAGGGTAAAAGCCACAGCTAATCAAAAAGAACACAAAGGTTTGTCTGACATTTGCCAAAAAGTATCCCCAAGAGTTTAGGTCAAACATTCTCTGAACTTGCCATAATTAATAGAACTATGAATTTTGCGCTCTACCAGAAAGAAATGTTTCTCTATTCAAGCACACTTTGGTTATGCAACAGGACAATGATCAGAAACACTCCAGCAAGACCACCTCTGAAATTTTTACCACAAAATTAAAGTTTTGAAACAGCCTAGTCAACATCCGGAGATGCTGTGGCATGAACTTAAACAAGCAGTTCCATCTTGAAAATGGCTGATGTAAAGAAGAGTGGGACGACATTTCTCCACAGTGATGTGAAAGACTCATTGCCAGTTACCTCAAGCACTTAATTGCAGCTGTTGCCACCAAGGGTGGCACAACCAGTAATTAGGTTTAGGTGTCAGTTGCTTTATCATGTATAGCCAGGCAGATTTAGACAGAATGTTCCCCTAAAATAAATGAACTCTTCAAAATGGTTTCAGATTTATATAATGTAGGTGGTCAAGGGGCAGAGCTGTAAAGAAGAGAGTTGTACAACAAATCATCTCTGCATCCTGCAAGTTTTCAAATCATCTGTGCTGGACATTGTATAGACACTTAGCAGTCGAATTGCGACATGCAGCTGTTGTTATTAAAGGCTCTCTTTGACAACATTTGGATCTAAATGTGACTAAAGTGATGCATAAAAGATCTGATCTTGTTAAATAACTTGTTTAGAGTCAAAAACCTTTTCACAGCTGATATTTTGACTTCGAGCAGAAAAGCAAAAGTGTTCAGTAAGTCGTGACGGACTGATGTGTACAATTAAAGTTAAATAGCAGACTTGAGAAAGCAGGGGGGGACAGTGTGAAGGAAATGTTTTTTTATTTCCAATGATGAAATGTCTAAAATTCAATAGAAAACATATATAGCCAAAAAAATGCATAACCTTAGTCGGGCCACAAATGGAAATCCGTATAGTGAAAATGCAACTAATAAATGTTTTTGCCAGCTGTAACCACTTATTAGGTTTAGGTGGCAATTACTTTTCCACATAGGGCCAGGCAGGTTTGGGCAGTTACTTTTAATAAATGAAAACATTATTTTAAAACCTCCTTTTGTATTTGCTCACGTTACTGTTGAGTAATATCATAATTTGTTTGATATCAGTGTGTGTATGCAAAAATATATATCTTGCCAGCTTTTGATTTTCTTTGTTATTTTTTTTATTACGCTAAAAAACTATTCTATTCTATTCTATTGACAAAGAGATGCATATGCACACAGCCATTACTTTTCAGGAGGCATAGTCTCTTACTCTCTGTAAAAGTAAAAATCTTGTGCCACATAACACCTGCTTATATATTTTGAAAATTTTATTTACTGATATCATCATCCAACATACTCTTCCCTCTCCCTTCTGTCTCCGTCTTCTCTCTACAGATCATTAAACATGGATTGTGAAAATCAGGAGAAGGATAAAGATGGTAACCCCACGACAACAGGGTCTTTCAATAACAACACAAACAACAGTGAGTGTTACGCACAGTTTATAGCATGGCCCTAAATTTATGAGTGTATTGGATTTTCACTGAGTCACTTATTGGTTTGTTGTTGTGCGTGCAGACAAATTTTCAAAACAGTAATGGTTCTAAATAACTCTGAATTGTTTTTCAGGTATTCAGACAATAGACTCCACACAGGCCCTGTTCCTGCCAATAGGAGCCTCTGTGTCTCTGCTTGTCATGTTCTTCTTCTTTGACTCGGTACAAGTGGTCTTCACTATCTGCACTGCAGGTGATTACTGCTCTTTAGCATTATGCAGAACACGGTAGCTGTCGATCTTAAGCATAATGTGGTTCATTATAATGGTTTTCAATTGTTACACACTGGGGGATGGCTTCATTATTGAAACTGTAAAGATGGTTGCCACATGACAGAGAACTATTTGAACAAGCAGTTCAGGGTTTTTAGGCCTTTGGTCTCACTGTTCTCTCACTCTTTTCATCAGTTCTTGCAACAATTGCATTTGCATTCCTCCTGCTGCCAATGTGCCAGTATCTGACCAGACCATGTGCCCCACAGAACAAGTAAGGATATCCTGTTGATTCCTTGTATGTCTACATGATGTTTATTATTGACCAGACTGCTTCATGCTGGTTTTCTATAAATATTTATAAAGATCTCTGGTCCAGTATCCAACTGCACAATAAAAAATACAACTTGCTGAAAAATGAAACTAATTGGCAAGACTTAAGAACTCTTTGAGATGTGGGAAAAAGCTAGCTATAGCTAGCTAGTGTTAAAATTAGTTAGCAATTCTAATTAAACATCCCTTAGGTTTGCTGTGGAGGGTTAGCGAAGCAAAGCATGTGACAGCTTCACAGTAACTTACTGTCACTCTGAGCGATTGTGAATCTTTAACCACCTTTGTTGAATGCGCGTCAGTCCATATGAAACACAAACGCAAATTACTGTTTAAAGCGAGTTATGACGTAAGCCTCGACTCAAAAAAAAACACCTAACCCATTGAGCTACCAGGCCGCAGTTTAGTAGCGGTAAAACCTGAAGAATCACTCATGCAATAATCAATACAAATACCTCCTCCCTTTGTCTGAGTTGGTAATAACGCTGCCTTCAAAAACAACATTTTTGTCCATCAATCTTTAACTTGTTTTTTGTAACTTACACGGCATGATCTTGCTGCCCTTATATCTAGCTTTTTGCTTATATTTAGCTTAGCTAGCATTAGCTAAAGAACAATCATCCATGAGCTGCTCAGACACTAAATGATTTCCATTTTATCAATTAAAAGAAAGAGTATCATCCTCACACTATCCCTCATTCAACTCTGTTGCCCATGTAAATCAGTGCAATTTTACTCTAGTTGTTCTTAGCACAGCCTTACTTGGTGGTAAAGTATTAGCCTGTATTTGTTTTCTGGTTTTCACGGTGTCACTTGTTTGTGTTTTTGCAGGATTTCGTTTGGCTGCTGTGGGCGCTTCACTCTTGCCGAGCTCCTGTCTTTCTCCCTTTCCGTTATGTTGGTGCTCATCTGGGTGTTGACTGGACATTGGCTTCTCATGGATGGTGCGTTACTCCGTCATTTGTCATTGTGTTTTGCATTAACCAGAATTTACTATACTCCAGGAAGTTGTTTTGCAAGAGATAGTGGTGTAGCAGATAAGACACATTTGTCTGAGCTGAATGTCCTATAGACAGTGATATTAGTGGATGTTTGAATTATGCAGCAATAAACCATAATGATCAGTATTAAAAGAGCAGCATAGAAAGAGCACTTTATTATCAAAGTAGTAATTAGAAAATGATGAATCTCCAAGTAAAATGCACTTAACATTAGCGCAACTTTGATGCCACATGGAAATTAAATGAAACCATTATGGTTATCGGTAAAGTAAAGATTCTGAGTTTTCGTCTTGAGGTAGAAGGAACATCTGGTGACTGATACAATATTAACCCTATTTAGTAACACTATTTCTGTCCTACAGTGTCTCGTATGCTAACACAGGAATATACCCAGTGTGTTGGTCAGCTGCTATTTACAACACAACTGGCACCTAACTTGATCAAAGTTGGTGTTTTAGTGAAATACTTTTGACGTGGAGAAATGTGTGCGTGTGTTGCTAAGACATAGGGCAACGTTGCCTCTGCATCACCAAAAATAAGAGAACCCACAACCGTGGCGGCATGATGGCTCAGTGGGTAGAGCAGTCGTCTTCAAACCCCGAGCCACATGACGAGGTGTTCTTGGACACCAAAGCGCCGTAGTGGCGCTGACACAGGTCTAGCAGCTGTCTAAACAACAATTCCCACAAGGGAATCAAGTATCGTATAAAGTATCAGTTATCATCATCATTATTAGTTTTACTGACTTGCTGATTTTACCCTAAAATATCATTTTAATTACAGCATAATTTCAAGATGCCCCTTTTTATGAAGAACCTACACTGTTTTATATTGTTTGTTTTTTACATAAAACCCTTGTTAAATGTCGGCACTTATAGTATATGCTCATACAAAATACACCCACATGTAAAATGTAATCATAATAATCTAATTAATTAGGCTCACTGCGTGCATCATAATAAATTAAATAGCATCTGTGTACCAGTAAAACATTTCCTGTGTTGATCTTTTACTTAATTTCCTGCTAACACGAATGTGGAATTGTGTTTTTGCTCTCCTTAGCTTTGGCCATGGGCTTGTGTGTCGCTATGATAGCCTTCGTACGGCTTCCCAGTCTGAAGGTGTCTTGCTTGCTACTGTCGGGACTGCTCATATATGATGTGTTCTGGGTAAGAAATACTCCGTTGTCAGACTTGACTAGTATGAAAGCTGGACACAAAGTTGTATGTTTCAGCTTATGAAAGCTTTGAAATCTGTTCTCAAGAAGCTGCATAGTTGCTTCTCATTGATATTGAGTCACCACATATTGAGCACTGAATTCACTGTTATTTCCCCACTAACGCACACCGTTCATATTCACAATGCTGTAACTGGCAAACACACAAACAGAAAATTACACCAGCAGAATATTCTGACATTTGTAATCTAGTGCTGGAACCGTGAACAGGAAATTCATTTGAGTTTTGTGACAGTTGGTCAATAAAAAAATAAAATGTAAATTTGATACCTGTTTTGAATAACTTTTTTTAAATTTCTCTCCAGGTGTTCTTCTCAGCTTACATCTTCAACAGTAATGTTATGGTCAAAGTTGCCACCCAACCTGCTGAAAATCCCATAGATGTTCTGTCCAGGAAGCTCCACCTGGGGCCAGGGATGGGTCGCGATGTCCCCCGCCTCTCACTACCTGGCAAACTGGTCTTTCCCAGGTAAGAATAGTGGATCACGATTAACAGTCTTCATCTCAAATTTTTATTTAGATTATTGATTTTTTGTTTAATGGTGAAATTCTAGCACTTTAAACCTTTGTTTGTTTGTTTTTCCATCAATGCAGTTCCACAGGAAGTCACTTCTCAATGCTTGGAATAGGAGACATTGTGATGCCGGGACTGCTGTTGTGCTTTGTCCTGCGTTATGATAACTATAAGAAGCAAGCAACTGGGGAAGTCCCAGGGCCTGGTAACATGTCCGGACGCATGCAGCGCGTCTCTTATTTCCACTGTACTCTCATTGGATACTTCGTGGGTAAGCAATCAATGGATGGATGGGTGTAGAAGATCAAGGGTCCTTTTTAGTTTTGAGTGTTGGAGGTGATAGTAGTTGTGTGTGTAGCTTTGATTTTGAAGTTTTTATAAATGCATGGTTATTCTAAACAGTTTTTTGTTTTACACTGAACATGTTGTTGCTGTTCTCAGGTCTGCTGACTGCCACTGTGGCCTCCAGGATCCATCGTGCTGCTCAGCCCGCTCTGCTCTACCTGGTGCCCTTCACCCTGCTGCCTCTGCTCACTATGGCCTACCTTAAGGTACAGTGAGGGAGTGGCTCAACAGAAGTTATTTAGTTTAAACATATAGCTCAACTAGGACAGTTTCCTTGAATTATATCATTGTAAAGTAAAACTGAAGGACATGCAAAGGACACCTTTATATTTGTTTGCTAAAATGTGTAAAGGTCGCAGGTTGACCGACGGGTGTTCTCAGGGTACATTTTTTCTTTTTCTTTACTTTAACAGTGCAGCGAACTTAGTAGTTGAAATAAAATTCACTCACATGTGTTTGAATGCAATCTGTTCTTTTGATTCCTTGTAGAAATGTTACATGTAATAAACAGGTCTTCATTGTAACTGTTACCAGCGTAACCTCTGCTACAAACGTAACCTCTGCTACAAACGTAACCTCTGCTACAAACGTAACCTCTGCTACAAACGCACTACTGACTGCACTAAAACCTAGCTTACAGTTGTATGTGCCTCTTTTTTACTCCCTCCTGTGACAACTGTTTTCACATTTTATTTTTAGACGAGGCTGTTTAATCAATCATCAGTGACCTATAAAAGCTGCCTAAAAAATACTTAGACAGCTGAGAGCAAGTATAAAGGATCTTGGTAAACGTAATGCCAGACTCATCATTTGTCTTTGTGCTCCGCAGGGAGATTTGCGGCGCATGTGGTCTGAGCCCTTCCATGCCAAGACCAGCAGCTCCCGCTTCCTGGAGGTATGATGCACCCTGGGATAAACGATCAGCGTTGGGAGGACTACCGATCCTATCCCTGAATTAGAGGGAAGGAGAGAGGGCACACTCACAGTGAGGCCATGTTGTCATCACTCGTTCATGCTTTCCGCCAATCTTCTGTGAAAACCCTCAGAAGGACACCAGTGTGTGGATCACAACGCCCCAACACAACTCATCTTTGGTCCCCACATCCTCCCCTCTACGTCCTCTTTTCTGTTTATTTCCTTCGTTGTTGCACATCCTGTCTGTACTGCTTTTGTTCTACCCCCCTCCCTCTCCTCTTTTTCCGTTTTTGTTCCCTTGGTCTCATTTGCTACATCACCCCCATGGCCTCCTTCATTCGTCGGGCCTCTTCTTTACGTTTTCCATGTTCCTCTGTGTTTTTAATTTCCTCTGCATCGCTGTTTGTCAATGACTCAGATGAACACAAGCCACCCTTCTGCGGACTTACAGTTGTGAGACATGGCTGGGGTTTACATATATTTTTTTAGCGTTGTTGTGGTCATCATCATTATTATTGTTAATATTATTATTATGGAACGATGTAAACAAACGGAGAAGAGACGGAGTGCTGCGATCGCACACGCCACTGCTCTGGATTAGTGACAGAGTAAAAGAGAAGAGTCTTCCCCCTCCATCTGTCTCCCCCACAGGCTTTCTTCTTTCGTCCCATCATCTCTGTACAATGGCTTCTCCCCAGTGCTCCATTGCTCCTCCAACACTCCCTGCAAGCCCATCCTTCCTCTGTTCATCAGCTCTCCCCACCCTCACAATTAACTATGTATTTTATTTAGAAAAATTTTATTCTTGGCATATACAGAAATGATGCATTATAAATTGTTAAGCTGCTCCCAGTGTTTGAGGGGGCACTTCTATTTGTATATATGTGTACACATGTATTTGCGGTATCTTGAGTTTGTATTTGTGTTGGGGAGCATGTGGTGGGAAACTGACGCCAGCCAGCAGCTGAGCTGTGGTAAAACCTTTGCTGCAGCTGTGTAAAGTCAACCACTTAGCATCCATCATTCTGAGGCTGTTTTCTAAAGTTTGTTGGCTTGTGTGATAGAAACATAGCTAATGGATTTTTGGAGAAAAAAACAAAATAAGAACAAGATATACATCTTCATCAGTGGCTGGAGATGACGGTTAGTTTCCTGCTCTGGTGTTGGTGTGTTTGAGCGTGTGTGAGAGAAAACAGGTGAGTGAGCAGTTTTACTTGGATCTTATTTGCAATCATGAACTTGTTCATAACAATAACAATAGTCAGGTTTCTATTGAGCTGAGTGTTTCCGATCAGACTGTCACAAACACATGACCAGTGGAATGGAAACTGTTTAATCTTGTAAAAATTTGTTTTCAACGCCATCAGATTTATTTTTTAGCTTTTCTATGGACAGGTGGTAATGTAAACAGTGTTTTCTGTTTTGTTTTGTTTTTTCAAATAAATAATTTTGAATTAATTTAAAAAGCTTTTTATCGTGAAACAACATCATGCTGGGTTTTGTACTGCGTTTTGTACACATCCTATATGTACATGTATTTATGGTCATGGGAACACTAAAATGAGCTTATTTCATCTTTCAAGACTTGATGATAAATGTCTGAGCATGATTATATCAAATCACTTTTTAACTATTACGATAAATGACTTAGGAATAACAGCACATCTCATCTGAACTTTGTAAATGTCAGTGTTTCACCTCAGTTTCTGCAGACCTGACTATTGTGAATGTTTGGACTTGAAGCGTGGAAATAAGGGTTAGTGGAATATGAAGATGTACCGCAGTTATATTCCTATGTAGTTAGAAAGGTGTGTGTGTCTGAGAGAGTGTGAGCGCGCGCGTGTGTCTGATCAGATAACATCGTCATGTCTGAACTTAGGGAGAGGAGAAAATCAATTATGCCCTTCACAAATCCAAAAATGGAAATTAGAAACTAAAGCTTGTTCTTTCTGTCACCAGTTGGTACCTGACAGTCTTGCAGTCTTTTTTTTTTTTTTTTTTTTTTTTTTTTTTTTTTGGGTCCATCCAGTTTTGTGGTGCTTGTCAGTTAATATTTAATGTATACTGGAAGAAGTGAAAATGAGTACAACAGGAAGTCTGAAATATGTACAAATGAAGCAGTTTGCTGGCTTTTTATTTCATTTTTACTTTTTTATGCTATCTGGCCGTGCATGTTAATTGTACAGTGTATCATTTCTTAGACTACGGGGCTACTACTGACCAACATAGAGGCACTGGACCTATGAGCTTACGTCAGTGGGTAGCAGAGGGGCGGAGGGTCAGAAAGACTGATTGATCAGCTCTGACTCATTCACAAAGGCTGAATGGTTTTACCTGGACGGAGTCAGGGGTTGGGACATCCAGCCTGCTGCTCAGTGCAGTCATCTAAACTCAGACAGTGTGGAACTACAAGCCCTCATCACCTCTTTATGGACATGGCAAGGAAATATAGATTTATATACACACACATTTATGTATATATTCATTGGATATATATATGTATGTGTGTGTATACATAATTTAATAACTGATGACTCAAGGTGATGATAAGTTTTGTTTTTTATAGAAAATGGTTTCGCTTTTACCCCCTTGTTTGTAAAGTTAATTTTATTCTTTGGTGTTTTAGTTTCGCCGTTTTTCTTTCCACCTCTTTTCCCTTCCAGCAGAGGACTACAGCTCTGTGGGTGCATTGATATTACGACTGAATGGATTCTGTATAGAACAATGGTGAATAAAATAAAATAAGAACTGTGTAGTGAAACATGAACCCTGAAGCGCTTGATCTAAAACATTTTGTCTCCTTTTAATCCTTCCCTTTGCCCCCAACCCCCCCACCCCCTTCTTTCCCTCCTCGTTCAGCATTCTGCTGTAAATAAACATGACTCTAACTGTAACTGTCTCATTGGGTCTCTCTAATTTTTTATTGTAGTCCGTTTAACATCTGCGTTTTACTGCTCATAGTGTTATATTTCTTTGTGTTGTTTTTCTTGTTTATTAGGAGAGATTATGCTTCTCTTGCACAGATTTTCAGTCAGTTTCACCAAAACACAATGATTAAGAAATAGTGAAAGAATCATTTTGTGCATTGACGGTTTGAGATTATTCACCAAAATAATGAAACCGTGAGCTGGTTCTCCTGCATTTGACAGCTGCATTGAGCCCCTTCTCCTAAACCTGTTCGAATGAATGCACACTTAGATTATTGACACTCGGGGACAATAAGAATTATTTTTTGAATGAATAATTCAGTAAATCCATTATTTAGGTAATGGGTATGAAACAATGTGTCTGCTGTCACTTTGATGACTAAATGTTTTTTCAGTATCAGCTGTGAGCTAAACATTGGTTTAGTTTTTGACTATTAGCATAAACTTGAAATAAAATTGATTTTGGTTTATGACATTTTCATCCTGAGATAGTGAACATGTAACTACCTCTAAAATTGTCCAGTTACTGCACTATATATACTTTGTGAACAGTACATCACATTATGTTATTGAATCACTTCACAGCTAAAGCAGTTCACACAATAAAATCTACACAAAACACTGTAAATATATATATAGGTACATATACAGTATATACACAACTACACCAACAGCTCATAGGTTTTTTTGTTCATTTTCACCTTCCCACCAGCCTCAATCTGTATTTGAATGTGCCATTAATTTAGATATGTGCGGATTCAACCCACTCCAGCAGGTGGCGACCCAGTATAAACGTCTGGGAACACTTCAGAAAGGCCTGATATTGTACTGTGAACACCAAGCTCTACATGGTTTTCATATTGTGTATCGAGATCTCCATCAGTCTTACGAACTTATTGCGCCTCATTAGAGTTTATTTACATCCATTTACATAAAACCCACAGCAGTGTAGAATTTATACCTAAATAAAAGACATAACCTGCTGAGTCTTCGACGAGGTGAGGAAAGTTGCAGACTTAAACAACAGAAGAAGTAAGTCATTGCTTGATCAGGCAGTTAACTGAAATGAAACACATGCTCCTATTAAAGCAAAGTAATTGGACCCTGCAGGGCAGCATAAAAGAACTGGTGAGTCGATCTCCATGGGAAAATGGCTCCTTCAATGACAGAGCAAAGACGCTGAGTCAAGAGTTTATAGAGGAGCTGCAGCAGAGTGGGTTGTCGGGTGGATCTGTTGGATTCACTGATCACTGTCATTGTATTAAAATGACATACGTGGGATAAACGTAGAAAAATGCATGAACGGCCAGCTAAATGAAAAGAAGAGAAGAACTCTGCAGTTCAAATTTTGACTTGCTGGGTAGGCGAAGTGGAGAGTGGGGGGGTGAAGCGCAGGACACTAGGTGGGTGGGTGAGTAGCAGTGGTGGAAGGTCAGTGAGGTCAAGGCAGGCACGGTCCACCCCCTTTCACCTATTGGCCAGAGCGGTCAAGTCCTGTGCCGCTTTGAAGCCCTGAAGTGTGCAGAATTCCATCACGGTCATGAGGATTGTAGCATGTCATTTGTAGGAAATTTTGGCGAGATGGTCCGAGGTTGGCCCACGTGTGGAATGCAGGGTTTTGCATTTAGAGGCGCTCAGAAGTCGTGATCCTGTAAGTGCAGACAGGCAGGTGATAGGGCAGCACCAATTAGTGAATGCAGGAATCACGTGTGGTTTTTATTAGGAGGTACAGAAAGTCTGGGATTTACAGGTTCCGTGTAGGATCTCTGAAATGCCACGAATTTAGGTTTCACATTCACTGTGTGCAAAGAAACAGCCAAAGGAACATTAATCACACGGATTTAAGCTACTTTGTTGAAGGTGATGTGTTTAAATACATACTTGACACGTTTGTCTGAATTTTGGCTAAATGCCTTTAAAATGATGCAGACACGTCATGAAGTGGAAATATTTCATCCAGCTTCAGATAAGTGGCATCAGAAAGTGTTCCTGCACAAACCCATTTTCTGTGTTTCTCACTCCAACTGCTGAACATATAACTGGGAAAAGCTCATGATACGTTTCAGAGTGAGTAGCACATAAAGGCAGCCGGTGCAGGTAATTTAAAAAGTGCTGGTATTTATTGGTGGTGGCCCCTGCTCATGTTAATGGCAGAGAGGTTCCTTCCCCTTCTTGTGCTGCTCTCTTCCATTCAGGCATTCCTGACTTGTTTAAATAAGGCCTGCCTGCCTCACTGGGTACGAGTGGATTCCCCTCTGGCCCTTTGCCCTTTGACCTAAAGTGCATTCCATATGTAAAGTGAGGAATTCCTCTGAAGTTCAGTTAATGGGGTTGAGTTTTTTCATCCTTTGGACTCTGCTCATGCCCTCGCCCTTTGGACCGGTGAAAAACAAGCTCCATGTACACTTATCGGGCGCCTGTGAGTTATGGATGAGGTTTGTTGTTTATTGTTGGTGATTAAAAATCGATGTGTACCAGCAGCAGATGTGGAGCTTCAATAAATTACTCTAATAATGCTGTGGGATCATGACTAATTGATTTAATGGAGGATGTTGCGGAGCGGAGGTTTTTGAGGAAATGGAGTTCCTAGAACTCAGTGTGGCAGGAATGATGTTATTGATATCAAAAGAGACAGGTGTTCAAGTGTGAAGTCATGTTAGTGTTTGCAGAATTGTTTCTATTAGGCAATTTACCTAATGCAGAAATAACAAACGAAACCATTTCCAGAGCAGACCCCATAGCTGTATGTGAACTATACAGTATGGTGTGCTGGATGAAGAATCCACCTTTTCCCTCTAACTTTTGTTTTTCTTTCGAGCTTGTTAAAACCCAGAATAAAAGTACAAAGGTTACTGTATAAACTACAACTTTTGATGGGCTTTCCGTGAAGGTGACAAAACTGCACACAATGCAGTATTACTATTCCACAAAATACAAAGATAGTTTTGTATATCTGCTGGGTTACAAGCATGTTGCTGCATTTGTGCCAGTAAGCGTTTCAGAGACCAAGATACGAAGTGATGTAAAAGGTTAAACTCAGTCGAACAGCTTGCGTGAACCAACTTCATGAAACTGCAGTAAATATTTTAACTTTGGAAAAAATTTCCTACTTAGATGAAAATCTATTAAATGTTCAAATAAGATTTCGGAGGAAAAAAAAACACAAATGTTACTGAAACATTTTCGATTAGAGATTTCTGACACAGTTTATCAGTTAAATAAACACACCTGTAAGCATTTCAATAAAACGAAATACAATTACTTTATTGTGTGACATTCGTCTACTTCAAGTCCACTACAATATAAAGAATGATGTTTTCCCCACTACATTTGACAGTTAGTAGTTTATAGTTGTAGATATACATATAACATACATATTATATGTTAGAAAAAAAAAACTTGAGGCATCTTTGTGGATTAAACTTCTCCGCAACCGCATTTCAGCCACTTACAACATTAAACACATCAATGACAAAATCCCAATAGTAACAGATATGATGAAAGGTAACGTTGCACAATTTGCGCTTTTGCTTTGAATTTTATTTGAGGTACTTTAGTAGCAAAAACACGCGATGAAACAATCCTAAGAACGTTTTCTGAGCTGTTGGAGAGGGACTGTTGACTCTAAGCAGACCACTGGTGGTAAAGAAAATAAAAAGAAAAAAGCGTGCTGTTTTACACATCCTGATTTATGAACCTAGAGGTCTTTAAGTAGCAAAGTATCAACATTTCTGAGGAGATTTCCCTGGTAAAGTCGGGGACAGTGGAGAGCACGCCAGAGCTCCTTCGTGTATGTGAAGGTGGATCATGGGTGGAGGTTCCTCTGCTGTTGTGCTTCAGGAGCCCTGTGTGCTGTTGGAGACGCTGTAAAAGGCTCTGCCACCCACACAGCTGGAATGTCATGCATGCAGTCCATAGAGTCTGTTTCAAGAGGGAGGCAGATGGGGGAAGGAGGAGAGGTGGGGAGGGGAGGGGAGCCCTCTTTGGTAGAGACTGGGTGTTTGAGGTGGGGTCTACTACTACTACTACCACTACTTCATGAAAAAGATGAAGCCGAATGCCTACCTCCCACCCTCCCCAAACTTCTCCATTAACCCTTTTTCCTTTTTTTTTTTTTTTTAGGTGGGAACTTATCAATGACGATCCATCACTGCTGTTTGGTCTCCGGCCTGTGAGAGGAGAGAGGAAATGTGGAGAGAGACATGAGATGGAAGGATGGGGGTTGGGAGAGGTTAAAGGGCAGAGGAAGAAAGGAGGTACATTTTCGGAGGATGGGAGGCTGAAAAAAAAGAGGGAACAATAACTCCCATGGTTAAAAGGCTTTTCTTAGCCCCCACGACACCTCACACAGTTTAAAGTCAGGCTGCTCAACATGAAGTGGTCGTTTCAAGAAACATTTTCCAAAGCATGAAACTTCTTTTTCTCTTCCTTTTTTTCTCTGGTTACCTGCCTCCACCCTAATTTTTTCACATGTTTATCTCTTTCTGTTTTCTACATTAAAAGCATGTGAGTTACTCGTGTCTTTGTTTTAAGATTATTGTTTCTGTTTCCAAAATTCCTTTTTTTTTAGAAATTAGACAAAAAAATGAAAGAATATTTTATTGTTAAATATCTTCACTTGATTTTAGAGAAATAAACTTGTTAAAATTTAGGCCTACACATTTGATGGGGTTACATTTGTTCTTTACGTAACAGGAAAACATTTCTTTGTTTTAAGAAATTAGTAATTTTGCAGTAATTTTATTAACACTCATTATTGTTTAAATATTAGGCCTGTTTTTAGAAGAAGTTGTATTTTCAGTAATGTTGAAAATCATTTCTTGACATTGTTTTTTTTTAAACACCTGTTAAGTTCTTAAAATGTTACAGTTTTATGTTTTTTTTCATGCAGCTGCACAACAAAAAGCCCAGAGACGTATATAAAGGAAAGAAGCATGTTAGAATTAATCATGGGAAATAGTTTTTGTGTGGTTCACGTGTGGATTTCTGTGGGTGAGTCGTTAAATGTTTTTAATGTTTCTTCTTTAACATGATTTGTTGTCTTTCTACAGCAGCAAGGCTTTTTTTTATTTATAGAATGAAAAATAAATAAATTTGATTTCAACACATCAGAAACTTCACAAATCGATACATCTACAAATACATGCAAACCAACAAACTGATTTGTTGATATCTGTAAATTAGATGAAGCGAAATGTGACGTTTTAACCCTCATTTTATTCATTGTTTGATTTCAAAAGATTCAGTTGATTTGACATTTTAAATGCACAAATCTGTTCCAATAAATCTTTCTGCACATTATTGGAGTTTAGTCTGTCTTAAAGCCACAAAAACAACCAACAAACTAACCACATTTCAACAATGCAAATATTTATAGGGCCCTTTCCACAGTGGAATGGTTTAAACTAATTTGTGTTGGTGGAGGGAAAAGCAACTAAGGTATTAGTTATGTGATCTTATTAAATATTTTTATTAAGTCTGAGGAAATTAGGAATAATAGTTCTAGCAAATGATGAGACATTTTTATCCACTGTGAGAGCAGATCTCAGATACCTAAGTGGTAAATGAACACCAAATCATTTCAGTTATCACACTGTGTGATATTTGTGATGTATCTGAGGAATGAATCCCATGTGCCACAAAAAATAGTTTTGATTTTCACAAACTGTGGACTCACTGTTCAAACAGTGTGAGCACTGTTAAGCTGAGGAGAATATCAGTGTGTGGATCTGTTCATGACGTTTATTTCTGATTCATGTAATAACTTTTAAACTTGGACATATTAGCATTGATTCTTTCAATTGTCTGTTTTCATTAGTTTGTAAATTTGAAAAGAAAATCCAACAGCTCTGGAAAACTGAAAATCAGATCAACAAGATGTCTGATGTTCAGCTTCACAAGTCATAAACTTTGACAGGACACTTTCAGATTAGTCTTGTGGGACAGGAGTCACCGGAAAAGTCTCTGTAAAGAGGCATCACTGCTCCAAACCTTGACCGGATCCATCATGCTCCGCCTTACATCAAACATTTTCTGCCGACTGGCTGCACAATCAGATTCCTTCTGAGTGGGCTAGACTCGGGTGGGTGTGTGGGGAGGAAAAAGTGGGCCCTCTCCCACTGGATAATGCCATTATTTCGGCTCCTCTGGCCAGGAATGCCAAATTTCACAGCCCGCTACTCCTCTCTGTGCGTCAATCAAAGCTTCGCAAGGGGCCGAGGCGCGCATTTGGTCCGCCTCCAGCATCGTGTGAGGCTGATCCAACCACTGATCCCTCACCAACTATATCAATACATGTTCGTCCTGCAGGTTCTCACCCAAACGTCACACATTTAGAATTAGTGAAATTACTCTAATTAGTGCTTAACAGTTTTTGTAGTTAGATGTTTATTGCTCGGAATTCAAAGCGAAATCTACATTTCTATAAAAAATCGATTATTTAAAATCGATCAATATTCCAGGCCAGGTCCCCTCTGCCTGAGAGAAGGTAAACCCGGATTAATTCGTGTTTGAGCTAATGAACAGCACTACTGCCTGTGCACACGGGCCAATTAGAGGCTGATCACAACCCCCTTTGTGACAGCGCAAAATGCTTTTGCGCCAAAATCTAAATAAAATCATTAGCGACCAAGTGTCCAGATGCTGTGCGTGGATATGATGAGAAATTTGTGAATGGGACTTTAATAATCGGGCATTCGTTGAGCGCCGTGACGCTTCCCAGCGCGCCGCCAATCCCGTGCCAGCTGGAAATGTTGAACACGCTGAAACCAAACCAATGGCTCATCATATAGCAAAGACTAGCGCAAGAAGAGGCCAATCAGTGGGAGGCATGCAAACGAGGAATTTTCTCCGGCAGGCTCTGAATGTCAAGTAGTTAAAGATGGAGTCCGGATCTGCGAGGCCGTGTGCTTGTGCATGGAAGACTTGCGATTTTTCCGACTCTTCGAGCTCCGCACATTTGAGCTCCGTTCCCTACCAACCGTTTGGGAATGGCTGCGTGAGAGCTCCGAGCAGCGGAGCGTGAAGCGCGGTTTGTAGAGAGGGCTGCCTTTCTTTGTTTTATGGACAACTTTTTCCTTCTCTTTTTGCCTATAACGGATCGTCCCTCCCTTGGCCAGATACTATTCATGATTTTGGAGGAGGAGGTGGTTGTGGAGAGAGAGGGGGGGCGGGGGGTGTCCACTGTGAGTTGTAGCCGAATTTCGCGTAAATTGTCAGGAGCTCGGTGCAAACTTGGACGCTGCAAAGCTCGAAATGTGAAGATCCAGCGTTTTTAATGTGTGCGAGCCGAGGAAGGAACGCGGCATTAAGAGTTGGGGCAGTTCTGTGCGTCGCGCATCTGGACGCTCGTTTCAAAACTTGATCAGGGTACGTTTGAACGCCTTGTGGACAGAGAAACGCGTCCTGCACTTTCGTGGGCTGCTATCGCGGTGTACTGGGTCTCTGAGGGGGGGGATTTTCGCGGTGTCGGCGTGTATGTGCAGCCTATAGACTGTTGTGCAATCTAACAAGTCGCCAGGATTGGGAGCGGGCAGGAATGGCTCGCAGAGCGGACCCAGCGCTCCCGGAGGCGCATAGGCCGCTCGCACAGATGTATGGCGGAAAAAAACGCGTTCGAGAACAGGTACAAATCCAGCAATCGAGCAGGAGCACCTGGACACACAGGCGGGTGGAGCATGGTGAAGGTACACGGTGTTCTAGACATTTCCCTGCCACCGTCCCCCTGTAGTGGTATAGATTGTGTATGTTGTGTAACAGTGCGTTAATCGTGCAAAGTTGCGTGGCCCGATTCACTTTTATGTTCTGGGCTGTTACGGTTGATTGTTTAGGAAGTTCACCTAAATGGAGCAAAGCAACTTTTGATGAAGTTTTATTTCCCCCTCTCGTCATGTTGAAGGGTTCGTTTAATGAATTTTCAGCTGATTGTGTGTTGTGCTTTCTTTTTGCCTTATTTTGAGGAAAAAGAACAACTACACTGAAATTATATTAAAAAAACCCAATGTATTTGGTAGTTTAGGAGGGTGGCAGCCTGTAGCTCTCTGGAAGCTTTGGGAGTGTGGCCCCCTCCCACCCCCACCTCCCCCTTCTCCAACCTCCCAGTTCTCCCCCCAAAATTAGAATGCATGTCATTCACAGGAGAAAATAGTATGGGCCCACATGCTGGGAAATTCCCATTCTCCCAGGGTGAGAGTAACCAATGCTGTTGAATTTAGGAAGTTCATTTAACTCCCCCATTCACACGTCGTATTGTAATATCTTAACTTTTGTTTGCCTCAGAGACATAATTAGAGATAAAATATTTCCTCGTGAAATGCAGATTTTTAATTTTTTTTTTTTGCAGAACAGTTTGTGAACGCTTTCGTTTTTCTCAGTTTGAGTGTTTTGTGGTGCCTGTGTAGTTTTGCAAAGAACAGGTCGCTTTAGAGTAAATGTAACGTAAAGTGCACAAGATCTTAACCAGTGAGAAGATGGTAACGTCAGTGGAGGCTGATGGTGTCCATGTTGTTGTCCATTGCCCTTTTTCTGTTGCACTACTGGACACTGAGATGAGCAGTGCAATATTAAAAGGGCATTGGCTGATGAAACAGAGACCCACACCTGCCTCCACTGCCTAAACCTTTAACCTAAATGTAACCCAGTGCTTGTGTTTTTGAAGAGTCAGTTAGCAACGTCTCCACCTATGAGCATAATTATTAGTTGAATTATTAGTTATTTGTTAGTGTAGTTTATTTTGTGGGCGTAATGATGCTTTTAAATAAAAAAAGTGCACATTTTAACAGCCATTATCACCTAAACGCCAAATAAATCTGCTCAATTGGCATTTCTGCACGATTTGAACCTTTGAAGACTTTCCTTTCGACACCCCACCGGACAAACAGCATTGCTGTGTATTTAAATGGAATTGGAGGTAGTGAAGAATGGCTGTACCCATGTCCACGTGCTGACACCTGCTGAGGTCAGCTGCTTTGACAATGTTGCACTACTGTACCATCCATTCTAGCAGTGCAATAGTATTGTCATAGCATTTGGCCCCAGCTCACACTAAACTCAGGCTTGTTTGAAACAAGTTTGGGCACAAATGTAGAAGTGACGACTGATTGCGAGTGGTGGCACAGAGAATCAGCCCAGGACTGTATTCACAGAAAAGACTTTACACATATTTATAGTGTGACAGCTGTTGTAAGTACAGTCAGTACTTTAAGACTGTATGCACATTTAAGGAGAGAAGAAGAAGAAAGATAATTTACATACTACAAAACTTTTTTAACCCACCTTTAAATTTCCACCACACCTCTGGCTTATCGTGTAAAGTCAACAAAAAATTGTTCAAAACTAATCGACAGGCAAATTTAATTTAAAAAACGTCTTGTTTAAATGTGTAGCTTTGTTTTCTTCACCTGCCTGTTTTTTTTTGTCACCACATGAAACATTGTGATAGTGTAGATCAGTGACGGTGAAAAGAGGAAGAAAAGAAAAAAGCAAAGGGTGGTGGTATGTTTTTGAGCATCCTCAGTGGTAGCAGGTCGTTGGGGGAGGGGACATTTGGGAGGAATGTAGGGAGCAGGGCCCTCTCTCCCCCTCACGTGTCTGTCTTTCTTTCGTCCTTTCTTTTCTGCGTTGAGATTAGGTGTCACTGCTTCTGTGTGTGCCTCATGTTTGAACCCTGAAGTAAGAGAGTAAAGAGGTTTGTTTGTTTTGATGACCGTTGTCGGACGTCTCTCTCTCTCTGTGTGGAAATGTTTAACCACAGTCCAGCTGCCGTCACAAGCTGCCACAGAAGGCCACAAGTTATTAAAAACAGAAAGAAAGCTGAGTTTTAGGGGGCACAGACCACTTTGTTGTAGAATAGTGTTTCAGGTGACAGAGTGATTGTTGCGAGTGGGCTCTTATAAATCCACTCTGTGAAGCCTTATTACATAAAAAGCCGTTTTTTGAATTTCGTGGATCTAAAGAATGTTTAAGTGGCTGCACACTGAATGGAAAGAGTCCTCAGTCACTTGACTGTGTGAAATTCTCCACGAGTAAAGAACGTGACTTGTTTAGGCTTGCTTGCAATGCTTGCTGGGAAATCCTGGAATGTGTGGAATGGGGGACGGTGGTGCTTCTGCAGCTATCTGACTGCATAGAGCAGCAAGTATCCTGCAATAAAGCCCAACATGTCAGCTGTGCCTTTTTTGAGCAGCTTTGAATGTGAATGAGTGAAGCCACAGTGTAGATTCAAGTACAAACGAAAGAGATAAAGACATCTGCATTTCATTAAATGAATAAAACACAATGTACTCGAACTGCTTCATATGTCTCTTTTTGGGTCTGCCTTTCATGAGTGGATGTGTTTTCATCACAGGGTTGCTAATGAAGTTTGAAAATGTGAAATCACTGCAGTTAAATGCAGATTTGTTTAAAATATTTTATTGTTACATGTCTGATGAAAGAAGATGTTCTTTTTTTTGTCCCCTCGCTGAATAAAGATGATTAAACTCATGTTTCTAGTTGTTGCCTCTCAGTTATTTTCAAAAGTTAAAATTCTATTATATCAGAATATCGAATGCAAAAGGATTTGAAACAGTGTGAATGAATGTTGTTTTTAAACTTTACAGATCAGTTTTTATTCAAACAGATTTTTTACATCACAGCCAATATATAAAACATATTTATGAATCAATCTCTAAAGATTCAACCAAGAGTCATGAAAAGCCACAGACCTTTGTTTTCTGTTGAAATTAAAATCCCAAACTTTCTAAAGACAACAAATTGCTGGAGTGAATTTAGGGATATGTGTAAAACGTTCTGCTTAACAAACATAAAATATGTCTGGTTGATGGCAGAGTTGAAAATACACAGTTCCTTTTGTTTGAACATCACCTGAAAAAAACAGAACCACATCTTATTTCTTCCCTTTTGAAATAAACTAAAAGTTTAGTGAAAAAAGCTAAAATATCTATAATATATCTATAATAAAAGTAGACAGGTCTAAAATATGATTAGCGTTCCAGCTTTTGCATTGTGAATAACTACAACGTCTGATTGTCCACCGTGGAATAATGTTCTATGAATTTCCATTTATTGCCCACTTTGGGCACACATGCTGTAAATTTTGGTTAAAATATTTACACTTCAAATGAAAGAATTTCAACTCTGGTAAAAAGACGCCACCTCTTTTTGCTTCCTCTGTGTTTAAATAATGATTGAACGTGTGATCCGGTCTTTACATGTGGGTGAAACTATTACCAACAGGAAAGAGAGACCGAGACTTTTTACACCTCTGCTGCACAGGTGAGAAAACAGCTCTCACCGTGGTGCACTATTGTGTTCACTGTGTGAACACAGAGAAGCTGCTTATATGTAGGCTTGAGTGTGACGAAAGGTTAATTTTGGCTCCAGGTTACCAAAAGTTAAACTTTGGGTTAAAATGTTTAAAAAACTGCTCTGTGAAGAAAAGAAAGATGAAATATTGTAAGATATATATTTCATACCCATTCCTGTCATTTATCTTTATTCCTATTAAAGGGGAAATCATGTTTAGAAGCGTCTGCACAAATGCCATCACTATCTTCACACATGTAGGCATCAGTGAGCTCATCCTTCTGTCTGCTGCAGTGTGGCAGTTTACTGCCTAAGGACAGTGCAGAATCAAAGATCTGAATTTATTTAGATCCATTTTTAATGATCATTAATTTAAATACTGATGAAATGTAATTTCAAAAATGAATAAATTAAAATAACTACTATCACTAAGCAGAGAGCATTTGTGCAACAAAACCTGTGAATAAGTGACTGACAATAGAGCTTTCAATAGATTCAGGTTTAGGAGCAACACAAGCTGGATTTGTGCACGTGAGAAAATAAATATATGCTCTAAATATAATTAGAACAGCTTTAATTGATTTTAATTAAAAAAAGAAGTAGACAACAATATAACATAATACATCCAGGTGACAAGCTGACAATGACGAGGGGAATCCCAAAAAAACAAAAGAAAATAACACCGGTGCAGGAAATGAAATCATCTAGGAAGTGTTTGTGTGTGTGTGTCCGTGTGTGTGTGCGTGTGTTTACAAGGAGGAGGTACCAATAAATGCTGTGGGTGTATCCTTAACGTTTTAAGCCTGACTCTGTGCAGGGGTGAGACATCAAAGATCCTTACTGACAGAACCTGCCAAAGCAAGACAACGGACAGATTTATAGACGCTTGTTGAATCATGTCCAGATGTATTTTACAGACTCAGGCGCCTCATACTTTACTGACACAGTTGGAAGCTTTACCAAAATCACTGCCAGAGCAATATTAATATTAAAGATGCAACAGATGCCACGTGAGGAGTGAACTATCGTGGTCCTCCAGAGCCAAATATGTGCGATGTGCACCTTTCAGCCCTACAAGAAACTGTGCGATCATCTTCTGCAAAATTCAGAAAGCACAACATGATTAAGTGAACACTGATGTCATACAACAAAAAAAGGGGAGAGGGAATGTGTGTGTGTACAAGTAAGAGATACAAACCCATCTTCATAAAGGTTCAGCTCTCGTGGGAGCAGGACTAAACCACAGAGAGCTCGTACTGCTGTGTGCTTATGTCAGTACATACTAGAATTCATGTGTTCAAAACCAGCAACAACATCACATTTCATATTTTCTCTTATTTTACTTGGTCAAACTCATATGATGAGAGTAAAATATTTGTTTGTGCTAATTTGTTAGTATTATTTGGAAATAAAAAGCCATGAGTGTAACCGAGCTGCTCTTACAGATGAGCTGCTGGGACTTCCCGCTAAGGTTTTATACCAGTTATTTATTCTTGAGGGGAGATTAAAGATAAAAAAAAAGTCTCTACCTCAGTGTAATTTTGTAAATTCATTTGTAGATAGTAAAAATAATCTAGACTCACTTGGTCAGTTCACACATAAGGACTGGTCTGGAGGTCTGTTACTGAGAGAATTTCTGCCACCCAGTGGGAAAACCTATATAAGAGCAGCATTAAAGGGACTGCAGGAAAAACTAACATCTACTAATCATTTCTAGTTTGTTTGTTTTTTGCCCATGTTTTTACAGTCTATGCACAATCTGATTATGAGATGTCTACCTCCCCTTAGCAAAATAGAGATCATCGGGATATTTTACTTCATAGAAAATATATACCACTAATGAAAAGTGTCCAAAAATAGAAGATCACCATGTGAACATACATATAGTAAATATGCGTACATATTAATATTAGAAAGTTCTTTAATGATAATTATAAGAAACAATAATAGTTTTTATGAAATAATTCAAACAAAGCTGAAACTATAAATAAATATTAATAAAAGTTTCTTATAATACAAATAATACAAACTTCAAAAATAAAACCACTACATGTAAAAAAAAAACAAGTAAAGACATATTTTCACACTTTATATACAATTAACCTCAGTCTGTTCTTGTTTTACATCTTAAAACTCAACAACATTTACTGTAGGTATATTTAGTAAACGTTACATGGCACAGCAATTCGTATCCAGCAGGTAGAGCAATATACTTTGTTATGGCTGCAACACCCTTCGTACATGCAGCGGTACAAGGAGTCAGTGAGAACTGTCCATGGCAAGTAGAAGCACATTAGAAGACGTCTGTAGCGTCTTCCTCTGTTTTTCAGAAAAATTGTGAGAAAATTGTTTTAAAAACCTGATAAGTTCAAACTGTTGTTGTTTCATGTGCATCACAACATAATAACCTCAGTATCTGCTCATCACAGGATGGTTTGGAAGATCTGGTGAAGCAAACTCAGACGCTGACTCGTGAGGCATCTGAAAAAGTGAGATGAACGACAACCACTCCAATTGTTTATGAAAATGCTCACTGTGTATTTGGTGTGTATATTTTGAGTGAGAGGGAGGCCTGACCAGGACTGGAGGAGCCATGAAGAGGTAATTGAAGGGGTAGTGCAGCAAGCTGACACAGGTGGAGGAGTAAAGATCTGCATAACGCACAAGCTGGCTGGCAAACAGGGTCTGCCTGGAGCCACTGCGCAGGAGGCTTCCCATTTGTCCGTATGACATATCCATCCTGTAGGTCAGCACCTGCCGACGCAAACAACCGCGTCAGCAAAACAACACTGGCACTGGAGTGTGACAAGAAAAAGAACAACCGAAGACGTCCCCCCACTCTACGTCACCTTTATTCGGGTCCGAATGGCACTGATGTCAGGACACTCCTGACTGCTACTATCCATGTGCCTTCAAATCACGAACACAGACAACAATTCAAAGAGTTCTCGCTCATGTGGAAAGTTAACGCTAACTTAATCTTCATTACATACTTACATACGTATTATGTCAATGATAAGAGATTAATAAGAGAGGTAAGTGATCAATTCCACATGAATATGAATCAAACTGACTCACTTGTAATATTCAGCTAGGAAGTCATCCAGATGTTTCATCTCTTCAAAAAGACCTGCAACACCAGGAAAGTCCTCAAAACTTTGCAAACCCCCAAATAACAGTAAAACAGTGAAAGATTACCAGGTGTGACTCTTACTTTTTTTATCCTCCCACAGTTTCAGCTCTTTTGCAAGCTCCGGTACGATCAGAAAGGTTTTCCAGCCCTGACGTTTCTTAGATTTGAGGATGTCGCCAAAGATGTGGTCGCCAACGTAGAGGATGTCTTTACCTTTGACATCCAGCAGATCACAGACAATGTCAGAGGATCCTGCAACCAGAAGATACACAATTAAAACACATCCACATTATATAATCACCAGAAACACATTTTTATTTGGAGACAAGTAAAACTAATCACAGTTCAAGCTCTGAGTCAAAATAAAAACACAATTAAATATTCTGGATCTTACCTCCAGAGTACACGGTGCCATGCTGGAGGCCGCCGGTGTAAGTCCCAATGCGAAGTTTTCCTGTGTCCTGTGTCCGAAACACAACACGATATTCACACCTGCTGAGATTCTACAGTAAAATATACATCTACGATATGAAAACTCTCTCATACAGTGTCCACTTGTCTCAGCACAGTTCCCTCTGCGAAGAACAGCGGCTTTCTGGTGTCCACCACAATGAGGTCAAAGTAAGAGCGCCAGGACTTTCTCAGACCTCCGGGCTAAAATAAAGAGTAATGTTAAATTATTACATTCATATAGTTAAATTCACAGCATATTTCTAAATTGATCTTTCTAAATTATGCAAGTAAAGAGTAAAGAGTCTTACATTTGGGTTACTTTCAAGCAGATATTTCATGATGACCTTGATGAACATAATAGAATAATTGTCATTTTTTATATTTTATTTTTATATAATTTATTACGGGTAAAAAGGGTATTTTGTTGGGGTACAATAAACGTTAGGCAGCTTACCTCAGTGTAGGTGTAATCACTGTTGGTGGCGAGAAACACCTTAGCAACCTCTTTAATCCGGGTCAAGAGGAGAGGGATCTTTGGCTGCGATATAAAACATTAGTTTCTTTGAGATTTCACTCTTTCTTGTCAAAGGCTAGAACCCATTTGTGCGCATAACTCACATCTTTAATGACATATTTCTCCAAATTCTTGATAGTTTGGTCCTTCAGGCATCCCTGTACAGCACACAGACGCACACATGTTATAAAGCCAGGACGTCTGCAGTGTTTGTCATACAAAGTGTCACAATGTAAATCACCGTATTGTGGATGAAGTCCATTGCATCTCGAACGTCATGGAACATGCTTCTGAAGGACATGAACAAATCACCATACTGGTAACCTTTCAGGAGGCTGGAAGAAATTCAGGGTGTCTTTAACAACTAGTCAAGAGAGATAGAAGAAAGCGAGACGAACAGTTAAACTTATGGACATAATAAATGGTCTCCACACACTTTGTGTATCTGGTGCATCTGGTAAAGAAGTCCACAAGGCAGGTGTAGAGGTAAGTCTCTGCAAAGAGAATGAAAAGACAAGTCACTTTAACTTCTTTATGTTGTATGTCATCTTATAATCATGATATCTCTGAGCTTATTTGTTTGAATTATGAAATTATAAATAACGTGCTGATTTATAAGTTGTACATTAATTATGAATTTATACAGTACATTACACAACTATACTTTTAAATTATAATATTTTCAATTTTTTATATTTTTTTAAATATATTTATAAACTATGCAATAAATAGCAAATACCTGACAGATTGAAGAGTGTGTTGAGGATGTAAAAGCGGTCAGTGTCATCTCTTTGAATGAACTTTTTGGGGTAATATTTGTAAATATTTTCTCTGTTAAAAAAAAACATAACATGCTATGTTAATAGTAAAAAACGGTCATATTTCCCTCTACAATGTACAGCTCTAGAGTCAATTAACTTAGTTACATTCCACAACTTTAGTTGTAAGTGAGTTCTGCCTTCAGTAAACATTCTGATAAAATGCGCTTTATACACATTATCTGTCTTCATCCTGAGTCTCTTTCCTTCTATCTGTCTTTCTGAGCCTTGGAGTTCACATTCATTATACAGTAGTGATACAACAGTGTACCAGCAGCTTTGTACTGTCTCACTTTACCCTTTGAGGAAGTTGAAACCGTGGCTGCAGACCAAAATATTCCCGTTTGAATCCACCTTCAGAAGGTTCCCGTGTGTGGTGTCAATGACTAAACCCCTTAAAGTGAGGAAATAAAAGTGGAGAATCGGTTAGCGTTAACAATGAGGTTGACATAAATCCACGGTTCCAGAGGTGGATTGTAACGGTTCCAGAGGTTGTAAAACTAACCGTGTGGGGAAGCTGGGGTCATACGTGTAGCGAAGAATCTCATGAGGGTACCCGACAGACACCATCCTGTCTCTCATCAGCTCAAAGCCCAAGCTCTCATATTCAGGAGACTTATATACTACAAACAACAGCAACAACACAGAGACACACACAAATCATCAGCGTAAAACCCGGATGAACTGCTGTGATGCACAGAGATCATCATTTAGGAACAGACACAACATTGCGCACACACGGGTTGACAGCTTCACGTACTTGCCAGCGTGTAATCCATGTCAAAGCCGTAGCATTTGATATTTTCCAGTGTCACGCTTCTGTTGACGAACACCCTGTGATCAAACAAAAACACAAACAGCTGACTGCAGACGCATGACCAGGAAAAGGTTTCTCAGCCCAGCCCACTCTGCCATTATCAGCTTGCTTGCATCACTTTATGCATGACATCCTTCAGTATTCTCGTGGTTGATTGAATTAAGCAGCTTTGCTGATATTTTTCTTTGTTCACATTTTGCCTCCTGGTCTGTAGTTCCTGTCCACTAAGTGCTTACAGGCAGGGGTGAGGATGGGTGGAGGCCAGAGATGTAATCATCACCTTCACCTATCTGTTTTCAAATGGCAGCTGAGTAACCCAGAAAAGGGTACATGATGAATTTTAAAGTGTTTCCACTGCTGTAAGGAAACGTGACTTCCAGTGTCACTCACTGCTTTTTATCAGCGACACCCTGAACGAAGGAGAGAGGCCCATGTGCAGCAGCTCCAGTGAGTATGACCCCATCTCAACCCAGCGTGACATTCCAGAGGAGCAAGTGTTTTGCTGCTCAGTAGATAAACTAGCAAAAAAGACAACACTAACTATGATGGGGGGGGGGGGGGGGTAGATTGATTATCTAGGCAAACCTTCAGAGAACAGAGGCAGGTGATGACCCATATTAATAATTGGGGAAGTTGATTAATCACAAAAGAGCAGATTTTTTATTTTATCTTAGATAATAATACTAATTTCTTCATAAATTCCATTTTGTTTTCAGCACTTCAAAACCAGTTTAGTAATGTTTACGTTGCACAGCTGTTATCTCATGTGTGACATAAGCCTGGATTAAATTGACTCACTTTTGGCTAATGTCTCTCCTCAGGCTCTGCTTATCATCGATGTCTCTGTCCATTGTGTCCAGCGTCGGTGCAGCTACAAACCCGATGTCCAGCTCTGTCCTGGGAGGTCACATGCAACTAAAGGGGGATTTCAACGACCAATTAGTCCAGATGATGTATGCGTGCGTGTCGGTGTTTTTGTCCGTTTTCATATGTAAACTCCTCCCCGACTTTTTGCATGTTGGTGATGTCACCGGCTGCGTAATCATCCTCTGCGCCCTTTACTGTGGGCACTATGCGTGCAAAAGGACTTTCTTTTTTGCACATGTAGATTGTGTTATCAGAGGCGCGCACATGCTGGGGGCCTGCACGCCTGCGTAATTGCTAAGACTTCACCGATGACGCGTAGGTCGGGCCGCTCTGCTATCTTCATCCGACTAAACCATTTCACATATCTGAATGATTCATTTGACTCTAGTTTTTCCAGCTTCACTGTACGAGTACACACAGCACGTCAGCAGCTACGTGTACTTACAGTGAGCGCAAACCTTAAGCGAAAGGCGGAAAACAGCGCTGCTGTGGCGCCGCGTGACGCACAGCTTCACCAAAACGTGCCCGTGCCCCTATAAATAGGCCTACAACAATTTGAAGTGAGATTGAAGCCCACGTTTATCTTATTGCTCATTACACACTGATTTATATGCGTCCGTTTTTAGCACGAAATCTACAAGTCTGATGAGTTATTCTTATTGGACGATGATAAAAAACGTAAGTAGTGGAATACAATATTATATTATAAAGTTTTGGAGAGTGATGAAGTCCGTCTCAATGTATTTATTTTATTGCATGTTTTTATATAAATAAATCAGTTTTATTTTTACATTTGTTGTTGAATGTGATGGTGCTGAGACTCATGACACACAAACGAAATAACACTGTTACATGTAGAAACGTTGCTAGCAGTGCTAAATGAATAAATACGTAAGTAGCAGATTATAATAGCTGAGAAATGTCAGCAGTATTTTGGTGTCACAGCTCAATAAGGTAATTTAACTATTGCTTCAAAACTGAGTAAGTATATTTAGACACAGCTGTTCCAGAAGCTAAAAACACATTTCTTCTGCAGCTGGACACTGGATGATGTGATACCAATCTGCTGGGTCTGAATTTAAAACATGTTTTTTCCACTGATAATGTCCAGGACCGCTCCTCCAGGGCCAAAATGAACCCTGCCCCGTCCTTTCACTCAAGTCAATAATCACTTAAGGACAGTTCAAAGTCAAAAGGAGTTCTACAGAAGTACAACACAATACAAACAAAAATACAGCCGCAACAGCAAATTGCAAACATAAAGTCCATCCATCCATCCATAATCTTTTGCTTATCTGCAGTCGTGGTCAAACATAAAATCTTTAAAAAGCATTTTAATCTCACTATTCTGCATTGCACTTACTTTCACTTCTGCCTTTTCTTACATATGATTTAAATAATGTATTTATTGGTATTAGATATGAAGTATCATGTGTGAGCAGATAGCAACCTGTATATACTCCTGTGAGCCCTCAGTGAGTTCCCCATTGGTGATTTCTTTTATCTGTCATTCTCCACTTGTGCGGTGTAGCTTTTGGGTTGTTCAGTGAGTTAGATGTTGTGAGCTGAAAGAGACAATCCTAGATGCATCATGCATTTTCCCAAGAGTCACTAAAGATCAATAACAGCGTCACAAATTATCTAGAGAACTTAGAAATTTAATGGTCAAATAGAAAATAATTGTCTGTAAGGTTGAATGTGGATACAAGAGTGATGAGATCGAAGAAAAAAAGATGAGATGTAACGTCCAAAAATTTGTACAGCAAATTTTCTTTTGAAACCCAACATGTGTCACAGTATCCAGCCCTGGCTCGCTGGTCTGTGCCATATATGGCCACTTCCTGGTATTTCTCTCCCCTCACTCTGCTCTCCGTCGGCTCTCATCAATTAACCACTCTTCAGTTATAATTGATTTATTGTTAATAATTAGTCTCAGTTCAAAGTTAGTCATTTTGCTGCCAGAGAGATTTCAACAAAAGCAATAATGGATGACACATAAACCATATCAGTTTATACTTTTGCATCACAAAAGTTCAGCTCAAACATCTGATACTGCACAAATGCAAATGTCGTGCAAATACTTAAATATTTACTGATCATTGATGTATTGCCAAAAAAAGTGACACACAGAGTTAATAATAAAAAAATTATTTGGCAATGACATATGTAAATACAACAGTAAATCATCTGTTCATGACATATAAGAATATTATTATTACTATTAATATTATTACTGTTTACTGAGGCTTTCCAAGTTCTTTGACACCTGTTCTTACAGTAGTGTATTTCTCGATATGTTCAACATAGGATAAGTATACATAAGTAATTTTAATATATACTAAACGTGTTTTACGCTGGAGTATCGGAAGCCAATGTAATCTCTTTTTAATAACATGTTTTATATGGTTTTTGAACTTGTTTTCTTGTTTTTTTTTCTGTAAATTGTATTTTGACAGCTACTGCACAGCACTTTGGTGAACAGTTTTCTGTTTATGAAATAGTGCTTTATAAATAAACGTATATATTATTATAAGTTACATTGTTAAGGATAAAACCATTATAAAGTTATTACAGTTATTCTAGGAATCTGACCATTAGTGATCATTAAGTCAGGCACCAGCAAAACGTCTTGGCCTGTGAAAGTATTTCAACATGGTAAACATAATCAGAATTGGGTCTCACACACTTTAATTTCATTAAGGTTCACTGCAGTTAAAGTTTTCATCTTTGATTTGCTGTGTATCTTCTCGAACTCTGCAGCGATCTCCAGCGCTGTCCTGTTCTTCGTCTCAGGAACATTGAACCTCACAAACAACCCAGAGGCAGCGCAGAAAAAAATGAATATGAGAAAGCAAAAGTAGTTCAGATTCTCCTGAAGAGGAAAACAGTGGGTATTGTGGGTCAGTGAGAGTGATGCATTTATGTTCTTTCTCTTGCAAATCATATTATATCTATTCAGAAATTATCTTGGATAATTTTTCAACAGCATATTTCTGATTAACTTTAGCAAAGACATAATTTTTTGCATAATTTTTCCATTCAAACACTGAAAAACACAATTAATTCTACCAAGAAAGTATTGTGCTTACCACTAAAATAGGAAAGAGCATCCCCAATATGAACAGTCCCAGCCAGTTAAGAAAGCTGGAAATAGTAAATCCAGCCGCTTTATATGACTGAGTGAAGACTTCTCCTGGAAGAGCAGCTGTTACTCCAGCTGAGAGCAAGACCACATAGGGTTATAGTACATAATCTGTATTACCGACGTGACATGAAATATTTCTAATGGTTAACATACCTGGACCACTGGAAAAAAAGAATATAAATACGAAAATGAGGACCATGCTGCAGTAGGGCATCCAAGTGGTATAGGCCTGGGAGAAATCACATGATCTGTTGGATTTCTTACACTTACACGTTATTTCAGTTGTTGTGCTGTGAATCAGCACTTGTCAGGATTTAATATTAGGTGCACAGTGGCTGGTTTTGACTCACTTGCAGGGAGAGAGTGATGATGAGGAGAACCAGCGTTGCAGACATTGCCATGTATCCTCTGTACAGCAGAGCTTTTTTCCCTGTGCTCTCAACAATCATAAACTGCAACAGCAAAAAAAGAAAAAGAGAAGAAAACATTTTCAGCAGTGAACCACATGGGGGAGCCACAACTCCACCTTGTGACAGGTGTGACAGACATTCAAAAACTCTTCAGTCAATTAGAAAACTGATGAGATATACAGGTCCTTCTCAAAAGATTAGCATATTGTGATAAAGTTCATTATTTTCTGTAATTTACTGATAAACATT
>JAUMHF010000014.1:10132616-10150243 GCA_032359275.1 Microctenopoma steveboyesi | reverse complement strand
ACAGGAATTTTTGGTTTTCATGAGCTGTATGCCACAATCATCAATATTAAAACAATAAAAGGCCCTGAACTACTTCATTTGTGTGTAATGAATCTAAAATATATGACAGTCTAATGTTTTTCAGTAAATTACAGAAAATAAGGAACTTTATCACAATATGCTAATTTTTTGAGAAGGACCTGTATTTGTGAAAGGGGACTTACACAAGCAACAGAGGTAGCAAGCTCACACAGCCCTGTTCCCAAGGCCGAGTACCGTATCTGGTTTTCCTGGATTCCTGCTGCACGGAACACATCAAAAGAATAAAAGTAGACCTGCAGAAAAAAAGGTAATATTTGTTTTGATTTAATTTTTTATGTCACTAGTACAGTAAGCTTGACTCAGTAACCTTTCCTTTTTTACGTTATTGTCTCTTGAGATGATCCTAAACCATCCTTACTTTTATGTTTTCAAATGGATGTACAGCAAAATAACCATTTACTCTCAGGCCAACTATGTCCAGATAAAGATTAACTCATGCGAGTACAATAGATGAACGAAGTGAAGCTGATCATTAATTGTGAGGTCAGATGTCCTGTAGCCTTAACTGTAGTTAACATTTTACATGTAACTCACTGCGTTGATGCCACAGAGCTGCAGTGTGACAAAGGTAACGGTGATGGTGAGGAGCTGCCAGCGGACTGTTTGGTTCTGTAAAAGCTCCATAACTGAGAAGCTGCGCGTGTTCTGCTGAACAGCTTTCTCCTTCATCATCTCCTCTATCTCCATGCTGTTGTTCCTTTTGCCCCGCAGTTTGTGTAAAGCTGAGGGAGGATAACAGAGCAGCCGATGTAGGTGAACATCACTGAACATCAGACCAAAAGGCTAAGAATCTATTTAAACCCAAAAACGGTGTCCTCACACCATCATCGCAGGCTTGTTCGTCTCCTCTCTCCAGGAGCAGAAAGCTGGGAGACTCTGGCAGGAAGGGCAGGGTGAAAAGCTGAACGGACGCGGTGACACCGTTGAAAGCAAGCAGCCAGGGCCAACCGTGTTCGCTACCAAGTAACTCACTGCAAGGACAATTAGGGAAGTTTTGGGTAGACAGTTTTTTAATGAGATTTGGGAAAAGTCCAAAATGACTAAAGTATTTTTCTTCAGAAAGAACGCTTGTGAGTAACAAAGCTTCTTATTGGGATTTGATTTACACAATTTGATATTAGATATTTGTCAATCATCAAAAGCTTTAGTTTATTCTTTTCGTTTATCAGATATTCGTCACGTTGTTCAGACTGAGGTCGGTGCAACACGTTGTTGCATAAGTGCTGCAAATCATTGTGCAAGAGCTTGATGATTTACAGACGCTGTTGAAGCATGTAAGTTACTGAATCACACCAAACCAGCCAGTGTTTGTAAACTAAGTTACAAGAAAATCAGTACACCAGTACATACTGTGATGTAATTTTATGTATAAAAGTTTTGATCTGGACCATCCACCACCTGTCCACCACCTACTTGACTCTCCACACTAACTGTGACACTGGACACCTCACCTGATACCTAGCAGCTGACCACTGAACTTCCCCAAGGAGACAAACGTAGCGATGCTCACACCCGCCATCCCTCTTAGCCTCTTGGGGGCACATTCAATGAGGTACATTGAATGAGCTGAGAGACCCACTCCTAGAGGCGTACACAAAGTAATTATACACTTCCAGAAAAGTCAATAAATGATCAATAACCAGGTGTCAAATGAACTAAAGAACTTATAGAATATAATAGTCAAAGTATAAATAGCAATGGATTGACTGTAGGGTTGAGTCAGGAGTGATGAACGGCCATCTAGGAAGAAAATAGAAAAGTTGTAATAGGTTTCCTCATACAAAGAGTTTACCTGCATTTAGGCCATAGAGAAATCTTCCCACCATGATCATCTCAAAGGATTCGGCTGTTTCACTGAAGAGCATGAAGAAAGATCCAAATATAGCCAGAAAATTGTTTAATAAGAGACATGTCTTTCTGTGGGAGTGAGAGACAGCGTTTTAGAGAGTTTTAGCTTTTATGTTGTCATGTTAATTAAATTTGAGTGTTTTCTCTTCATGAACACCGACCTGCCAAACTTCGAGAGCAGAGAACCAGCAACAAGTGACCCCAGTAACCCCCCGATGCAGAAAATAGATAGAGTGAAGGACCAGATCAGAGTGACTTGCCACTGCTCTAAGGAGACACCGTATCTCTGCAGACATGTTGTGTTTACCAGCTCCTTTATAAACTGCAATGATCACATCATGGACAGTTACTCTCATTTTCACTCCCATTATTCTGGCATTCTTGTTGTCTTGATTTCACATAGTGCCACTTACATCAGACGGGGAATTCATCACAGATATACAGAATCCATACTGGAAAGTTCCACCGATGCCAGTGATAAAAATGGCAGCAAATATGACGGGACAGTCTAGCTGTAGAAATGCATCAAATGTAAATACGTTTTATTCTGCAGTCAACAATAAATCTATATATCCATTAACACATTACCTAAAGCCTACATTTGTCACTGTCTGTGTTAAATTATTTATGGTGCTTCTACAAGCTGCAGCAATCACTCAGAGCATTTAATTAAACTTAGCATTTGGGTTATTCCTCATTACTACAGTCTGTTTCAAACCTTGGAATTCACAAAGGCGTGAAACAGAAACACAGCATAATTTTAAGTTTTACCTACCAGGAGTGTTAAGTACCGTGACATCGCTGGAGTTTGGTCTTTGTTATGTTGCTTCACTACTTTCTAATATATTTGGGCAGCAGAGTTTAAAAAAAAGTGTTGTAATTGTTTATGTGTAATGGAAGATGACAAAGCAAACACCATATTTGGTACGTGTGTGTATGTGTGTGTGTTTAGAAGGAGGAGGTATTGGTGTTTTCTTAAGTACTTTGTCCAATGATAACAGTAGATGAATACACAGTACTAAAGGGAAGTTATTTATTGTCTTTCATGCTCTTTAAACAAAATCTGGTAACCATCAAACTCAAATGCACAGTAGGAAAGAACAAAGGTCCAACAAAAGTACACATAAAGTACAATCACTTTCCATCTCTCCCCTCCCTTAAAACCTAGCAGTCTGTTACTTGTTAATTAGTTAATTTGGTTTATAGAATAAAATCAGGAATTAAATCACCTTAAGAAATCTCTGTCATGGCTAAGGCTGGTTTGTAGCTTGAGCAAGCAAATCACATTCTCTGAGACAAATTAATTCCTCTGATATCCGAGCACATAATCAAACACTTGTTAGACTTATCCATGTCAATCTGACTCTGCAACAAACTAAAAATAGAAAACCTCCTGCAGTATCAATCTGCATCAGGCACACTATCCTGCCAGATGTCACACAGCTGACCTCCAGGAAGGAGCTGGTGACGGCTGTCTTGCGTTGTCTCCAGAAGGCAATGGCTTCAGATGACAGCACACTGCAGGCGAACCTCTAAGAGACTGAAACTTCTAAAAAGCCATCAGAAGGACTGTTTACTGCAGGAGATGAAAGCCATTGCAGCTGCCAAAGAGGTTCTATTTAAAGCCCAACAAAAGCAATCCATTACACGTATCATCTGTACCAGTTTACATAAAAAGTAGCCCAAACTCTAATAGAAATGTCACACATAGCACAAAAAGATCTCTGCAAGGACCGATAGAGATTTGATAATACACGGTTTATTGAACAATGACACCTGACGCTAACAGCTTAACGAACGCCTGGCGAAGGACAAAGGGTAAGATGACCATTAATGATCGCTAAGTGACAATAAACACAAAAAACATCTGTCAAATTTCTCTCTCTATCAGAACAAACTCACTTTCATAATGAATAATATTTCTCAAGTCAGAAATTTTGAGGATCACAGACAAATGTGCAGGCTGTTTTTTTATTTTGCAGCCCCGCGGACATGTTCTCAGTTAATAAAATGTTTGTTTTCACTGTGTAAACTACATTAAAACAGGGTTGAATTCTCCCAGGTATTTGATAAAGCACATTATAAATATCACAGTTAAAAAGCTAAAGCATGCCACGCTGTCTTTTCGTAACCAGTGTTAGAAACTGGAGAGCACACAATGGGGGAACTGAGATCAGTGAAAAAATATAAAGATGCCCTAAAATGTGTCTGAAGGAAAAGTGAGACTACATGCTAATTATAAAATGGTAGATTTGCTTCGCCTGACAAAGGCAGAGGGAGAAGGATGGTTGGTTTTATAGCCACTGAGAACAGAAATAAACTGGGTTACAAAAGAGCCACCCTAAACCCTCAGCTGTAAAGCTCAATCAGCATAAATAAACTTCACAAGCTGTCCTGATTTTAAAATATAAAACAGTACGAAGACAAGGTAGATTCACTTGAAGGACAAAATTACACTGCAGGCATCAAACTCAGTACACTGCACATTCTGCAAAAGTCTGGATCACTTCAGAACTGTGTAGGCAGAGACCAGTTGTTCAACTTTATTGTTTTATTGAAGTTATTTTGAGCAGCTGTCTATTCGTTGGATCACCCACTGTGAGCAGAACACAGAGATGTGCGAGCTCGTCTTTAAAGATCTTTTCTCTTTAAGGTTCCTTGTAAATCAAAGACTGCAGCTCCAGCCATCTGCTTATCATAGCACTGAAACGTGTGGACGACGCAATGTCTGAAAAGTGGGAAAATCACAGAGTAACACGATTGTTACGATTCTGGTTAAAATGTTTTAACTTTAACTGACTCTACTGATTTACTTATTAACATCATGACTTTCTTTGTGCTACACATTACATGAAATTTTGAGAAAGTGTTCAGGACACCGTAGTGGCACTATTGTGACAGTCTGCTAAGTTTGAAATTGTCATGATGATAAGGCATAAATTATAGAACTACAATTGTCTCTAGCACTCCTTTGAGACACTCTTGGGAAAGTCCCTTTCACATCTCTTGTGGCAGCTGCAGACTGTTGCACAATATTATGTAAGACATTTTGGCAGGAACATAAAGTGATGTACTCCCAAATGTATAAAGTGATATAATTTTTATAGAAGAGCCTATGAAAACTCGGGAGGTAACAGAGCCAAGGAAATCAAGTATAAGGAATTTGGAAATGTGAACAAAAATACACAGGGATGATAAAAGTGTCATCAAGTTTTTTTTCTCTTTCACTGCATCAAATCTTTTCAAAAACTTCAGACATATAGCAACATAGAGATATATAGAGAGTTTATTATAGTTTGTATTTATTATTATTTTGGGACGAGAGTTTATTTAAAAATACATTCACCTTTTACCCTCGGGACCCAAATCAGGCCCTATCATTAAGTAATAGCTATTAATTTATTTGGTCTTTATGCCCTCTTTGCCTTTATATGTCATGTGTTGGATTCACAATGTAAGGCATTAAAGACCCTCAAAAGAAAGCAGCTTAGAAACTTACATATTCACACCACTCTTTTTTATTATTACCAACACACCAACATCATTTTTATTCTGTTCAGCTTTTTATTGCCATGCATTTTGCAAGGTAAAAGGAAAAGGAAAACTTAATGTGTGTGAAATCTGCTGCCTCTGGTGGTTTAGAGGTGCCATCAGACCTGTATTTTGAAGCTAGAGGCTTAGATTTATTTGGTATTCATGGGAAAAGTATTATACTGTTCCAGGATTACAGTATTTCAAAAATATGTGGTTATAATAGAAGTCTATGGGACCCAATAGGGCCCAAGGGGTAAGAATGGGGGTATAACTACACATCACCTATTCTACACACCTTGCAATAGAGGGGGGAGGAATCTTATAAATAATACATAAAAAAACAGTTTCATACAATTAGTCATTAAACTGACTGAGATATTAAGAATTAAGAAACTAAAATAAGCAGAATGTACACATTTGGTGCTCTAAGAGCTAGTCAGTCCAGATATCAAATAAATATGAGTGGGGAAGGCTTAAATCTCTCAAACACAAAAAGAAACATTGATTTTTTTCTTAAACTCCCATATGCAGTATTACATCTTTAAATACAGCCATTCAGAGCCTTTAGATATAAACACTTATTTTGTTAGGTCACACTTGCCATGATGTACAGACTTGCAGTATTAGACTTACATTAATCTAACTGTTGTACTTCCTCAGCTTAATCACTGGCCTGAATTAAGTAAGACAGCTAAACTGTTTCAAAACTTTCTTCCTGTAGACAGAAATAAAAAACATAAAATGTCACTTCAGCATTTTCATAAGAGTTGTTATTAATGTTTTCCAATTCTAATTCCAATAAATGCCAATTGCTAAAATTTTGCCTTATGGTGATTTTTGTTTGTGAATTGTTTCTATACAAGTAAACCTGAACTAAACCTAACTTAACTGAATTGAAAGAAATCTGGAGTAAGTTATCTAATACCCAATACAGTCTAATAATGTTTCTGTAAAAGTTAACATGTTTATTTTTCCCTCTTAAGAACATATAAAAACTGGTTAAAGCTCAACCAAGTCACACTTGATATTCCAGCATTTAATGCATTGCACTTTTTCTTTTACTTGAAAAACATTAGCCTGCTTGATCAGATGTGGCAAAGTTCTGCATCATCTCAAAACATTTCGCTGCGACTGATCAGTCAGCCTTTACCATGAGGTGACAGTAGCACAGTTGACTGTCACAGCATGTGTCACTGTGTGTATCTCTAGACAAAAAGTCTGGACGCTTCATTTCAGGCCATCAAAGAAACACTTGGCAGCAGAAACAGACACTCAAGGAGTCATGCCAAACTTGTAAGGTCCTCCCAAGTGGACAGAGAGTCACGGCAACGCTTCATCACAATGAATAATGAATGGCTCACAGGTTCACTTTACAAGGAGCTTTTCGGGTTCAGACATTCACTCATTATTCTCATCGTCGCAGGGTGAACTGAAGTCTGGGCAGGGTGACTTATGCTCAGGCATGTTCTAAAAATTCAGATTTTGTTGAATATTTCCAGAAACAGTCACTGTGCCCTGCACAACACAAAAGAAGAATCAAGATAAAGGAGACACGATAAATCTTTCTTTTTTATCTTTAATAGAGATATAGTAAAACTGTGTAATTCTAACTTCTCCACAAGGAGCACTCAGCACAGATTTAGCAGTAGTAGAGAGTATTGATAACACTCTCATGTCTACTCATCAAAATACTTGATCAAAATCCAAAATGCCAAAGAATCAGACACTCGAATCAGTCACAATGTATATAAACACAATTCAAGGATAAAACACATAGCCTGTCTGAGTTGTCCTCAAAGTGCCAGTCATGATGGATCACTACTCTCATTTCGAGCCAGAAACAGACTGGTACAACTCAGGACACATTTAGTAAAATAAAACATGTACTGATGTTATAATTATAACGTTCAAAAATGTCAAATATGTTTCTGTGAAGCACATGCCACAACACTCACCTCTCACAAACATGCACATATTCAGAGGCATCTAGTCTCGACATGAAAAGACTGACCCTGTCTGTCTGTCACAGACCGACATGCAAGTTTGTTGTTTAGATGCAACTTTACAAATGAATCAGTATATTCTGCCATTGAAATAGTACAAATAATAATATACAATAAAGTATAATATAAAATATAGTATATTTGTGTTTTCAATCCCAGGATACATCGCGCCATCATCCCACTAAATGTTCCACTCAAACCAGAAAATCTCCAGCTCATCTCCAGCAATGGTCCTTCTGTCAGGTGTGACGCAGCTAAAGACCTTCTAGATACAGGGACATTACAAGGGACATTAGAGTGAATACAGTTGCAGAATGCTGCTGGAGGGCACGTTTCTCACTCCAATCAGGTGTCCAGTGTCCATATCAGTCACAGCTAAATAAATCATGTTCAATTAATTTCCAGCACAATGGGGGCAGGTGACATTGGATTTCTAGCAAAAAAAATGGGAAAGTATAGATTTCACAACACAGTTCATCAATTACACCTAACCTTCAAATGCATTTAGTATTTATTTAGTTTTTTTAATCATTGTATTTTAATATGCTCAGCTCCTTTTATGTCAGCGAGAGTCACACTTGATGAGCAGGCAAGAACTTGGAAAGCATCATAATGGGAACACGTAAATCTACACGCTTGCTTAGAGTAAAAACAGGAATCAAGACTGTTTCACATACGTCACTCTTTGGTCTGTAATTAAAAAGGAAGCTGAATAAAACCTGATCACAGCGTAACAAAAGAACATTCTCATCTTCTCATCATGGGAATTTACACTAATTTGTCATGGTGACACTGGTGCAAAGCCGTGCTGATAACCTTCAGGGCTAAAAGATGCAGGTGCAAAACTGCCCCAGATATGCTTTAAAGGGATGGAGTAAAACAAGATGCTTTTGAGGTCTAGTATGTCCTTGGTGTTCTTTAATAGACCAGTACCTTCACCCAAAGGAAACTGCGAAAAGACTCTGCCAATGTAAGCAAGCTGCTCACTTTGCTCGTTGCCACACTCCACATTTTTCTACCTTCTTGTCAGTGTGATCAAAACGCAGTCGAGACGGTAAACACGCGGAGCTGGGAAGTAAATGGTGCTGACTCTGTAACTGTGTGAGGCAGAATTATTTTCCCTTTCAAGGTACAACAGAAGAAGAATGGAGGGCGCTTCACAAAGCATTAAAGAGCTACATGCTCACACTTCTGATGCAATGCATTCCTGAAACAACGGCACATATTCTGCTCTCTGCAGAATAAAAACACACCTGAGCTCATTTACATGTAGAATCTGTTATAAATCAAACCAACAAAAATGCAAATAGAGAAAAAAAAAGCTAAATGTAAACAAAACAATCAACATGTTTACTTTTTATTCCTCATTGAGATTCATTACTAAATTCTATTCTAACATATGTTTCATTGTGTGCATCTAATGTTGTTCACCACGTGTGTTCATTAAATTGCAGCCTTTGAATGACCTAAAATGATCCACCTGTGATTTGTCATCTAAGATTTGGGACACTTCTCTGCACGTTGAAGGAGCTCCACGGTCATTTTCCCACCAGGGGGAGCAGTAAGCAGCTCCACATAACATGAGATAACTCAAGGAATGAGTCACATCACGTCATTCATAAATCTCCATCTTATAGAAATGATAATGTGCTCACCACAGATCCTCCTGATCCTCAGTCCTGAATAGATTTACATCTCATAGTTTTAATAGGTTCCTTTCCTATATTAAAAAAAATACAAGCACTTACATTTACTTCAGTGACAAGTGTGGGACTGAGGAGACTCTAAGAAAGAGAGTGATACTTCATGGCTTCAAGACTGTTCTCAGTTCCACCACATGTCAGTATGAAAGATATGGAAAAACAATCCTTCAACTTGGCCAAAACTAAACCCAAACCTGTTTCAATGCAAAAGTCTTAGGCCACTATTGGATTAGTTCTCCAGCAATGTTACAATGTCCATATTTATTTATTTCTCAGTTTTTACATTTGTAAAACAATTAGAAAGACAAAAAGTAAAGTTGTTTCCTGGCTGCTCTCCTTCTCTCAGAGATCATTCCTGACCAGGTTTTATTCAGGCTACGGAAGAATCGACTGGGCATCCAGGCGAAGCTGCCAGATGCTGAGTCAGGTTCTCACCTAGACTTCTCTAAGAAGAAACACTGAGAAACTTCTCATCAGATTCTGACAGGTCTTTCACTTCTCTTTCTCTCTTTGACCTCTACAGATTTGATATTTATCAATTCAGAAACCCTCCTAAAATATTGTTTTAATACTGTTTACATTTTTTAAATATATTCTAGTTTTTAAAATGTGCTGATTTCAATTTAAAACTTTTGCACATATGCCTCCAACCCACATGTCCCTCTGACATATTCATATTTTGAGTCAGTACAGTAGGATAAGTTTTAATTGAGCTCAGCAGAAACTTATATTTTGCAATTGGCATAAAACACAAGTCATGACCGTTCATGATGATTATCCTGCAATGCCAGGACAGGAGAAAGCTCGATTGATCAAATTAGGGGATAACACTGACAGTATAGGTGGAATTCTACCAAAATAATTAAAACATCATTTGGATTCCTGTTTCCAGATAATATGCGTCATTCAGCGTAAACGACTCTCCAGCGCCGACTCCGCCGAATCTGCACCGCAGAGCAACAACGCGTGAAACCCCTGTTGGCGATATGTGACATGACTTCATGAGGAATCTTTTCATTCACCACACTCCCCACACACAGAATGAGACGATGCACCCGTATCAATAAGGCGGGAGGTGTCATGTGGTTTATGGATCCAGCCAATGAGCGCTAAGTGCGCATTGCGATGCTGTGCAGGATTATTATAGTAAAAACTGTTAGTAGTGGTCAAAGAGTGAAGCTGTTCGCGGTGCTCAAAGTTAGACCGTGACGGATTTAATGCAACGTCTCTGTTGTTCGCCACATAACGGCAGAGAGTATGTGCATTAGATGCTGAAAACCAGATATATTCCTTTTACGAATTCCAACTTTGCGCTTGCTTAGAGTCTTTATTGTTGATCTGTGTCTATAGCTGATGTCTATTTGGAGACAGCTTTACGACTTCAGTGCAGCTGAAGCAAAGAAAGCATTGCGAGACAAGCGAGCAGCTCTGACCCCCCCCCCCCCTAACAAATACAAAAACATAACTCCAATACACCCTAACAACCCTAAGACTAAATTTGTTGCTTCTGCAGCTCCGAGACGTGTGGATGATTGGGTTTCGGGGTTTGGTTTATGCGGCCACTGCTGCTCAATCTCGGGCAGTTGGCTGTATTTCCTCGGGGTGATATAACTCTTCTTCTCCATTAATAAAGCGGCCACCAGCGGTCACATCAATCTGCGGCTGCACGCGCAGGCGCTGGTCAAAGAGGCGCTATACAGGCCTGCACGGTCACGTGGTCGGTGGCCAATGAGCTGAATGAAATCAGCACCTTGTAAATCAGCAGTGGCAGCGAGCGACGTGTGTTTCCTATCAAGTCCGTACATGGGAAATCAGTCAGGAATTTGTGAATAGGTTTGTCTGATGGGGGATACGTGAAAAAGATCAAATGTATATTTGTAAAAGTGTAGTGACGAACTAACAACAGTAAACACGAGAATATACACACAGGCTCCTTATGTTTTCTTTTTTTTACTTTTTGGCTGCAAAAAGTTGTTTTCCAAAGCTCGGCCACTTGTGAAGGTGTAAAATGTGCAGAGAGGTCGCCATAATCTACCACAGCAACACTCTTTACTTTCTGTTGATCCTGATGAAACGAGGCTCACGGTTGCAACCTTTTTTTTTCATGACGTCGATCCAGTTGTTTTGGTCCCGTCTCCCAATCGGAGTCTGTCCTCACATTCTACCGGAGCCGAAATGGGTCTATTCATGCAGCGGCTCTGTCATCCCGTAGGTACCATAACGCCCTTTGTCGGGTGGTCCGTGGTACCCGACTGCTGCTTTAAACAGCAGCACTGACATGGAAAGCCCATTGCAGCTGCAGAACGATATCTTCCCACAGCAGCAGCTCCAGCACTGTAAGTACCAGCACTACTGCGGGCGGGAGGATCCGCACAGCAAGCAGCACGACCAGCGCTGCACCTGCAATACCTGCACCTGCGATGCGCGAAAAAGCCTCGTCTTCCGCGGGACGTCACCGACCACTGTGGGAACTTTAAGGACACCGTCGGAAACGTCTTCGAGGCAAGGCTGCCAGTACAGCGTCTACGAGTTCACACCCTCTAGTCATGGTAGTTCATCCAGACATCATCATCCTCACCATCAACAGCAGCAGCAGCAGCAGCAGCAGCAGCAGTGCCGCGATCGGCAGCGGGGCAGCCTGGGCAGCAGCCACAGAGACAGTAACTCCTACAATGAAATAGCCATGAGCAGCTGCAGATACAACGGCGGCGTAATGCGGCCGTTGAGCAACTTGAGCTCGTCCCGCAGAAACGTGCACGAGTTTGATTCCGAGTCCCAGCCTTTGCAGCCCATCTCAGCCGCAGATGCGTCGGACACTTTAGTATCCAAGCCGGAGAATAATTCCACCACCCTGATGCCTTACGCATCGGGAGACGCAGGGGGAGGCTGCAGCCACGGCGGCGGCAAATCGGGGAAAAAGAAAAACCAGAACATTGGGGAAAAGCTCGGCCACAGGAGGGCCTTGTTTGAGAAACGGAAGCGACTGAGCGACTATGCTTTAATATTTGGCATGTTTGGGATCGTTGTTATGGTTATAGAGACTGAACTCTCGTGGGGAGCCTATGGAAAGGTGCGTATCCACTCAGAGCCCGTCTAGAGCTCGTTTAGTGGCATGTGTCTGACAGGAGCAACTTTTAATAAACAGAAAAACAGCTGCTTCAGTAACAGAACGTGTTGGTCTTTCTATGAAGGGTTATATATAGTTAGGTATAGTCATAGTTAATGTAGTTACATCTTCTCTCCCATGCTGATGTCCAACCACGCAGGGGATCCCCTGTAACACAAGTCATCATGTCAGCATTTGTGGCAGTAAACTTGAAGAAGATGAATCATACATGTGCGTTTTCCAGATGCATCATCGTGTCAGAGTGTGATTTCATGTCGTGTGTTTTGTTTGGCTTTAGTGTTGTTGCTCTTTTCCAGGAGTCCCTGTATTCATTAGCTCTAAAATGCCTGATAAGCCTTTCTACAATCATTCTCCTGGGACTGATTATCATCTACCATGCAAGAGAGATACAGGTAACGTTGGAACTCTTTACGTTTACTTTGACTGTTAATGCTGAAGCGTTATTATATATAATAATATTATAACCTCATTAGTAACTTATTTTCATTTTTTTTATTTCTAAAATGAGAGCTGGCTCTATAACTACAGTTTCAGCAACGCTGATGGCGCCGTAGACTGCAGCAGACTAATCACCATAATTTGGAGCCATATTAATAGTTCAGTGTTCATTTTGATAAGATACATGAACTCTCCAAAGTGTTCAGTGGATTAATATTGATTGTCAGCCTCCCCTGAGAACTTCCAACATTTGGACAGTTTTATGACCCTGCCTTGGAGCATTGTTACATTACTTACAGTTCTTCCTGCACTTCAGCACTTGTGTCTTTGTTAAACAGCCACAAAATTAATAGCACCACTTTCGGCAGGGTGGATGTATGTTGCCAGAAAGCTTTCATGTCACTGAGACTTTATTTTTCCCTTCGATTAAATCAACTCAGACGGGGGGAGAAGCATTTTACTGAATCTTGAATGACGCCATGTTTAATCATGTTAATGGATTTTCGTACTTTTAAACAAGATGGGGATTTGTTAAATGCCTTTAGCTGAACCGTGTGAGCTGACCCAGCTGTTTTCCTCGTACGCCTGGGCTATATTAAATGTCAGCTTCTGGATGTATAACACTGTAGACTGTTGTGAACATCATTACGCTAGGATAAAACATACCTTTAATATGAAAAGTTGCATCAGCTACAGCACATTCATCAGTCGTGTTGATATATTTAGGACTTAATGATTGCCAGGGGAGTATCTGTCACTGAAACATCCCGATAGTAAAACATGTCGCCCCATTCAGATGTCTCGTTGTAAACCTTTCTAAATTAAGGATGATAGAAAGGCACAGCTATCACCATCATATTTCAATGCAAAACAGAAGCACTTTCCTTCCGTCTGCAGACAGATCCTGGTTGCTGTTTAGAGACTACAAAGCACCCTGTAAGTCTGCATCAGACTATCACATTCTGCTTACTTCCCTCGGCCTCCACACCTTTAAGTCTAATTCTGTGTAAATTATTCAGTTCATAAACTGAGCCTTTTCACTATTTACTTGTGTGAACTTTCCTTCATGTTAAATAATGCATTGGCTTAGTTGTGGCTAACATATTGCGAAGGTCCATTCCTCATCACAGCAGGTTTCTTGATTGTGTTAAACGGGTAGATGTGCCTCAGCAGTGTGTTTGTGTTCACAATAAACCAGTTAAATGCTTCAGCACTGAACTGCGCTGTAGTTCAGTCTTTGCTGATTGTGGATTGTGATACAGAAACGCACGTGTATTGATAATTATGGCAGTTGAAAAATGGCTCTGAAGCAACAGGGCTTCTTTCATTACAGGCGAGCTGAAAAGCTTGTTTTCGCTCTGAAGCAGGCTTTACCTTCTATTCGTTTAAACATCAGGATAGCTGCACATTTACGCCATAGGAAAGCTGCTCAAACCTCTTTGAACCAGAATCCTCTGACAGTCACATCAATATCCGAAACATTTTTCACCCCTTGATTGCTCTCTCTTCAAGATAAAGACACTTGCTCCTTTGCTGACCTAGAAAAGTTTAGCATGGCAATTGTTTGCCTTTAAGTTGATTACTGCGATGCACTTTTCGCCACACAGACCCATCTACACAGTGATTTAAACAGTTTATTCAAACGTAGAAGCCCGCACACTTTAATGAATCACAAAACACCACCACGTCACTGCACTTATACTTGCTCCCCACCGCTCCACTCTAAATGTAAAAGTTGATTGGGAGGCCTGTCTACTGACTCATCACGTCTCCTTTAGAAAAAAAAACATCAGCCAGTTCCTAGAAACTGATACTGACTCTCTCTTCAGTTCCAGTTCATAGTGTTTATGCTTTAAATTCAACCACACCAGCTGCTCCTTCCCTTCCCTTCCCTTCCCTGCCTGCGGGTTCTTTTGTGCCTGTTGTTACGAGTCTGTCATTACTCGGTTCCTGCAGACTGACATATGTGCTTGCACACAAACACACACACGTACATACTCGCAGACAAATTATTCTAAATCTATCTTGCTAATGACACACACGCACAGGCACACACAGAGCCAGTGAAATGTGTTTGCGCTGTTTCATTTCCTCTGTGTGTCGTTTGCTGCTCAGTGCAACACAAAAAATGAAAAGAGCGCGAGCTGACTTCATGTGTGTTAGATTTAAAGATATTGTGAAGTAAACTACATTAGAAATTTAGATAATATACTGTGTCAAGTTGAGTTGGGTAGTCCATTCAGCAAGATTTACAGTTCTATGCCAGTGAGCTTAATTTGAATATGAAACTTTTTAGACAAAAGTGTTGAAACTAGGTCGTTTTTATAAGTGATATATTTCAGATTTAGGGTTGTCAGTCTACACCTTAGTTTTGAGTGCTAATTAATATAATACATGTCAATAATGTTGGTTCTTTTTATTTTTTATTTGAAAATGTACAGTGAAAATGTAGACAGGAAACACAGGGAGAGTTTGGGGTAGATCCCATTCTTAAACTAATCATTTAAGATCATGTTAAATGCTGTTGCATATCTTAATCTGTTGCAATGTACATTTGCCTTTAAAATGTGAGACTGCAGACCTGCAAATATACGAGTATGCTGTTGCGTACATCACATTAGTGCTTAAAGCTGCAATATCTAACCCCTCTGTGTCAGGTTAGCAGTAGTATGTGAAGTCATTAAATACTCTTTACATATGTGTACACACACTGAAAAATTACTGAATGGATGGGACACAAATACATTTCTAATACACCTGTACCTGTACAGCCCTGTATCTTTTGTTGTGTTATTCACTATTCTGTGAACTCCACTTATTTGTTAAGACAAGACTAAATAGTTTTCATTATTACTAGGATGCTTTTTCTAAAGTGCACTTTTTTGCGTGGGAAAAGCAGTAACTAGATTATGCATGCACATCCATGTGTGCTCACAGATGCCTGTCAGATCCAGACGCATAAGTCAAGATGATGAAATATTTCCCTAACACGCAGAGCCCCTTAAAACTCATTTACTTGTCAAACTCAGTAAAGATTGTGCCCTCTCATATTCATACCGTATAACAACAGGACATTTTTTCTCCACAGAGTGACTGAGGACTCCAAAGGTCAGGTCAGACAGGATAGATGTTGGCCACCAGCTGTCATTTGAATTGTTTAGAGATAGATCTGCTGCACTGCAATGGCAGTGCTGGGTGACCTACTGAGCCAAGTGCATTAACAGAGACAGACAGTTTATCCATGTTCTGCTAAATGCCCTCAGATTTGTCCCAGTAGGTAGAATAATATTAACATTCCTAGTGTGTTCAGGAATCTAATGTTCGTCCTTGAAATGCCATTGGCCTGATTTAGTCCCCAGTGATGTCTTTTGTTGACAGCTGGCGTTCTGCCCGAGGAATATTTAGACTTTTTAGTTCAGTTGACTGTACTGCACAAGTAGAAATGGAGATGTGAAAGCTCCTTCCTGACTTTGATTTGTCATTGTCAAAGTCTGATATGAGCTTCAAGCTGGAAGCATTTTCCTGATCTCGCTGTTAAAATGTTTGATGAGTTCACTTCATTCTCAAGGAAAAACGTGCCTATTTTTGTCACTAGACTCTCTTGCCAAGGGGCATTTGTGTTCAGGCCACTGGTATGTTGCTGTACTTTGTGATGCCAGTTCTGCTGAGATTTTCTAAACTAATGCAAAATGCTTTAGGTGCTGCTCAGCCTTTGATGTGTACTTTTCTGATAAAAGTCAGCGCTGATGTGTCACAGTCGCGCAGTATTACATTTAACAATCTGCAGAAAAGATAAAATAACAACACATCCCTCCAAACGGTGCCAGCAAATCCTGCCAAACCCAAGACTTGGCTGTGTTTGTCAGACTGCCCCTGGGTGGTGTGTATGTGTCAGAGATATGGTGTAACTGCAGGAGACACTCTGCATTTCTCACAGTGAAATTTGTCCTCCACCTGAGACTCCAGACTGGAGTCAGATAACCACACCTGGCTGGTGACCTGAGTGTTTTTACTGAACATACAGTCTTTTAAGGATAGAGTCACTCAGCCTCCCAAAAGCATTTATTTGTAGGCTTTACTGAATTATGCTTTATGTGCATTTAAACAAATGTTTTTAGAATAATAAAGCGTGCAACTTGGCTGCGGCAGTAACACTCTGAAGAAAGAAAGAAAGATTTATATGTTCTCGGGTTCAGCGATATTTCACTATGCTTAAATGAAAGAATGTACGTGTGAGACGCAATTTTTAGAAACAAAAGTAGGGTGGCTCTGCAGCAGCTTCAGATTTACTCAGTAAAGTGGCCTCTTAGTGGGTCACTTTGATATCATAAATAAAGCATTGCATTAATGTCTAATTGAGCTGAACCACCCGACCTAATTCGCTAATGAGATTGAGCGATTTCATTCTCAGTGACAAGATATATGTTCCAATCTCCACATTACACAGATTAAATATTGAGTTGGACTCCATTAGTTTTATTGAACATAGTGAAACCAGTAACCAAACCAGCTAGCATCGCAGGTGAGCTCCTTGGAGACTGTGCATTGGAGATGCAAGAAGTGGTCCCGAGACATATTCAATTATATTGTCTCTCATCCTGCCAAAGATAAACAAGCTTTCATCGGGGTCTCAGCCCTGTTGAATAAAGTCATTTGATAATCTGCAAGTATTGCTGGAGTCGTGATCTTTTTAGTTGATTTCCCCTCAGTCAGAAAAAAAGCTCAATGTCTGAGAGAAGCCAGCGTCTCATCAACCACCTTAAATGATGCTGTTTCCTTAGTATGTGCTAGTACGTCTTATACTTTATCTATCTACCTATCTATCTATCTATCTATCTATCTGTCTATCTATCTATCTATCTATCTATCTATCTATCTATCTATCTATCTGTC
>JAUMHF010000014.1:10082621-10124651 GCA_032359275.1 Microctenopoma steveboyesi | reverse complement strand
CACATTTCACTGCAAGTTGTACGAGTATAACTGTGTACGTGACGAATAAAACCTCTTGAATCTTGAATCTTGAATCAGTCATAGTAGAGAATGCAAGGTGTAAACAGCTGTTAAATGGGACCATAGATGCTTTGAGGCTCTGTCTGTGAAGGTAAATGTTTACTCAGCTGCACAGGAATGTTGTTTTGATTTACTTGTGTTTCTGATAACCAGGGCTGGTATGGGAAATAAGGGATTACACTCAGTGTGCGAGCACAGCTGCAGCTACCAGAAAAAGTCCAAACACAGATATCAGTGAAGCAAAGCTGTTGCTGCTGTTCAGAGGAAGTGACAGTGTAGAGATGAGGGCTACAGCTGCCAGGCCTTAGACAGATTTTGCCATCTGAATATGTTTATCTGATGTTGTAATAATTCATTTGTCTACTTCATGTTTCCTTTTTTTCCTGTTTGTGTCAACACAATGCACTAGAGCTCGAAAGTAAGTCTTCGCCTCACATGTAGATACAGACCTGTTGTGTGCATGCTAACGAGAGCTTGTTTTTGAACCCAATAACGTGACTAAAAACGTACACTCCCTCATTTGATAAGTGAAATTCATGCCATGGCAGTTTTGTAACGTTTTGCAATGACTGATTTGTTTCACATTACATAATCACAATAGTGTCAGATTATTACATTTAAGTTTCACACGAGATGTCTGTTAACATAGTGGCACGTCACTTGGATAAAATGCACTACACTACTACATTTTCCTTACTACTAACATTCTCCACATCAACACCTTTTATTCTTTATTATTGCATAGATATCTTCTGCACATTTTAAACACACCTACAGATGCATGTCAAGTGAATTTCAAATATCTGTGATGGAGGGTGTTTTTCTTTCCATTTCTGCATGGATGTGATGAGAATTTGATCTTTAATCAGAAGGCTACTGATTAAACTCCAATTAACTGTGCCTTCACATACCGAAGGATGACAACTAGAGCTCTGTAAGAGACAGACCTCCAGTAGCAGCAGCAGAGGATATCATTTTTTAATATCCCTCAAGTCATGTTGTACAACTTTAGCAGTCATGCTCACACATTCAGGGCTCAGGGTCATCTTTCAGCTTGTGAAACCACTGTTAACGCCATTTGCAGCCACATTTCCTCCACTTCTCTGTTGGATGACACAGTAGCACTGGTCACCTGAGACACTGGTCAAGTGTTATTTGATTGGTTAACAGCATCGGCTGTTAACACACAGCATTTTGCCCTAAAAGGAATTATTGCAGGGATGTTAGTGATAAACATGGTCGAAGCACTCTGAGGTTACTGGGATGGTGCATTTTACAGCTGCACAGACACTGTGTAGCATGTAGCGCATGCAATAAAATATGCTGCAGTATGTCAGGAACACTGTCCGCACACAACCACAAGGTTGATGTGGGAATCGTGGTGACAAGAAGAGCAGTGAGTGCTCGTTGGTTCAGAGATCAGTGGAAGGGAGAAAAAGGAAAGTGACCTGAGAGGAAGATCGGGTAAAGTCAGCAGGCAATTGCAAACGGTTGCAACTGTGACCAGCGAGTAAATCTGTCAGGAGAAAAAAAACGACAGGCAGCGCCCTGTCCATTACAGTGAGAAAAATTAGCATTTTCTTTGCACAATGAGGTAGCAGGGACCATGACAAAGAAAGCAAGTCAAGAGGGTAAGAAATATGGGGTAGCACTAACTGAGATTGCCCTAACAGATTTAGTGAGGTATTGAAAAGCTTAGCGTAGCCGTTTTCCCCTGATGAATTGCGAGTAGATTTAGAGTACCCATTCAAAAGCAGAACTGCCCATGAGGAGTGATTGACTGAAGGACAGAGACACATACAGTAAAATATTAAAGACAGGGCAAGCAAGCTTCCCCACCTGACATCGAGCTGCCCTGTGCTTCAACCCCATTTGACGACTACTGGTCATCCAACTGTGAAATGTACAACTCTAACAGGTCTTACATTATGTATATTAGCTGATTTTCATCATTTTAGATAGACTACCTAATTGTTGTTTTGTTTCATTTATTAGTTTAACTAATAAAACCGGTATTTTGCGACAGCATTTCTCACTTGTCTGTAGATTTTGCCCTGTAAGAAGTACCTTGGTCCTCAGTCCACAGGACATCTTCACGTGCCTGTAGTGTCCTATAGCGATTCCTGTGGCACCCTCTGTTGGTTTAACCTGCAATCTCCACTCCGCATCTGCCTGTGCTCAGGAAACAGGGAAACGATTCTGCATTGCATGAGAATGGGTTTATGTTGGCTAGTTAGATGTTGGCTAGTTAATATCTTTAAACCATGGGTGGTAGACATTTTTCCACACTGTGCAGTTGCTGTTTTAGAGCTGTCCTGAGGCCTTAGACCTTAGAAGCTTAATTAAATAAATTATATGAAATATTTAAGCATGTTGTATGGAGTAGGTAATTATGTTTTTGAATACTAAACTATAGTGGCCTTGATGTGTTTTAAGTAATGTGTTTGTTTGTATTCCTGATGCCAGATTGACACTGAATTGCTTTAAGCAGCACACTGTAAAGACCTTTTGGTATTTTTTATGATATCACAGTCATGTAATTATGTTGGAAATCTCAAAGTGAAAACAGTTCGCCTACAGTGTGTGCACATAGCTCCTAACGACTAGTTTATATTTACACAAAACCGTGTGTGATTAAAAAGGAATAATACGTCAATCTCACATGCCAATAATCTACAGGGTTTTAGAAAAGGTTTTCATTCCTATATGGTTTTATATGTTATTGGTTGACTTAGTTATACAGCTGTTCTCATTTTTTTCCTTGGCAACTCTCCCCCCTTCTGTGGTTTCCTTTCCACTTGCATGCAGCTCAACCAAACGGACTGACCCCTGCAATCCCTGCATTCTCTACACACATCCTCTGCATGTCCTGGGAGTGCTCTCCATGTGTATGCCTTTGTGTGCGCACAAATTAAAAAATAGCCTTAATTTATTGGGTTCTGAATGGTCTTGTGTTCAGATTGAGAAGTGTTAAAATGGAGCAACGCAAGCTGAATGACCAAGCAAACTCACTAGTGGACCTTGCTAAGGTAAGCTGGACTAACAGTCTCCTGCTGCATTGTAGTTTCTTTCCTCTGTGCGACTGAATGCAATGCATGCTGGTTCACTTGAATTAGGTATGTTTTCTATTATAATCAAAGTCTACAGGTGTCAAATAAACAGACAAGCTTTCCACAAGGCTATCAAAATCAAATCAGTGTGATGATTCTGGTTGACTGCACTTACATACAGTAAGTTTTCAATTTTCTGGGTGTGAAATAATAACATTTCATTTTACAGTGTAAATTACTATTCCCAGGACACGTTCTCTTGGAAATTACTGAATGTCACAAAGGAGAAACACTTGTGTATGCAAATCCCTGTGCATTTTTTTTCCACTTTATCTGTTCTCTGATGTTTGTCTCCAGATGCACTAAACAGAAGTTGACAAACCTTAGGGAAAGACCAGGCAACGTGCCAGCCTGACACAGCAGAAACACTAACCTGGAAAGGGAGACACACTGTGATCTGATGATTCAGCCAGAAGCAAAGGCAGAGGAATAAAGGATAGAACGGCAGAGCACTGACATTCAGTACTACGCCACCGTTACAATGGGTTCAGGCCAGCATGTCATGAATGGTATTAGCTAATATCACTGGTGCTATAAAACAGCACCAAGCACTTGGACGTGACATTGAGTACGCCACTTCCAGTATCTGGCTCTTTGTTGTAAGATTCTGTAGCCATATGAGGGCAGTGTTGCTTCAGTCACTTCACACTGTCGGTGGAAAGATCAGGCTAAATGGAGCTGAACATATCATTTGTAGCATTGCCACTGCAGAGCACTGTGAAATTCCTCAGAGAACAATGTCTCCCTTTTCCCATTATCTCCTCGAGCCCTGATACAAAATGTGATTTTTGTTGCTGTTGTTATTTAAACCTATTTCAGTGGTGCTGTATTGGGTCCAATGTTGTTTCACTACAAGCATTTTTTTACTTTTTTCTAAAACAAGCTGATGTGTGTTCTCAAAACTGCTCACTCAAGCTACAGTTCGAAACAATCTATTTCACTCTCTCCTGCGTTGCAGTTTTCAATCTGTTTGTGGTTTCTAGGATCTACAATAACCACATATGTTTATGCTCCATCCGTTTCAGTCTGTATTTGTTACTTTTCGTGCTCCCTAGTATTTAACGTGTTCTTGTAACATTTCATGATTTGCAGATGAGGCTCAGACTCGGTTTAGTGCAGCTTTACGTGTAGGCCTAAGGATGAATTTCTTAGTTTGATGTAGCATTGCATATGTCTAAGATCAATTTCAGTTTAAATATTCAGTCACCATACGTATACTGAAAAGCATTCATACAACAAGGAATCATGGATTACATTAGTAACATAACTCAGTGAAATCGTTGGCTGACTGTCGACATTAGCAGCGTGATGCTTTGGTCCTCACTGATTCACATAAGCCATCTATCACATTATTCCCACCTCCAATTAGAAGGAGACAAGCCAGGTGATGGATGGATCGCCTCCAGGCTGCCAGGGATTATTAGTCCTCCACTGAATAATGCCTCTGAAGCCGCCCTCCAGCAGCATCACTCCCACTCCTCATATATATAGTGACAGATTTCTGTGTGTTGTTGACTGAACTTCAAGAGTTTAAAATCTGCAGCTACAGTATAATGTTAAAGGTTTGTGGGTAGATATGTGATGCCTGAAAAGAGCAGTAAGCATCATGCAAGGTCAGCAGTCATGTTTCCTGTCTCCTCAAGGTCATGGATGAAATACTCTGGTTAGCATGGCATCTTTACCTGCAATAGCAAACATCACCTCTGATGAAGTTTTTCATAATGTTTACACTTTACTATAGTAAATTTCAACATTCTGCAATTGATGGCAGACAAAATCCACAGTCAGACCTGAAAAGATTTGAAAGTATGTTTTGTTTATTTGTATTAGACGATTAACAGATGCTTTGTTGTATTCTGCAGTCTGAGTGGGATGTATGAAGAAAAGGAATCTTCTGATTTGAAACTTACATCCTTCTTTTCCAGAATCATCTGATTACACAGTTCACTTTGAACTGTACCTTTACTAAAGTGTTGAAGAAGCATGTTTTTTCTATCTATTTGTGTGCTGAAAAAGGACACATGTAGCATTTTCAGGTTGTCCGCCAAAATAGGATAATATTGGAAAATGATTATGTTAAGTGTGTTTCCTCTTCCCTGTTCCAGACTCAAAACATCATGTATGACATGATATCAGACTTGAATGAGAGAGGAGAAGACATGGAGAAGAGGATTGCTCTGCTGGAGACGAAGCTGGAGACTCTACTGAGTAACTTGCAGGCTCTGCCAGGACTCATTAGCCAGGTCGTCAGCCAGCAGCACAGGGACTTCCTGGAGGTGCAGCTCCAGCCTTATGACAAACACAGTCCTGAGCGCTCACAGTCAGTGTCCCGACGGAGGTCGTCCTCCACAGCGCCACCCACCTCCTCTGAGAGCAGCTAGAGTCCAAGGGGAACGCCTCCACAGAAGACTTTTGCCATCATATGGCCGAGTTGCATTTATCGTAAAGCCTTATGGTTTCAATAAATATTATCCAAATTCTGATGACAGAATCCAAGATACTGAGGACAAAGCATTTTAACGGATAACTTCATGCTGTTATTTGTTTTTTATTACCTCAAAAGGTGTTGTTACCCTTGCTCTTGTGTTACGACCACAAATGGGGTTTCCCTCAGTAAACACTAGAAGGCCTATCGATGGAGCTATGATACGAACTCTTCTCCATCTCTATGCAGAGGTAGCCAGTCTTAGGTGGCAAGGTTACCATGTGTGAAACTTTTGCACTAAAATAGTGCTTCTCACAGACTTTGTGCTTCTGCTGGCTTAATTCAGTTGCTGTGTTCCTCAAGGCAAACTGAGAAACCACTGAGAAATCAGTCAGGGAGCATGACCATGATATTGAGCTAAAGTGCTGTGTTTGATGGACTGGAGTAAACTGACTGCTGAAGACAGATAAAGATCACTCCCACACACTGTCACTCAGAGATAATTCAAAAAGCTTGAAATGAGGAACAAAGCATATATCTTTTAGGTTAGAAACAGCATCAACTATAGTGGTTTTCTTTTTGCAGAGTGCCCCTGTAGAATGACTATTTTTGGGGCAACATTTGAAATAATTTAATCCTCTAGTCAAAATGAATGCATCAGAAACTGTACTTGCACTTACTTTTTAATCAATGCACTTCAATGCTGACTGACGTATGATATAAAGATGTGTTGCTCATTAAAAGAACAATATTTGAGATGTTTTGGGCATGGGTTTATTATTGTCAAATCTCACATTGTGGCTAATGTTGATGAATCAAATCAAAGTCCATTTCTTTTATTCACAAAGAAGCATTAGCTTAAACCTGTAGAGGTCTATGAAAATCTACTGGGTGATTACATATTTATTAACTACTTCTTGTCTTGCTGTGTCTCACCTCCTGTCCTTTCTTCCTGTGCTATTTATGCTTGCTGTCACCCCAGCTGGGCAACAACAAATGCTGAACAACAATTCGCTGAAACCACATTCACCTTTTAAAATGAAAATACCTATTTTTTTACGTCTTGATGAGGACAAGCACACCTCCTACCAATACACAAACAACAATGGTGATGTAAGAACTAATTTAACATATCTAGCATACGGTTTCATACATCTTGGACTGGAGTTAAGATGCATGACGAGCAGTAGTGGTAAATGTACCTATAATTATTAGTTTAGACATTATAATCTCAGTAAACAGATTTAAATATTTGTAATCCTCCATGGCCTACTGTACAGTCTATCTCAAAATTAACTGTGAGGAAGGCCTTAAAATGCCCATTATAAAGTACCTCTTACAGATATTACTGTTACAGTTGTTAATGCAACCTTTTTAACATCTACAGAGCATAGCATGAGTCAGTTGTTACTCATCAAATCTGCAGTATTGATCTTGTTCAAACAGCCCACAGATGATAGATGACAGTTGTTCAGTCCACAAACTTCAGCAACATAGATACCAATGAGAGAATATACTCTATGCGATTTAAACAATAAACAGTGAAAATGCAATTTAACAAGTCTGTGTTCTTTTTCATTATGTTAGGATTTGTATTAAATAGAACATTGCAATGTGTGTGTGTCTTTACATAAAATAATTTTACAATAACATTAGCACACTGTAGGTGTATGATTTAAGGTTCGGTCTTTAAAAATCATATTTTTAATTTGGTGTAAAATGTCTTGATTATTAACTTATGAACCTGACAAATAGAATTAAGGTGCGCTCGTGTATTTACAGCTAAATTTTGCCCTAGACAGTAACCTGTAGGCATTTAGACTGACCATGTCATAAATTCATGTCAAAGTAGTCATTTGACAGGTACCACGCATATCTAACCAAAATGAACAAAACATCCCTGAAGGAAAACTTCTGTAATCAGGTTTATAATGTTCAGTTTTTGTTTTAAGGCATGCATGCATGCACCATCCTAATTTTGTTTAAACAATTATTGCACACTTTCCTATAAATGTCCCTATAAACTTCGTTTCACTCCTTAAATATCACCTGTGTGTCTCCTACATAATATATTTAATTGAATTTTATTAAAAATATAACATTTATTATTTTATTGTAACAACTAACATATCAGGTACGTGTAATTGAACAGTAAAATGAAATCTGTGGCGAGTACCCTCAAAATATATATTTTTTTCCTGTCAGACAACACTCAGGCCAGATTGCTAGCTGAAGCTTGTCATCGCGAGATTCCCCGCGAACTGGCGCCTAGCGGTACTTGCGTGGTGTAGAGCTGTGTGCTTTACTAAACAACTTTAGCAACTTCATATGTAAAATATTCTGGATTTTTTTTCATTTGCTTTGATTATATACGTGAGTTGCCGTCACCATGAGTATACTCGCCAAGATAGCAGAGATTGAAAATGAGGTAAGGTAAAACCAGATGGAAGGCTAATCTAATGAATAAGTCACATTTTAGCTAACGGCTAGCTAGCTGTTAACCCTAGCTAAGAACTGGGCTAGCTCCTGGGCTTGTCATTAAAACACGTGTGCAGGTGACAGCGTGTATCTGAAATGTGCTTTACGTGTCAGTTCGACATACAAGTGTATCATGAATCAAATGTTAGACTCTAAAGGTTGTTGCTATGTCCCGAGTCACTAGCTAAGAAACGTACTTCTTTGATCTGCTGGCAGCCGCATACACGCTTTCGCATGTTGTGACAAAACTGTCTGTAGTCCACTGAGTATACCAGTGAAATATGAAAAACATTTTCCTTAGCTTAGACCAAGAAGTTACCTTAGAATACTCTCCGTCATTTGAATGCATCAACAAGGCAGTCGATGTCACAGGCCAAGTAGAGAGTGTAACTCACTAAATTGCAGCATACGCAACTTTTTCATCTTACTTTAATCAGTAGGACAAAATCACACAATCCTAATGCATCTAGAAGTGAGTTCCAGGTTTGGGCACATAGGCGAATATAAGCAGAGTTTCCCGTGTCTTCACTCTTTTGAATTGAAGTTTTTTTTTTGGCATTTTGCCAGGTATCATGAAATCCTGCTTAATTATTTATTATTTAAGACGAGACATGAAAACAGTCTATCAAACATTTAAAATTGATTTGATAATCTCTCTTTGTTATTCATTTGTCAATTACTATGTTTATTACCAATTATTTCACATTTATTTACCACATCTGATAAAAAACTTAGTATTACAATTGTCTGTGGTTCTAAACAACAGATTTGAGATCTCATTTTGGTTTGGTTATGATTAATCCTAGATGGCCAGGACTCAGAGGAACAAGGCCACAGCTCACCACTTGGGTCTGCTCAAAGCACGTCTGGCCAAACTGAGGAGAGAACTCATCACACCAAAGGGAGGCAGTGGTGGTGGAACGGGGGAAGGTACAATTCAAATTTTAAAAACACTTACTAATATTACATAGGTATTCAAATATCTTCTTAGTCTTTTGAGTCACTTAAGCCATCATATTAAATAATAAGTGTTTGATTACACTAATAGAAGTTTCTTTCTTTGTGTATTTTAGGTTTTGATGTAGCAAAAACTGGCGACGCTCGTATCGGCTTCGTTGGTTTTCCTTCGGTAGGAAAGTCTACACTGTTAAGTAACCTGGCAGGTGTGTACTCTGAGGTTGCCGCCTACGAGTTCACCACACTTACCACGGTACCTGGAGTCATTCGCTACAAAGGTGCCAAAATTCAGGTACAAGAATTTCCCATTTGTTTTTGGTTTGCTATGGATTCGGGGGGGTGTTTCTTTTCTTACTGGCTTGCCTTCTTCCTTCTAAGCTCCTGGATCTCCCAGGAATTATAGAAGGTGCCAAAGATGGCAAGGGCAGAGGCAGGCAGGTCATTGCAGGTAAAGATGCAATTTGTGATGTTTCTACTGAAAAAAGAAACGGGCCTTTATTGGCAAAATAAAATTATAATTTAGTATATTTCTTTATTGTTGCAGATGTGTAATGCTTCTTCCATTGTTAAAATAAAACAAATGAAGGCTTCTGTTTTAGCATTATTGAGTGTGTTATGGGTTTCTGTCAACCCCAAAGAAGCACACTTTGTGAAACTTCATAAAGAGTAAAACATTTAGGGGGAGTGACATATGTCTCCTCTTTAATGTCTTCATATTTTTAATAATTATTTTTTAGTTGCTGCATTGGTTGCTTTACAAACCTTGAGCTAATTCTTTATCAACTAATGTACCCAGTTGCATTTATATGTATTTTTATGTACACATGTCCAATTACATTCTTTATTCTCACCTCTAAAGTGGTAAATATTCAATATATATTTCACTACACAAGTGGTCCCTTCATTCACGTCTTTCTTTGCTTTAGTGGCTCGAACCTGCAACCTGATCCTAATAGTGCTCGATGTTTTGAAGCCTCTTCTTCATAAGAAGCTAATAGAACATGAATTAGAGGGCTTTGGCATCCGACTTAACAAGCAACCACCCAACATCGGCTTCAAGAAGAAAGACAAAGGAGGAATTAACTTCACCGCTACAGTATGTCAGACACACCACTACCGCAACTGAAATACAGACTTTTCATGATTTTCTATTTCTTAACTACTCACTGAATAATCTAATTTAGATTGTTTTAATTCAGTTTATACTGCATGTGTGTGTCAAAGAGGGAATGATGATGAACTGGCAAAGGGAGCCTGTTAAAATGAGAACAGTCACTCTAGAAGTTGATGATCAAAGGATGTCCTGTGATAATGCGTGCAGGATTTTAGTTGTCGGGTGTACCTGCAGTTGATTAGTTCATTTCTGATGATGGGCCTTTTTGTGGAATCTTATTAAATTTAAACTATCGTAAATCTTCAGTATCTTGGTTTTTAACTGATCTACATAATCAAATGTGGGAAACACATTTTGACTCAGTAACAAACACCAAAACACTTTTCAAAGCTGCCCTCTTTTGGACTTGAGATTGCACTTCATTTCTGCAGAATATCAGCATTTCTTTTGTACTTGACCACATTGGCTTTTCTGTCTTATTGAATTGCAATTCACTGTACTTAAAGCATGTGTGTGTAGTACATATTTCATATCTGTGAAGGTTTTCAGTCATCCAGGTCATGGTTATCTCAAAAAAGGTTTATCTCAAGTCAGACTTGAGAAAGCCCTCTGGATAGAAGGGCGAAACGTCATCAAGAAACCTACTAAGTCCAGTTGCTATTGGATAAACCTTTTTTGAGTACATATTTCACATTTTTACTTAATATGTATAATATATCAGGTTTTATTATTTTGTTGTCTTGAGTTGATCGACACCATTCCTTTACCCCCCTCACTCTCTTTAGTGTGCACAAAGTGAGCTTGATGGTGATACCGTTAAGAGTATCCTGGCAGAGTACAAGATCCACAACGCCGACATCACTCTGCGCAGTGACTCCACAGCTGATGATCTCATTGATGTGGTGGAAGGAAATCGGTAAGCTGCTGAACGGCCAGAATGGGCCTTAGTCATTCCCAATGGGTGTGGCCTGTAACAATCTGGAATCCCATTTTAGTTCCCCCTACAATAATGCAGAGAAATGTGAATATGCTTTTATGTGCCAGACAGATCATACCATTTGTACTTTTGTTTGTAATGCACGTGTTGTCTGTTGTAATCTCTTACTTGAAATCATTTTGTCATTCGACACACAACACTACACGGGTTAACAGCTCGAGCTCTCTGCAGTCCCGGGGTCTTTGTCTTATATAAATGCTCTATGTTTGAATGTCTTTCTCCAAGAAAGGGCTATAATGAAATGAGAGCATTATATACACTAAAAATAGAACATAAATGAAGTAAATAGCTAAAATCTATTCTTAATGTAATATATTTTACCCCCCAAAAAACCTCTCTCAAATACTCATCATGGTAAGTGTATAGAAAGAAAATGTTTTTCTATGTGCATGCCTCCAAACAACCTATTTTTTTATAAACAGATTTACATGTGATAATATAATGTCTTCAAGAATATAAAATAAGATTCATTTTTGGGAATTCGGAATCTGACGGAGAATCTTGACAGACGCAAAAAAAAGAAAAAAAGGCACAGGAACAATTAATCACATGTACCTTTTAAAAATAAATCTTCACTAAATGCTTATAGATTCTTTAGGTATTTGTAATTTTCTTTTCATAATTTAGTCAACAGACATAAATGCATGAGAAATAAGCTTGATAAAATTATTGGCCTTATAAAATGTTTGTTTAAGGCCTGTCTAATATAGTTGCTTTTTGTGCAGTAATTTCATGGACAGCAGCCTTTTAACACTCGTTTCTCGACAGCGTCTACATCCCTTGCATTTATGTGCTCAACAAAATCGATCAGATTTCCATCGAGGAGCTTGACGTTATCTACAAGGTGCCTCACTGTGTTCCTATCTCTGCCCACCACCGCTGGAACTTTGATGACCTGCTGGAAAAGATGTGGGACTATCTACAGCTTGTGCGCATGTAAGAGTTTTTAATAAATTCACCACAAGGGGTAGTGAATACAGAGCGGGTGATGTGAGACTATGTTCAAATTTAAAGCACCAAATGCTGTCTTCCAGTCATTCACATAGCCAGATAGCAGATGGCAATTGGATCTAGAACCACTGGTATCTACAGAACTTTCTGTTTGGCCATACTGAAATGTTTGACAGGTGATGTGTTCAATTGCAGCTACACCAAACCCAAAGGTCAGCTTCCTGATTACACATCTCCAGTTGTGCTCCCTGATGGACGAACGTCAGTTGAGGATTTCTGCTTAAAGATTCATAAAAACCTCGTCAAAGAACTCAAGTAGTGAGTATTGTAAACCAGGTTTATTTTTTTACTTTTTAGTCACACTTGTCTCTAGTAACTATTTCTCTTTCATCTTATCTTTTACTTTTCATTGGTTTGTTGCATATAAAATCTTTCAGCCCACCGTTGGTTATTTAACAAAACTTAAGACAAAGCTTGTAGCGCCATATGTAATTATTAATAACGTTAAGATAACTAATTGAATTGTTTCCTGTATGACTTTTTTAATCTCTCATATCAAACTGACAAAAGTTTACATCTCCACATGTGCTGATGATTAGCACACCAGGCTGTAACTAAACCATTTTCAAGAAGCAGTAAGGGGTACTTGGTATTGGCCACATGTTTTTGTTTTCTTTGTTAAATAAATTAATATTGGCCAGATGAAAAAAGTCATTACGTAAAACTGAGACCTACATGATGATGATTTTAATCATGTTTTTACACAAATGGAATTAACAATTATTAACAATAATATTTTTAAAATTTCTCTCACTTGTTTATTTAATAGTTTTTTTCAGGATTAAAATATTAGAATGACAAGTAATCATTTAGTTGTAAAACCACACCACCTATTTAACCACAGACGCTACTCTTGTTTTGTCAAGCTAAGCCAAATAAGCATTAATTGAAGAATTTGTATTAGGATCTGAAAAGATGCGTTGCACCACCATCCCTAAAGAGAAGAGCTAAGATCATCAGTCAGTCAATACCTTAGTGCTGCAGAGCATTACACATCCTCCAGGGAATGGACCAGTCAAACACTGACACATGTCACTAGAATCTTTATAACTAAAGGATCTCATTGTTGTTGTATATAGTGCATTTAAATATGAATGTATCTTGTGGAATATAGGTTTGAACTGCTACGTGATGCATTCTTTTGTCTCGTTTATTGCCTAATGTTCCATAAAGTGCAGTTAACTGACTTGAAGAGATCAATGATGTAGAACAATTTCAGCATATTTGTTGAATCCTCTTTTCTTCCTTTCAGTGCTCTTGTGTGGGGATCATCTGTGAAACATAATCCTCAAAAGGTGGGCAAGGACCATGTGATGGAGGATGAAGATGTTATCCAGCTAGTGAAAAAGTAAAGGGATCTGTAATTCACTGCATGGCCTGCGTATCACAAAGTGTTCTGTGTAGTTGCTCAGTAAATCACCAAACATATGATCCGAGCATCTGTACTGATTTTTTTTTTTCTTTTCTCATTTAAAAATATGAAAAAGTGTTGTATTTGAAAGGACCTACAGTACTCATAACTCCATGTACAATTCATATTGAATATTGATTAAGACTTGTAATAAAATCTCTAAAAACAAACCTGTAAAATAAAAACATAAAGGTATCTTGCCGCTTCAATCTTGAGCAACAGTCGCCTTTTTTTGTTTGACTTTTAATAGATTTATTTGATGCATTGCGTGTTTGTGTGTATTAAGTATAGCCAGACTCAATTTGTTCTTTATTTAAATGAATGTGCTTTCATATTTTACATATGGTTGCTGCTGAAGCATCTGAAAAAATGCTGCATAATTAAATCTCAGGCTCCACAGTGATGGTCTCCCTCAAAAACATGGCAGCACTAAGCAACGGGGATCAGAAAAAGTCTCATGTAAAGGCTCTGTCCTGCTAAGTGATTTATGTCACATTGATGATGAAGGCAGTTTTGCAGGATAGTGGCCCGCCCCCTCTCTTTGGTAGGGACAGCCACTCAGGTTAATCAGTTCATTCACTCAGACACAGTCTGGGGACATCATACGCCAGCTGTTCACAACTAACAGGACTCAGAATAAAGAGCATTTCATCAGAGGCGGGAGCACTTCTGTGGTCTAACATTATCTAATGTCGATATGTTGCAACCTGAATAAAGTGTAGGGACCATTTTGTGTCTGAGCAGCACAGTGGCCCATGATTGCAGCAGACGGTACACAAAGGTAAATGAGGAGTATTAAAAGTATTACTAGGTCATACGTTTGATGAATAAAGATTCTTTATTTCCTCCCAATCCAACATAGCTGTGTACAGTGTAGCTGGGCTTCAATGGTGTATGTGGTATTTCTAAAACAGCAGGTTAGATAAATTATGTATAAAATGTAGAGAAATGTGTTGGTATCTTAACAGACACTGAATAGCGTTGGAGCAATACAAAATATTTATTATATACGCCTTAAACTAATATATATATATTTTATCTGTATTAAAATGTGAAAACTTAATGTATATGTAAAAGCAAAATAAAAATCTCAGTACCTGATCTCCAGTGAATTTAATTCACTATGGTCATTGAGAGAGTTTTGCGTTATCACAAAATGTCTGAATGTTCATACTGTAAGAAGCCATTTGTGTGCCAAGTGTGATCAATATTGTACATTGATTACTGTTTATATTCTATCTCATACAGAACAACAGAGATTTAGAAGCGCGACAGGATTCAAGTTAATAGATATATAATCTAATGTGCAAGCAAGACAACATGCTCAACCACACTTTATGGTTCAACAAGGTTGCTAACAAGTGCATTTAATGTTGTAGACTACAGTTCCTACATGAGAAAACGGATAGTTTTAGGAAAACCTGTAGTGGTTGAGGGTAACGCTTTCCTGTCCAGCAGTAGCAGCAGCAGGATCACCTCCTAAGAAACTGCCTCATCCCCACCCCCTTTTACCCTGTAAATTATAGCAGCACTTTAGCTAATGAAAGAGTTGAAGACCGGGCACTAATAAAAGCCATTAAGTGAATAAAGCACTTCCCCCTCTAACAAAATTAAAGAATCTGCCCATTTGAGGAGGGAGGACTCTGTATTAATATTTATGAAATGCGGAACCAGCAGCCCCCCCAAGCTCCCCAACCTACGTCCAATCCCAGCTTGACCAAGTCCTCCTTGCCACTGCACCTATCCCAAGAGAACATCACCAACCCCTCCTAGCTTGAAGGAGGGGCAGGAGATGGGAACTTGAAGGGTGCTAAGGACGCAGTCAGGACAGTCTGTCTCCAGTAGAGCAAGCTGGAAGACCCCAAGATACAGCTCAGAGAGCCCAGTTGCCTTTGTCGCCCCTCAACTAGCTGCATACCGACTTTGGTTCCAGCGGATGGAAAGGTGGGTTTCTTGCAAAGACCAGATGTTAAGTATGAATTCTCCAAACAAATTTGTACAAGTTTCATATATTTAGCCTTGAGTATTCATCGTTTGTTGCATTGGTCAATGTAGGCCTTTAGTTTAAAGAAGATTTGATGCAGTTTAGTTCTTTAAGTCAGATAGTTTCGATGATAAGTGACTGAGAACATTTTAAAAATGTTTAGTCAAATTTAGCATTCTAGATTCTTACCCTTAAAAGACCATGGCTGTGGTTGTCTATGTCAAAGAAGAAAGAACATGAAAGATAAGGTAAGAAATCATCTTTATGTATCACAATCATTCATGCATAAGACGCATTACACCATCCCATCAGCCACACTTCATCCCTTTGAACCATTCTCATTGTTCTGAAAAACAGAAGTCTGTTTTACCGCCACCACCCGCCAATCCCACCCAAAGTGCTCCCATTTTTATGCCATTTGGTCACTACAGATGCAGGATTTCTCCATTGTGCATTAATATATATTATGGTGTAATTTCATCAAACAAAGTGGTTCAGTTGCCTGAGCTCAAAGTTGATTATTGCAACATGCCTTCTCATTAGTAAGACCTCCCTGGGGAGCTGAAAGAGACACTAGAAAAGGTAACAAGATTGGCAAACCTTTTAGACAGCTGGCGTCTTAGCTTGATGGTGTCATGACTCTTGACATTGTCCTCAGTGACCGTTAACATAGTTAGGGCTAAAATATCAGGAGTGGTTGTTTCTTTACTCTGTGGAGACAGTAAATGTCCTTAGATGGACTACAGCGATGCAGTTCATTGGTGTCACTGGTCACCAAGACTCATTGTTCTAGTCAATTTCAAGTAGGTTTCAGAGACGGGACTGTATAAGATGCTGCAAGTCCGAAGATCACTGATGATCACGCAAACTCTGTTTCCATTGATCACTTGAAGAACAACCAGTAGACTGACATGGAGTTAATTTAATTAAGCACCCTATCATCAGGTCTATTGTGAAACTTTTCATGAAAATGTTGAATATTTGCACTAAAAAACATCTTTAGTGTCTGGTATTGCTGAACGCAAAGGACAGGAGGGTGGGGCATGACGCAGTTTGGGCGCAAAAAGGGTGTAGCCCTCTTTTCCGCAGTGACCATGACCTATGACTAATCATTTCTTTTTATTCTGCAGATGTTCTTAGATGCAGTCATGTTATAATTCTCGAAGTACTCTGCAAACCAATGGTGACTTTTTTTTAACACTTACTCCTGCAGAGCGGATCCTTACTCGCATATCTTGGGGACATTTTGTCCCTTGCACTGCCAAAGTCACTAAACTGTCGGACTGCTCAGGGAGCCTAAAAACATATTTAGATAATGTATTTCTTTGAGGAGATTTCAAATCACACTCAATAGGTATGACTCAACTACGGTGGTAAAAAACAAAAAAATATATTCCGTATTTACTGTATTAATGCTCTTACATTCCATTTTCACATTCAACTAAGTCTTGGATGTCTTACAATAAGCTGGATCCTGCAAAATATTGGGATTTCGCCCAGGACCCCATTGTGCTTGATCTAACCATGCAGTGAATCTTCTGTCCATGGTTGTGCCAAGCACCTTGGAGACCTGTGAGCACTATCTGCCTTCTACCGTGATCTGATAAAAATTTCAAAATGTCCTTTTGAGTAAAATGTATGTACTTGTGTGTTTTTACCTTAACAAATAAAATTTAAACAAACCCCAGAATGGGGCAATAATCTTAAAATATCTGGAAAACAGTAAGAGCAAGTATGCATTGTTGAGCTAACCATACAATGGAAATTTTATGCCATCACGTATATGCAAAAAAATTTTCTCATATGTTCTTATGTCATGATATAGAAATGTGGTCAATAAATATCATTTAAACATATTGTGTGTTTTGTTGGCACCATTGTCTTTCATCTGCAAGCAACTGGTTTTAAAAAAAGTGAGAATGAGTCTTGAAGGGTTTATAGTATTCATATAGATAAAGCAGCCATTTCCAGAAAAGCTGGTTGTTCCCATTATGGCAGATTTGTGGAAACAATCAATTGCCGTAAGTGCTCAGTGGCTTTTAACTATGGTTAATAATGTCGGCCAGTTGAGAACATATATCAAAACAATGTGAACGCTGCGCAGACACTGCACATCTATAAATCAAACCATGAGACAGCACGCAATGTCTAAGGCGTAAAAGACAATGTGTTTCAGACATAGCTTATGTTCTTGAAATGCTGATAAAATTATATTAGTCCTGTATCAGTGCCCAGTTACTTATGTTTCAGTCTGTGTTGTGCCATAAATTAAATCAGAAGTAGTTCATTTAATCAATACATTTTAAATGATTAAAACATACCCCTTCTTTCTTTATTGTTCTACTCAATGAATTCAGTCTTAATTCCTTATTTTGTGTGCTACAGGCATAAGATGATAACATGTACGATAAAACGATGGCGTAATATTATTTGGTATGCATCACCACTGTATGCCTGGTGTTATGGTGATTCAATGCAGTCCTAAAAAATACATGTTTCTGTTTGTGAAATCCAATCCTGCCAGTAGCACGTACCTTAAAATGATAAATGTAGCAATTGCTATTGATGTAATATTATCTTTATTTTAAAGAACTGCACTGTCACTGTGGATGGGGTGTGCCATTTTTTCTTCCTGAACTGTAGATTCTGTGTTAGAAACAGCTGTTACTAGCTGTTATAGAGCTTTAAATGCAATACATCAAATAAGCTTGCATGCACAACAAAGTTGTGAAATGATTAAAACTAAAACAAGTATAATTTGTAATATAATGCATCCTTGAACAGAATAAGAACAAAATTGAGTATCATTAAATCACTGGAACCGTGAATTAACAGTAACAGTAAATACAGTTAACGTTTGAATGTACTGTAGATCCACACACACTGTTATGCAACATTGAAAAGAAATTGAAGACTTATAGCTGATAAAAAGCATGAAGTTCATTTGGTAGTAGCTTAACAAAATCTTGAAAAACAAAACCATTCAATCTCTTGTTTGTGAATTGTGGATAATTAGCAATGATGTCCCTAATACACCAGCTAATGACATCATCTCCTCTGCTTCTGGTATGAAAGTGACCAACTGCAAAGCAGTAGACTGTTACAATTTTACACCGTCTAGAATCTGTATTACTTTGCAGACTTTTGGTCAGACAACCAGACGGTGCTCCCAGTAAACCGCGAAGCCTCTGTGAAGTTCGTCACTGACCTTCTGCCTAGACAGGGTTTACAAATTATCCCATTAGACTGGACTACAGTTGCTGCCTTGCATAAACACAAAGCTAATCACCTTCCTCAGACAGGGTCAAAACAGAGTGCTCTCCTATCAACACCTGAACACTGAAATATATTTTTCTTACTTGAGTTGCACTCCTTTCTCTAATTCTTAAAAGTTATTACATAAAGCATTTCTAGTGCATCAGTTCATATCCATATAATAACTGCAGGTGACACACCAACTTCTACAAATTACAGTATAAAATGTTACATTCTACAACTGAACATTAGCAAATATTGCACAATGTTTAATTGATTGGGTTTTTAGAACCATTAATTTTATTTGATCACACAAGGAAAATATCAAAAACATTTTGTTGCCCCTGGCATATATTACATTTCTTTGATTATGGAGCATAAAATACTAAATGCAAAATATGTGGATAAAGACTTTTGACACAACGGGGATACCTTTTTTCCCCACAATGAACTGCTTTATCTGTGATTCACTCTATGTACCATACACAAATATTTTAGTACAAGATGAGACGTGCTTCACAAATTAGATATTTGCACCAGATTTTCAGGCTGTAAACACTGTACTTTATTAGGAGATGTTTTATTCCACAGCACACAGTGCTCTGTGTACATTCAAAACTCCCCCTACAAACAGTTAATTACAAAATCAAGATCATGTGAAAGGATGTAGTTTCAGGACCAACATTAATAACAACACAACCTTCAGAATGACAATACGGGATCTATAGGAAAACAAAAAAGAAACGTACCTATAAATCCAGTAGTGCAAACTAAAGGGACAGCTGTTACCATTGGGATAGACAAATTTATTTCTGAGCTGAACATAACATTTTTTATTTGTTTAGTATCAAATACGAATGGATAGTGATGTGGCACAAGTGCTGTATGTTTCTGTTAAAAAAAAGAGGACTGGTTTATTAAAATGTCTCTCTGTGGGGTTACTTTGCTGGAAGTGCATTATCACCGTTTTATTTGAGGATTTGTGTGGTTGTTTTAAGACACTATGCCCCTAACGCTGAAGGACTGGTTTATCTTCAGAAGGCTGTTATTTGAATGTTGGCGGTTAAGAGCAGTCAAACAAACATGGTGAAACAGTCATCAAACCAACACTTTCCCCTAAACACTTACAGAAGCTCAAGACTTTTTCAGTTGAATTAGTTTTCTTTTTAAATTTCAACAGCATCTTTTTGTTTAATTGTTATTAATTCACTTTGTCCACTTGTGAAAATCAGTCTGTCATGCTGCAAGCAAAAGAGCAAGCTGCTTTAATCCTAAGATGAATAAACATACTAGAAAGTGTTCCCCAAGAGGCTTCAGTTCTTGATCCGTCTTGGTTATAGTTTTATTTTTGTGAAAATGTCGACCACACATATCAGTCATAGTTTCTGTCCTATGTCCAATACTGCGCAATGATTATATCACCCTGAAATCCCACTACAGACAGCTCAAACTGCGGTATCAATGCTGCCGGTCTGAAGCCTTTAAGGTCGAGTCTTATCGAACAATCAAAAGACAGGACACAGAGAAACAGTGCTTCGGCAAAAAGCATTTGTACAATTAGGTATTTGTCTCCATATTACCAATGTTGCAGGACATACATCATTGCCAAGGGAGACAAAGAAATGCCACGTTGTCTTGGCTAAGGTAACATTGTGCGAAGGCCAACAATCTGGATGGTCATTTCCATGGCAACATTAACTCCAAAGAACAGTAATGCTGTCAGCAACACAGTGTATTGTTCCTGTGACATCTCATCTACAACCTACATAACTGTACCTACGGAGGGACGTCCAGTATATTTTTATTTACTCTATGAAGTTTGCAGGTTCCGTTTGCAGTTTAAGCAATGTACTCAAAATGTTGAAATTGGAGGGTTTGATTTGGATTCAAGTGCAAATGAAAACTCAGCAACATAACCGCTCCACAAAATAACTATCTCAAGCATATATCTGTCCAGGTCCACCTGTGTGTGGGTTTTCTCCACTAAGGCGCTCCTGACTTGGCTGGCGACTCGTATCACTGGATTTAATGACACCTGCATAGTCGTGGATTCCAACTTCCAAGTTCTTCGCCCTCAAGGCAGCAGTATGTAGCTTCTCAAGGAAATCAGGCATACCTGCCAGGTACAAGGGGAGAGCACACAGTCCTTAGCACGAGGGAAGAATACATACACTCAATAGTAAAACAATAATGTACTTGAGGAACAAAAAACATCCACAAAGGATAAAAATAAATCTATATGTAACCGCAAGCAAAACAAGATGAGCAAGACATGAGATACTACTTTACAAATAAAACATTTCTCACCACTTGACACCATCCAGCTCAAACAGTAACGTGGGAAAACAGTCTGAGGGTCGTCACTATAAGTCAGCAGATAATCAAATCCATTCTGGGGAGAAAATCGTGCAGCCTTAGTGAGTGGATACAAATCACAGGATGCTGAATGCAAGTCATTCATTTGTGTCATTCAAAATTCATCATTCATCAAGTCATTCATTTCACAACACATTAAACACAAACCTCGTCGAAGGACCTGTGGGGACGAATGACCATCTTTGACTGATATGAATTCACTCTCACAAATTTCTGAGTCTCTGGGACTCTGGGATGCTGCACAGCCCTGTACAACAGGATGACAAATATTCTAAATTCATGTGACAGACAAATCAAGTTGCTCATCTGGGACTGAATCAAAAACTCCAGAAAGCTATATTTAAGTCCCACCTGGACACCAAAACCATCAGGTTGTTGTTGACATCAACATGATAGCGGCGTACATACACGTAGTCTCTTGAGTACATGGGATACTGTGAAAAGAGATTAAACAACATTAAACAATAGATACTAATAAATATAAACTAACAGGTAGTTAGTTACTCTTGACAAACTGTCAGTGCAGCAGCCTGTCGCTACACTTGGAGGGAATAATAGCAATTGGCAGAAACTCACAGGAAAGTGTGTAGCCCAGTGCACAACTTCAGAGCCTGTGCTGGCATCTCGGTCCACCACTTCAAGCTTGATAACGAGAGAATCCCACTTCTTCCTGTACTCCGTATCAAGCTGGAAAAAAAGGAAACAACATGTCCGGGGTAAGGTACTTGACACAGTACACAAAATGTCACACTGGCCTTTACTCTGCGCACTAACATGAAGGTTTGGCAAGAACTGATAATGAAAATCATAACCCACATAAAACCCATGAATACAATAGCCAATGTGAAAGCTCGACTCCCAACTTTGTCTTTGTTTTGCAGCTAGGTCACATTGCTATAATCTCTAACCTCTGCACCCACTTTATTTCCAGTTGGCTATAAACACCTAGTTGTAATTTTATTCAAGTGATGAAAACATTTCCAATGTCTAGAACTTCAAGAAACTTCAAGAATAAAAATTTTGCTGGGCAAAATAAATAATTTCAGACAAATCTGTACCATTTGCTGCAGCTGACAAATATATTTAAAAATGCTGTACCTGAACATTGAAGAACTGTCTTGGTGTGACATCACTGTAGGAGCCCAATACTGCAAAGAAAACATAAACAAAGGATGCTGACTCTTAAGATGAATCATACCCATATCAACAAAACCAAAGGAAATGCTCAAAGAACAAAAGATAAATGTGTGCTTTATCTGTGTTTCGAAAACCTGGTTAAACATGTAAGCTTGTGATTTGGCTGACCTCTGTACTCATAAAGATGACTGTTAGGAATAGGCCGCCTCCAAACTCTGAAATCCTTCTTATCCATCACAACTTCCCAGCCTTGATCTTGTTGTCCAGTTGAAGTCCCCGAGGATGTTGTTAGACATCTGACTGTCTCCAGTGCCTGCAACTCTAGTCCACACCTTAAAATAGAACACAACTATTAAGACAGGTGGTTTAGCATGCTGCACAGTTGACATTAAATAGACCCTAGCCATATCAATAAAGAACAAAATGCTGCACATATACATGTGTGATAGGGGGAAAAACGTATTACGTGTTTTAGCAAGCATGTTGCACAGATGCATGCACATCAGATTTTAAAGAAATATGTCCAACCTGCGAATTTCCTCATCTTGAATCTTCTCGTTTTCCCACATGAAAACACCAGCTAGGGCCGCAAGAAGTCTCCCACTGGGGGCGTGCTTGCTCTGAAATCTGCGCCATATGCTTCCAACCAGGGTCCACCTGGTGCGCTCGGAGTAAAGGTTGGAGTAAAGCTCTGCAATTTGGAAAGCGCGTCGGAGCCTCTGGCCAGTCACAAAGCTGCAGTGGTCTGCGAATATGGAAAGCAAGCCTTTCCTCTTTTGGCCAGAGCTCATGGTCTCACTGGCGTCGATACCTGCCCTCTTGAGCCAGGACAACAGCAGGCCCGTGCTTCTGCTTAGCCATGGGACTCTCTCAAGCTTTTTTCTGCCCTCTTCGACAGTCCGCCTGAATGACATGTAGCTCTGAAGCCTCATTGTGTGTGCACCGATCTCGCAGATCGGACGACGGGGCACAGAGTGAAACATGATAGCTGTGACCGTGACACAAGTTCCCAAGAACAAAATCAATGCCACCGAAATTGCAGCGATTAGCTAACGTATCACGTTGCTAAGTTAATGCTTTATGTTGATGCACCATGCATTACTTCTATAAAGGTAGCTTTATGGACGTCTTGCTGGTAGATCTCATAATCTTACTCTGTCTGCAAGTCAACATAAGTTATCGAAATGTCAACATGCGAAATGTCACATTAGCATTACGGTAGCTAACGTTGTCTGTTAACGATCTTCTAGCGCAACACTAACAAAGTACGCACCACTACAGACTGCACTTGCATTTCTGAATCTCCGAAGCTCTAATAACTGCACTGAACGTTTTATTGGCTAATATAGCCTGTTTCGATACAGTTTTCTACCTGTGTATGTTTTCTGGATGGAGCCTCACGTTTTTCAAACTCTTGCAGTGCGTTTGACCTCCGCTTCCCAATCTCGCAGTCACTCGGAGGCCCCGCCTAGCACACTCGATAGCGTGCGCTCATTGTGTAATGGCCGATGTCGGGTAAATTTAATTGGTCTATGCAGGTGCCTGTCTTGTTCAGGACCAAGCACGTGCGGCTGTCCAGCGTCGACCAAAAAAAGGAAGATACTTCTTCCGGTGTGTTCGATGAACTGAGATCAGATTTTACGTCTGAGTGTCTTGGGTTAGCTCTTAAAGTGCAGAAGGTCCGTATTCTGGGGTCAGTTTTCCGCTGAAGTAAAACTGGGAGGAGGAAACCAAAGTCAATCAGCGTTGTTGTTCAAGGCCAAAGTCACAAGTAATAGCAACGACTCACGACGTGTTTTTAAGTAGAGGATTTGAACACATGTCGAGAACCACTGTGTTACAACAAACCATTTTTAGAGGGTGGAGTTGTGTATGTTTTCCGCTAAGTGAAAAACTGAAACAGACATTGTTGGTTTTGTTTTTTAAAAATTATTTAAGACTGTAGCGATAAGAGTTATTAATTATTTCATTTGTCTTACAAAGCAAAAGTGCTTATTTGTAAGAAGTAGGTGCGGAAATTCGTGAAAGTAGTTGAAAGGATGTATATTAAAGGAATTTAAGCCAGGTGGCGCCATTCAGCCACGCAGAGGACGATATTGGTTATGCTCACGTACCATGTGTGTATGCGTCTGGGCTTAAGTTACAAGTTACCAAAATTATGCTATAAAATACGTACATGAGAGACTTTGGCAAAGTGGTTTTAAATTACAATGTGCTGCATTCAACATTCAACTTCAATGTCTTTAATGGAAGCACTTCTATAAAGTACATTTATTTGTATAAACCTGCCATGCATTCAGCTAGTGGATCATTTATTTTGTGCACCCCCCCAAAACGACAAAATATCTGTACAAACTTTATATTGTTATATGATAACCTAATTATTAACAGGCAGTAGGATAAAGTGTCATTGCGTTAAGATGCTGTAACCATGGGAGTATTTTATTTATCCATCCAGTAACATTATTAGCTCATCGATCAGCATTGACATGGAAGTCATGTGTTTGTGTTGCTCATTCAGTACTGAAGGATTTCAGGATCATAAGACTATGAGACAAGATGTTTGGAAAAAAACTTGTGTAAACACAGAGCATGTGCCTTTTAGTTTATGTGTGTCTAAATCAAACAACTCAAAATAATACCTTTGATGAGTGAGTTAGAATAGTATTTGCATGCACAATTTTACTTTAAAGAACGTGTTTATTTATTTACTTTACAATTATTAATAAACTTGAAAATAAAACAGCCCATATTGTAATTATATTGTGATTTTCAAACAAATAAACAAACAAATATCACAACAGCCCCTACAATCAAATCTTTGATTGGAGGGGAGGTGAGTTTCTGTAACTGGCCTCTGTTGACTGGCAGGGGAGGAATTGTTGTGATATTATTAGTGGGAGTGACTACTAGGTATGAGTTAACGAAACACGCAGATGAAATCTTTTGATGTCACATATCCACTTCTGGAATTTTCTGGTTTAGTGACTGAGCTGTAAACAGAAGTGTCACTCATTCCTTTGCATAAGCCAACAGTGGTGTGTTCAACTGTCTAAATCTTCACAGTTTCCTCGTTCTGCCATTGAGAGACGCATAGTGGCTTTTAATCAGCTTTATCCTGCTTATGCTTATTGAATAATCCTTTCATTCAGCACATCGCGTATCTGTTGGTGAAAACAGTAGAAGAACAATCACCAAAGAAAACCGCTTTTGTTGCAGGATGAATGTTGTTATCATTTCCGGTTGAATGCACTTGAACGAATGTAAAGTCTTGTGTAGCGCAGTCAACAGCACCATTCCCGGGCGTTTTCCTGCGCTGTCCAGTGCCAAAGTTTCCCTACAAACAGTTGTTATTATGGGGTCAATTATGTTAGTGTTTTTGTCTACGAGGTTTGAAATGTAAACTTAAAGCTTAGGAACGATTGTAGCACATATTGATAAAATACATTTAGAACAAACATCTATATATTGTATGTTTGTTACCCATTGATACGTATTATTTATATAACGTCGTTATAGGTTTTTTGTAGGCCAATAATAACTGTAACTACAGCTCTTAAATAACTGTAGTGATTAAACTTCATACTTATATAATGTATACCTGACTAAAATTTAGACGAACTGTTTAATTAATAATCGCTACATTTTCTTTACTACTTACTTGTATTAATATGTCTTTTGAATATCATTCAACATCACTAATATGCTATAAAAACAGATATGGACATCCTGCTCCACAGGTATTTTTACTTTCATTACTTTAACTAGATTAACATGTAAGTAAGGACTTTACGTGCAATGGCGCGTTTTTAAAAATAAAATTACTTATTTGTGGGTCGAGAGGCTAATCGGAAGCTCGGTGGCTCCAGTCATATGTAGCATACTCAGGCAAGACATAGCTGCCCCCGGCGTGTCAGCTCTGCCCACCGTGTGTGTGTTTGTGTGTGCGAATGGGTGAATACAATATACATGCCGACATGACGGCAGGTAATGCACAGTTACAAACGGGTAAGTGGTGGCCGCTGACTATAAGCGGAAGAATGCGGAGTAATGCTGTGGAGAGAAAACTACACCGAGATGGGACTTGGCGATAAGCGCTTCCTGCACTAAACACATGATTTGTTTAAAAAAACAGAAAGGGTGCTGCTGACAGCTGGGCGGCGGCGGCGGTGGCAGCGGGGGGCGGGCTTTAATGCAGGGGATATCCAATAAAAGAAGAACACCCCCACCCGCTCTCTAAACCGGCACGAGCAAGTTCCACACATGCGGCAGCGGAGTTCTCATTCGATTCGGGGAGTTTCTGGCTTTTAATAGACGGATTGAATTCACATCTCACCTGCCAGAAATCTATATCTTATTTAATTTAACTTAAGGCAGCTTTTGAGTGGGTTACTTTACGTAATCTGTTTAATTTTTCATCATCCCGCGCGCGCTATCATAACGGTAGAGGAGTCTGTGCGCGCGCGCTAATTAGCTTCCTGGCTAGCAAGAGCTATTCTTCACCGGACTGACAACTGCTACGTGTGGTGAGTTTTTATCACTTATAAACACTGTCTGTCATTATAGAGCGCTCCTAGTTTAACGTCACACACAGAACACCACAAGCACGGTTAACGTCTTGGTTATTTGTTGACGTATCGCTATCGCTACCCTGAGTAAGAAACCATTGTGTTCTGTAGCTAACTATACAGCACGCACGACACAAACGAGCCGTTTGCCAGTTGGTGGAAGCGAAAACGGACAATGAATTGTTAACTTAGGTGGAGCAGAGCCGATTGTGGCTGTCCCCAATGTGTTAATATTAACAAGCAACAAGGTCTATGTTAACGCGTGACTCGAAGCAAGGTTAACAGGAGGAAAAAAGCTATAATTTGCGTTAATGTTAAGCCAACGTTGGCCAGACTGTCCAGCACACACTTGGCAGGTCGTTGAGGCTGGCTCGACAGTGACTGCCCACTCGGTCAATCGTAGTGCCGCATCGATGGCTTGGGTTCCCCAAAGTGAGTCACATCCGGATACGTCCCATTTTACCAAGGGAGGGGAAAAACACGCTAAACGTGACTGAAAATGAATGCGATAACTATTATATCGACCTTAACGACCCATTCAAGGCTTAACGATAAGAATAGGGTTGTCCCGTTTCCACAGGCGCATGAGCTGTAGTCAGTGAATGGATGACGACACGTGCACATGTAAAACTAACGTTAAGATAAGGCACTTTCATCTTCTCCAGAGCTCAGAAATCCTCAACAAAGGAGCAATAATGAAAATGGTGAAATGTCTGTGGCGAAACCGAGGACGTTGGTGTTAATATAATCGCGGTCCCTTTCTCCGGCAGTTACAAAAATGGCTTCCCAGTGGGTTGTCAGGAAAGGCTGATACTAGAGGTCGTTCTTCCGGTTCCAGTGGTTACTATGGATTTTACCCCAATCTGTATTATCTTATTCAGTATTTTCATAGTATGTCTGTAGTCTGTCATTTCACTTTGGTGTTGTTTACATGTCTTGTATACCACGTCTTTAAATGTAGGTGGGAATGAGTGAGAACTGTTGAGTAAGAACCTGCCTTTGTCTTTTCAGGATGTACCCCTGCTCATCTGCAGTTACAGTTGCACAATGGCTGTTTTTTCAAACTGCTTGATAGCACAGTGCCCAAAGAGCCACAACAGGTTTACTTTAATTACAGGATAGCAATAAGCCTTTTCTATACCTCTGTTTATCTTATTTGTTTTCTGGCCAGTCCAAGGTAAACCTTCTACTAGTTTGCACTGCTAATTCTTAGAGCTCCTGTTAAGACAGGTGGGCCTAAAGATTAGCCAATTATTTATTTTACAGTGTACCTCTCTTTTTACTAGCTGCTGTTTAAATAGCATTATTTAGTGTGCCATTTTGACAGACATTCATTCCCTTTAAGATTTTGAAGCGTATTATCTATAGTCTGCAATCATGGTTTCAGCAACTACGATGGCAATAACGGCAACCTCAGCTGCAGAGGTCTCTAGTGCGCTGACAGATTACATGTGGCTGCTGATTGTCGGCTTCATCATCGCCTTCATCTTAGCCTTTTCTGTGGGTGCCAATGATGTTGCCAACTCATTTGGCACAGCTGTTGGCTCTGGGGTGGTCACCTTGCGACAGGCGTGCATTCTGGCCACAGTGTTCGAAACTCTGGGCTCTGTGCTTCTGGGGGCCAAAGTGAGTGAAACCATCCGTAAGGGAATCATCGATGTGAACATGTACAACAACTCTGAACACGTTTTAATGGCTGGATCTGTCAGCGCCATGGTTGGTGAGTATTTGCAGCTTATCTTGGCATGTCTTTAAACGTGTGTTCACGGAACCATGTTAACAGAATTAGGTGGCATGTAGGGCTTAATATTTTGGTTTTTAGAGCTAAAAACTCTTTATTTCAGACAAAGCTGGGTTGAAGTCAACATGTGTGCGTCTAATGTGATCAATTTCCTAATTATCAGGTTCTGCTGTGTGGCAGCTGGCCGCTTCCTTTCTTAAGCTCCCAATCTCTGGAACACACTGCATTGTTGGTGCTACTATCGGCTACTCACTGGTCGCCAAAGGCCAGCAAGGGGTCAGATGGTTAGAACTCGTTCGAATTGGTAAGTCAGCAATGCATATTATCAAAGTATTAAAGGGAAACTTATTTGGTATTGTAATGTGATGTGCTGATAGCAAGGACGTTTTTCACAGCACGGCTAATTCGACACAGGTTTACAGCAATATTTAGAACAGGGCCTTAGTGGGTGTTTTCATGTCTGTGCTCATTAAGAAAATCTAAAACTATACTTATTAGACAATTCTCAGGGTTAATTATTTTAAATTTTACCTTTAGAAGAACCCTTATTGTTTCAATGGTTTGATGAAGTATACTTGTCTAGCTACATGACTGGTTACTGTAGCCGTGTTGCCAAAATAACCAAGAATGTCTACACTACAAGAGGATGAGTGTTACTATTGTATAGCTGTACCTGGCATTGCTGAGATGCAGGCTGAGTTGAGACTTAGACCAGCCCCCTCTGACTGCCCTGCCTCCCAAAAGGTATTGTGTTTCGTAGAAAGGGGCGGGAGTGAATGTATTGCATTTCCTTGAAGAAAAGTTGTAGGGAAGATTAGCAGAAGGCCTTTTCAACAGTTCCACGAAACCTGATCACGTGGTGTTATTCTGTACTTCAATAGCACAATAGTACTGGCACAAAAGCACTTATAAAGCAAGGCATGTCCTTGATTTAGTTGTTCATTGTTTTTCCATAGAGAGGATTTTGTTTCAGTTTGACAAACTTGACAGTTTTCACAAATGCACTGAATTGCAATTCTTTTTTCCTTGAATTTGTAGTTGGTTCTTGGTTCCTGAGTCCCCTTTTGTCTGGAATAATGTCTGGCGTTGTCTTCTACTTTGTACGCATGTTCATCTTACGCAAGGTAAGCTGTTACCAGTTTTGTGTGTGTATGTGAGCGCATTAGCAAATGTGTGAAAGAAGAGCTATGTGACATTTTAAGGTCCGCCTCAATGCTGTATTAGTCGACACTCAAAATGGAATTGAGGAAATGTTTGTTACATTCAGCAAGGCAAGTTACCATTGTCATTACCTCTCTCCTGGCAGTTTATTGCTCTGTTTTGTCCCTGTAGAAAGACCCTGTACCCAACGGACTGAAGGCCCTACCTGTCTTCTATGCAGTGACCATGGGAATCAACCTGTTCTCCATCATGTTTACGGCAGAGCCGAGTGAGTATCATTTTTTTCAGTCATTTTGCCCTGCATGCCTGCCTATAGCCACAGCTTAAAATAAACTGTTCTCTCAGACAGCTGGATATCCGCATATATTCCAGACCGAACCAGACACAGGAGCAGTGTTTATTTTAACAGGTTTTTTTGGGGCTCTCTTGCTTGTGGTTGTATGTGGGTCATAGCTGGAATGAGGTTAGAGTGCAGCACAACAGGGAGATTTCTCTTAACACTTGATGTGTGCCCTTCAGACGCGGAGGAGGAAAAAGGAAGGAAAGGGTGGCTAGAAGTGGTCATAGTTGTCTGCCACTCAAAATGAATAAAGAAATGCTTTGAATACTTGTAGGTTGTTTGTCTTCTGGAAACCTTTTTATTAAATGAGCAACTTTCGCTCCTCTGTTTTTTCTCTCTACAGGGCCTAAAAGTTCAAGATGTTAGCTGGCCTGGGCCAGTAAATGGCTGCTACAGGCCAGACCAGATATGGTGCGTTGATGTGTGCAAACACATCAGCACACTCAGAGAGGAGAACACTTGCAGTTTCATCTTAGCCTATAACCCTGCCCAGACACATTCCATAGAGTTGTTTGAAGTCCCATTACACCATTTACACGAAGACCTGCTTCAGTACCTCCATATAAAAAGGTTCAGGACTGCATTTTAGACATCATAAAAAACCCATTACATAATCTTTGAATACCAGTGTATCCAAGTATTTTGTATAAGTGAGATGGGGACAAACTGACATTAAGACTTACAGGCTAATGAATGCAGTGAAACTTGTAGAAACACAATCCTCATTGATTCCTCCATCGATTTAAAAATGACTAAATGACACAAAGTATGAATGATAGATAATTAAGTGTCCAAAAAGTTTAATAGGTAAAAATATGTTTGTTTAGTGGTATGTTAATAGTATAATACAACCCAGTTTTCTGTAGAGTAATATTCAGACAGTTGAACAGCAGTAGCTCTAAATAGCTAATATATGCACTCTGATGCACCATCATTATCTACATGCAACTGAGAACACTATGCTTAGTTTCCCGTAATAGTACTCGGTGTTCTTGTGATCTAGAGCCTGTGATAGCCATGACTCTGATCTACAGCCTGGTGTGACTGGACACCAGGCATGGCACAGCACATTCCTGTGTGTATCTATGCAGGATATGCACCAGTAATTTAAAGTCAGCATGTAAGAGCCAACCAACACTGAAAAATCTAACTATAACTTGTAGTTATACGTTATAATCTAATTTCTGCTCTCATATAATCCTTGTGAATAAAATATAAAGACTTATAACAACTGTATCAGGGCATTTTAGGGATAATCTGTGATTCACACAACCATAGTTCACATAGTGTTTTACTTTAGGTAAATACCACATAAACATGTGCTGCTACTTAACTGGTACCTTAAAGGTGCTGAAGTGACTGACAAAAGCTGATTACTCTCAAAAAGAACGAACACCTGGTGGTGCTAGTGGCTCTGTGGACACCAATTACCAGAACTGATTCAACATAGCATACACAGCCTTTTTTTATAACATTCATTGTCCTGAAGTACACAGCCATGAGAGAAAGTAAATGTATTAGGAGGCTACTATTGTAAGGAGCAACTATAAGACATAACTTGATGGCTATTACCTAACTCATCTGTCAGTTAATTCCAATACACTGGTGAGTGTTGTACTTTTTTCTATACAAAAGTAAGGACAAATAAACCACAGGTTTGTCTCCAAGTCGGGGACAACTGTTAGTTGTGAACTGCATGTACAAGAACAACAAAACATCATTGTGCAATGTAAGTCATTGAATACCAGGGTTTTAGGGAGGGGTGTGCAATGGAGCCATGGTTAAATTTTCCATTTCCGGTGTAATCCCATTTATCCTACTGCATGGTTGTGGTATAAACTCACCCTTTTGTTTCAGCAGTTCTCTAAATGCAGTCTAGTGTTTTTTAAAAATATTTTTATATACTTTCTAAGATGAATTAGTTACGAATTATCCAGAAGTTTTATACATTTATATACAGTTCCCCGAAATGTACTTTTAAGTAACGCCCAGAGTTGTCTAGCTTAACCACACCTGTGTTTCACATTATAAACGTACTGTTACAGAACCACCTTCCAGTGTTTCCTCTCATGCCTGCCCTAAAGGGAGAAAGCTTCCATTGCATAACAAAATAAACAGTTACATGCTCTGTAGTCTCATGCTGCAGCGTGACTCTGGAGAGACAGCACTGTGGACTCTGGCCCTCAAGTGAATATGTCAACTACGGCACTTACTTTGCCTTGGCCCTGATTTCCTTTTGTTTATCCCAAACCTCCCCTAACGGTCAATAACTAGTAAGGGTTAGGCTTAGGTGCATGGCCAAGGTCACCTCGTGAGAGGTGTTGTTGCAATTCATCATATTTAGTTTTTTCCCCACCACACTGCTGAATTGCATCTTTTTTGTATGACAGAAACTGCTTTCCTAGGGAAAGTTGCTTGCTGCTTGCCTGTGCTGCATTACACTTACCTCTGCTGCACCAGCTTTGCTGCAGGCTTGGCAAGAGGGGTGCCCTTAATGCGACAACAAACAACTCTAGTAGACAACGCCCCCTTTCTTTTCCCTTTTTATCCAACTGTTTCCTTTTAAGGAACTTGTGTCCTGTGTGCAGTTGTTTGCAGAAACCCTGGAGGGTCATGGTGACATTTTGCTATTTCACCTATAATGTGTTGCATAACTGTTCACATCAAGGGGTCCATAAGCTTTATATATTTAACCAGTACATGGCACAATGAAGCAATTCAATGCAGTCAGTAATGTAACACTCACACCTGCAACCAAAGATAGCGGACTTTGTCAGATGTCCTTCAGGTTGTGGCCCTGTAATTTGTCTCTTAGACAGAAGGCATGATTATCCTGATATGACCTCAGGTTCACTTGTACGTATACATTTTTCATGTCATTGTTAACGTGATGCTTCTTTTTAAAACAGTTTTTTCTCTTTCTGTATGTCTGGTTCGCTGCACCTGCTGGTCCCTCAGTTCTGAAGATCCCTTGGTGGGGCACCCTGCTCATATCATTGGCCTGCTCTCTGCTGACTGGAATTGTCGTCTGGTTTATTGTCTGTCCACGTCTCAAGAAGAAGATTGAACGTAAGTCTCAATAATGTAGTCTACAGGTAAAGTAAAATTATAACTAAGTCCCAGTGGTTAAAAACTGGTGACCATTTAAATGATGGGTTTCCTCTTAAACCACTGGACAAAAGGGAGATTTAGCATTGCACATTTAACCTCAACTACACTCGGGGCTCATTAATCCAGAAAATGGAGCTCAGGGTTATTTTGTCATACTGAATTTGCTGTAATAGCTGAACAATATTACTGTTACCATTTTGTCCTATAATCTTAGTTTGTAGCCCAAGAGCCATCAAAATGCTTTGGTATTGAGGTGGACTACTCGGCTGGAACCTTCATGAAAATATTTTTATATTCAGTTGTTGTTAGTTTAGACCTGTATAATTTCATTACTGAATTTAAATTTTTTTTCCAATCTTATTATAGCCATATTTCTAAAACTACTATATGCTACAGATCTGGCTGCCACATTCTCTCAGACTTTGCATGTTTTTTTTGGATGTTGTCTCATAGTAACATTGGCAGGTAAATGTGACCTGGCATGACCAGTCTCAGTAAGCTTCTGTCTAACACAATCTGTTAAATTGGGTCGTAGTGATCCACTAATTGGTCTTTAGGTCTTTGACTAAAATAAGCCTGTGTTGGCTTAAGGAATTGACATTTGCAGTTCCTGTGGCTTGAGCCATGACCAGTTGGTATAGTGCAATGTAGCTAACTGAATGAGTGCTCCTATAATGGCCATTTTGCACTTCTTAGCTTATTCTACAGCATAGAATTAAATTAAGTATGTGCTTTGATTGTATTTCTCTGCTGTAATTGTTATGTCTGGCAGAACTCCACCTAATATCTCCTTCAACTCCTCCCCTGCTAGGAGATATCAAGTCTTCCAGCCCCTCGGAGAGCCCCCTGATGGAGAAAAGGGAGCCAAGGGAGGCCCACTGTCCAATCCTGAAACAGACTTCCAAAGAGACATCTATGGCTGCCACTGCCGCTGTCAGTCAGAATACCTCGGATCAAACCCAAGCTGCCCCCGAGGAACGCAGGGTGGCGTTTGACATTGGAGATTCTGATGATGTCGACAATAACAAGGAACACAAGGTAGCATTTGACATTGGAGATTCTGATGATGCTGACTACAGCCATGCAAATGGAGGCAAGTATGCAAAGAAACATTAGTACATTTCAACATGTTTAGAATTCTCTAGTGTAGTGCACCTCTTATGCTTATGAAGTATGGCTGGTTTTAATTCCTCTGTTTTTCTTTCAGACACCAAACAGGTTCAATTAAAAGATCAGGTCCAGCACAGCAATGGTACCACTACTACTCCCCATCAGGTCCAGTTCAGCGACCAAGTTCAGTTTAACAACAGGCCAGCACAGATGCCAAGTAATGGTTATAGTCAGTACCACACAGTCCACAAGGACTCCGGCCTCTACAAGGACCTGCTGCACAAACTCCACCTGGCCAAGGTTGGTGACTGCATGGGTGAGGCGGGTGACCGGCCTATCCGGCGGAACAACAGCTACACCTCCTACACAATGGCAATTATTGGCATGCACGGAGACTTCAAGCATAAAGAAGGAGACTTCCGTGCCTATGAGGATGGAGAAAAAGGCCCAGGGTCAGGTACCCAGGACAGGAAACGAGTGCGAATGGATAGTTACACCAGCTATTGCAATGCTGTAGCAGAGCACACCACTCCTGAAGGTCTTGGAGAGGGAGATGTGGCACTAGAAATTGTGAAGGAAGATGCAGGCAGCAGCCAAAGCTCTCTGGACGATGATCGGCTTGACGCAGACAAACCAGAAGTCTCAACACTCTTCCAGTTCCTACAAATTCTCACTGCCTGCTTCGGATCCTTTGCCCATGGAGGAAATGATGTTAGGTATGCACATTCCACTAAGGTCATATTAAATTTTATTTATATAGCCCAACAGCAAGTGTGCCTCAAGGGTCTTCACAGTTAGCACAACAGATCAAACATTATCAGTAATAAGCCTGATACATGGTGCTTTAATTTCATTGTTGTATTGCTGGTTACACTTCTACTTATCACAGTTCAATCTTTGGTCAGCATCGCAGTAACCTTGTTCTTTCCTCTGCAGCAATGCTATTGGACCATTGATAGCGTTGTGGCTGGTTTACCAAACTGGGAATGTGACTTCAAAAGACATTACACCCACCTGGATTCTTCTGTACGGTGGTGTGGGTATCTGTGCTGGACTTTGGGTGTGGGGCCGCAGAGTGATACAGACTATGGGAAAGGACCTTACTCCAATTACCCCCTCAAGGTACTGACTCTATAGACGGTACAGAATCTGTTCATGCTTAGTCATAAAACCACTTCCTCCATAGACATTACCCGTCTTTAGCGGGCATGCTCAGTCATTAATGTTGTTTTTCCTCTCTCCTCAGTGGTTTCAGCATTGAACTGGCCTCAGCTTTAACTGTCGTGGTTGCCTCTAACATTGGCCTGCCTGTCTCAACAACCCACTGCAAGGTAAGCCGTCCAAACACTGTGGTCTAGGAATGAGACTGAGACATGGGGGAAGTGACTATTTAGTATGAGGGAGGTTTCAGTAAACAGTCTGCTAGACAGTCCAAATGTGGAGCAGTTTTCCTCTTGGTAGGATTTGATATTTTAGGTTTGCAGACAGATAATTTGAAATTACAAATTAACTGACAGTGATTGGATTTTTTTACAACTATTGTTTCCAGGTCGGCTCTGTGGTTGCTGTAGGATGGCTGCGTTCAAAGAAGGCTGTAGACTGGCGTCTGTTCAGAAACATCTTCATGGCATGGTTTGTGACGGTGCCCATTTCTGGCCTCATCAGTGCTGCCGTCATGGCCATCTTCATTTACGGCATTCTTTAAGCACGCAGCTGAACCCCAAGCAGGGGGAGGAGAAAGAGTCTGCTTCAGTGCGCGACAAGAGAGAAGTTGGAAGGCCAAAATATATCGCTTACCTCAAGCAAACACCTTTTAGATGAAAAAAGGAAAAATAGAATTGTTTGTAAAAGACTTGTGATATTGGCCTGTGGTTCTTGCCTATATCGTTTCAACCTAAAATTTGCTCTTTGTTCCATTTGAGCCTCGTTACTTCCAGGGGGAATCTTGCATTTCTTTGTTCTGACTTGCTTTTTCATATCATCATTCTATAGTTAATCTAAAAATATCAACTGATTTTCTTTTCTAATATTCAATCTTGCATTTTTTTTATACTTTCAAATAATGTGTATACAACTTTTTTTTTTTTCTCATTTTATCACATTTGAAAAATTTGAACAAGTAAAATGCAGTATTAGCCTTTTGAGGAGTAACTCTGTGGTCATAAAAACATGCTGAAAGTAATGTAAATGCAAAAGCAGTATTTTTAGGTCAGAAATTAGGATATTGGCGCGTGCGTGTGTGTATATGTGTGGTTTCCCCAATTCCAAGTATTTGTTAATGAATTCTTCAGACTTTGTATTTTTTCCCACTCTGGTATAGAACGAAGTTTACATATCACAGAGGTTGTGAATGTTTTCTCTATTGTACTAAAATGGTTTAGTTACATTCACAGCCCTGTAGTTTGATGAATTTGAATTATTTGGATAAAGCCTGTGGCGAAAGCATTGCACACGCTGGATAATCATTTACAGAATCGTATGATGCGCTTAATCTTTAGCATAAAATGACAAAGCCTTCGTCGGTAGAGTCTGTTCAGTCCCTTCATCATAATCTTCCGAGGCTTCACATTTATTATCAACAAAGGCATAAATGCCTGAAATGTATAGGTTATTTGATTTTGAAAAATGTCACAGCAGAATGTCGACTAGTGCAAAAATGTCAAACAAGACCTTATGTTTCCTGTTAAAACTTGATTGCATCATTGATGGTTACATGCTTTAGGCCTGCATCAACCTTGTTCTAGTTCACTTTGGATCAACTGCGCCAGTTATTTTTTCTGTAGAATTTGCCGTGGCTCTCTCAACTGGGTTGCTCTAGCTTTTCATTATTTCCACTTGGCACGAGAAGCTGATAAGTGAAGAGGAACAGGAACCTATAAACTGGAAGTTAACTGCTGGGTGGTGTTGTGTTTAGATGGTCTTTGTTTGAATGGAAATATGATGCATGAAAGAGCAGTGTGAGACAATTTGGCTGCAGTTCTAAATGCATTTGTGACCAATAGATGCTGTAGATGCCTTAATTGTTTTTATTTTCCTTTAGGTACCAAAGATTTTTGTTAATGCACATCAACATACTTTAGCCCACACAAGGATAAAAAAAAAAGGAAAAATAAAAATGGAAAAAAAATGTTTGAACCTGTGTTGTTACTAAAATCAAAGAGTATTGAAAGTGTCTCTCAGTAATGACTCTTTTACACGGTTCGGTTCAGCTCAGCGCTGATGTTTATGTTCTAGCACAAACACAAAAGTCAACAGCTTATACAGGTATGCGGGATTGTTCCCTTTTTTTATTGAGGGTAAGTTCAGTGCAGTTCAGGCAGCGTGTGATGACTGAGCGCTGGGATTCACGTGCTGCTGTGCTTTCTCACTCCAGTACATCTGTGATGTGGGGACAGACAGAAGATTCCTTTACGCTAGCTTTACATTGCAAACACTGCAATTCAGTAGTTTTCCAGGGCTCTCAAAGCCAGTGTGTGAATCACATCTAGGTTTTTCTAATATGACTCAGTCCCTGTAGGCTTGTGCCAACGAAAGATGACCTGTGCTGCTAATTGTAACAACCTTTACCACGACCTGCATCAAAAGATTCTGATCAATTTTAAAACGTAATTTTTTAGGACAGTGAAGGTGCTTGGTCCTAAAATAACCACAAGCAGATGATACAGTATAAATCAAGCCCAATAAGCACCTGGGAACAGAAGTCTCAAAGTGGCCTGGATTTCTGTCCTAGATTTACTCACAAGAAGGACTGTGTTCCAATAAATAATATTAGCATCTTATTTTGAGGTCAAGCAGTAAACTGATTGTGTCGTGACTTAAATGTCCTGAGCAACATTTTTCTCTTTGTACAAACTAAACTGGGACAAAATGTCGGATTTGTTTTTCTTTTTACAGTCTGGCCCAGTTGTAAACTTAAATTACTCTTTTATTGTTGACTGGATTTAGAAGCCAGCCTGTAAATGTTTTGACACTGTTTAAATCCAGCTGAGACTGGCTTTGACTGACTCTGGTTTTCACTATGCGGTTCCTTGCATAACCTACAATTTGACCTTCCCTGTGTTTCTCAGAACGGTTTACAACATCTTGTCTGAGCAGGTACGTTTGAGTCAGAAATGAGCATTACCATCTCTGATCATTATCTATCTGAATAATACAGCAAAGCAATAACTTAACATTATATATATTTATGTGTGTGTGAGTGTGTAGCTTTTACATGTTTTCACCTTGTTCCTTGGTTGAATCCTGACTGATTTCATCTGCAGAGGAGAAATGAGTGTGTAGGGAATCACAGCAGGTAGTTACAGAGGGTGGGTGTCATAAAGGTCACGATTTTTTTTGTGTGTTCATTTTACTGAATCTTACCCAGATTGGTCACAATTGCTGTCACCACCTTGTGGTGCTTTTGGGAGGTGTTAAAATCCAGTTTCATGTCAAACAAAATGATTTATGTATAATTCTAGTATATTAGTAGTAGTGCTTTAGTAGAGGTTTGTGCTTACCCCGTCTCTGTCTCCCTGTCCAAAGGAATACATCAATTATTGACAGAAGTTTAACTCAAAGCTTTAATGTAGCGTAATTAAGAGTCTCACCCTCTGCTTCATCTGAGGACTCAGACTCAGACTCTGTGGTTAACACGGGGATGAAACCTGTCACAACAATGTGATATTTCACATGTCAGTCTACACTAGGATCCAGTTCTTTGTCAGACCTTTTCCATTATTGCCACCTACTGGCTGATGTGTGAACAGTAAAACATCTCACCCTCGTGAGCTGCGGAGTCAGAGTTGCCACCTCCCTCTTCTGGAGAAAGACTTCACATATCATGTTCAGCTCAACAATAAAAAAAAACACAATTGTTTGCTGAAGTCATCAGGATTGTTTTTACACACCTGTCTTGTCATCCTCAGCTTCAGCATGCTCCTCCTCTGTTAGCAAAAGTTTAACAGGTGATTCTGAAGTTTACTGAACAATCCGTATGTGTTTTTCACCATGTGATTAGATGTAACTTACTAGATCCATCCTGAACGGCCTCTGTAAGCGGAAAGGCCGCGTTAATAAACCTGGATCAGCCTTTATTTTTGAACAAAGCCAAAGGCATTTGGTTTCTCTCACCAATGTAGAGGGTCTCCTCATTCTGTTGCTCTGTGACTTGACAGGAGAGTGTGGCAAATGTTGATTAGCATTACTCTACATACTGAACACAGTTCATCAAAGGTGTATTTGTACGTGAAGTCACCACAGTTTGTTGATTACGCTGGTCACACATACCATTCATCTGAGCAGCCTCAGCCTTTTGAGCTGCCTCAAACTCCATCTGATCTAAGACACGAGGACAGCGAAGAGTTGGATTGTTACAGATATGAATGAGCTGGTACACACCACAGAATCTAGACACAGGACGTTTTGAAACAAAGCAGTGTCAGTCGGTATGGATTTAGTTCCCTGAGGGTGGTATAACACCAAATGCTGCCTCTCGTGCAGCCAGGTGAATTATCAGACACATTCTTGAGCATAAAATACATAAAATATACATTCTAAATTACTCAGATGCTCTGTACCTATCTTCTGTAGTTCAGTTAGCCCATCTGCATGAAGGAAAAGTGGAATTAAATCAGTTTTAGGCTATGCAAATATCATCAGCCTAACATAATTATCTATAATCTAAAATATTAGAACAATCCTCACCGTACTGAATGACTGGTTCCTCCTTCTCTGCAGATTCCAGAGATGCTGAAAGAGCTACAAGCATCACAAATACATTAACGTTTATTAACGTTTCCACAAGGGGATTAATAAAGTATAAATTATATGCATGTGAAAGTATGTTTTCTTACCAGTGTGAAATGCCGCCACAGCAAGGAAGACAAACACTGGCACTAGAAATCTCATCTTCGCTGATTTGTTGGTCGTTGGGAGATTTTGGTTTTCTCTCCAAACTGTGTGTTGTATTGTTGTCACTGTGCAGCCTCTTATATTATCAGTTGCATCACATGTCCTGCATAGACAGGCAGCTCTGGTACCATTGTCCCACCCTACCTGAGAGGACAGCTGTGTGGCACATCACCACACAGATGTGCCGTTATTCAGGCAGTCAATGCCACCCATTGTTGGCTTCACAGTCACATGCGCCTTCATTTAGGATGTTACTGCGTCTGTTTGACTAAGAAAAGGGAGTCCTTGAATCTGAGATGAAAACATTATACATTTCCTTTTAGAACCAGAATCAGTGATGTCATTGTGCATCATGGGCTTATGTAAGTTGTCCATTAGAAAACTGCTAAATAAAATGCTTGTTTGAATGCTCATTGGAAATGCAGCAAGGCCTGGATTCAGAAATGATCATAGTATGAAATTAAATTGCAACAGAGAACATCACAGAAGGAAATGACCAAAAGAGAACAAAACGTTAGGTGAGGTAGATCACAGTACTTAGTTGAGCTTCACATACAACTCACTCTAAGACATTTTAATTATTTTTATATCATGTAATTCTAAAGCCATCTTAGCATGTTGCGGCCTGGTAGCAGAGTGGTTAAGGCAGAGGGCTGAGGCCCGGGATCGATTTCCAGCTTAGGCACCCAGCCCATCCCCCCATACCAGGTGTGTCCCTGAGTGAGACACCCAGCGCTAGCTCCCCGAGCGCCGCCTATGGCTGCTCACTGCTCCCCCCAAGGGGCGATGGGTCAAATGCAGAGAACACATTTCGTTGTAACATGTAAAAAATGTGTCAATGACAATAAAACGGATTCTTCTTCTTCTTATGTGCATGTTCATATGAGCAGGGATCGAACAGAACTGTTGTTCTATACCCATTCTTCCTTTTCTTAACTGTAATTGTTTAGTGCCACCACTGAGACTGTATTTAATGGTGGAACCTGTACCTATAATATATCCATTAAAAATATATCGACCAGGAACAAACTACATCAATAAACCAGGTCACAGCAAGTGAGATCTCCTGTATGTGAAGGAAAACGATGAGAATTATTTTATGAAGTAGTTGGAGCTAGAAGTGACTGTAAACCCTTTCAAAACATGGTATTATCTGAAAGCCCTCAGTGCTGTTAAATTTTGGAATAACAAGTCTAATTTTATTTGTGCAAGAGATACCACACAGACTATACTCAACTATTGTAAACATTTTATTTTAATCAATTAAAATGCAACATGTCAGAAGCATATACAAGATGGAGGACCGAAACACAGAACAGGACAAGAAAGGGTTAAAACAAAGATACTGGAATATAAAACTGTGAACAGAAAACCACTCTGAGAGGAGGCAAATGCAGAACACTAAAACAAACATGGATGGCAGAGACAGAGAAGAGATAAGGAAACTAAATCCATCTTACAGGAGTGAGAGAGATGTTAGAGAAGTAGTTGGAGCGCAGACCTGGAAGATGACAGGTTGAATAACAGGATGAACTGACGTAGGGCAGTGAGGACTGCAGAAATGAGGTGCAGTGGGGGACAATCAGTGAGGTAGCATGGAGAGAGACGCGTGGTTGAAATAAGGGACAAACTGAAAACACGGGCGGAGGAGACATGAGACTGACACACCATCAATGATTTCTGTGGTCATAAATAAATACAGGTCCTTCTAAAAAAACCTAATCATCTGAATCAACTAGTTAACTCCAAACACCTGCAGAAGATTCCTGAGGCTGTTAAAAACTCCCAGCCT
>JAUMHF010000014.1:10010931-10075992 GCA_032359275.1 Microctenopoma steveboyesi | reverse complement strand
AGAAGCTGTAAGTGCAGGGATGGTTGGAAAACAAGCAGGGCTGCGGCTCTCGAGGCCCGAACTTGGCCACCCCTGCTATAGGAGAATGAGATCACAGAGTCAATAAACACACTGTTAAACAAAATGTTCAAACAAGGCTGATAAAAGTCAGACGATACAAATCTGATACTGTAATAAATACTGAATTCTTCTTTTAGACACTTTAAACCATAATAGAATATTAAGTAATGACTAACAGGAGAAATAATGCTGAATATTATTCAAACTGAGCAATTCTAAGTTCATCAGATGTGAGGAAGGGTGGAATCTACAAAAGCAGCATTAACCATGTAGTTATAGAAAAGGAGCTACTATGGAAAAATGCAGGTTAAAGATTGTGTGATAGCACCACAGCCCATGTGAATGGGCAGTTTTATTGGCAGTTGAAAATGGTATACATGTTTTCATTTGCAAGAAAGAAAATCTATAGAAATGAGGTAAAAAACAAATAAATAAATGCCAAAAAAACATAACATTAAAGTTGATGATACAGCTGCAACTATACAGGCAAGTTATACTGACTGGGACGAGCAGTCCTGGTCCACTTTACAAGTCTTTTCACAATTCTAAAACATCTTTGTTCAGCAAATTTTCCAAAGATGTATCTAATTAACAGAACGAGTGCGACATGAAGTGGTGGGAGCTGTGTAGAAATGCTGCAGACACACAGAAGAGCTCAACAGCAGCAGTTGATATTTGACAGTGTAGCTGGTAAATACTGAGCTGATGTCAGTGACAGATCTTCTAACTGTAAACATTCTGTCTCATCAGGACAAATTACTGGTGAAGTCGGGTGTTTTGACCTCACGCTGCTGGTTCCCTTGGAAATATCTCCACGCAGTTCACGTGTATCATTTGTAATACAATGGATCCTCATGGAGTAGAACAACAAAATAAATGTTGATTAATATAGATTCTTTATGATACTGTGGGTGCGCACACATTTTGTTTGACAGTGTTGTCAGGTTATGAAATTACAGACGCTCTTATCTGTGCAGAGCAACAGCACTGAAACTTGTCATACAGTCAGTGTTTTTTCCTCACGTTTCATCACGTGCTCTGCTGCGTTGTCGTTTATCGTGAATGACATGAAAATTCACCTCAAGGGGAAATCCAGAGGATGATGGTAACCCTTGATGGATCTGAGTAACAGACAATGTCACAGACGTTAGTGTGTGATGTTTCTTCATCCTCTGGTGCCGATCTCTCATGATGTTTCCTTATTCCAGGATGACAACGTTTACATATACACACCACATTGGTGTCAGCGTAAGAAAGCTGAAACCCTCACATGGTGCAGCAGTTTGAAATGTCATGTAGCCATTATGCAAAGATTTTTTAGGTTTTCCACTTGATGAATAGCCCAACATCTTAGTGTAAACAGTTCCTGGCAGAGTTCAAAGGAGTAATGAGTCTGCTCTGAAAGCAAAAGGGTGGCCTGGTCCTTCCTGGCCGTGTGATGTGTCTGTCATTCTGTGAACCACATGTACAGCCGATTCAGAATGTGCCAAAATACTGAACAGACAGATACAAAACGCTTTCCCTGAACCCTTTTCGCTGAGTTACAGAGCACTCGGATGATATCTGCAATGTTAAAGTGTCAAATCGGCAGTGGATTGTACGTACAGTGTCTTCATGTTGATGAAGCAGCTGAATGGGCATCATGACTCACTGTGAGCAGGGCTTTCTTGTTCTGAGGAATCTGGTCGGTTGTCTGACTGGGGCGATGTATACAGGAAGTTACAGCACACGTAGAGGGGGAATGATAACAACCGACTGTCTAGGTTCATCACCATATACTCCTGAGTGATTGAAGGGAAAAGACAAATATTAAACAGGTCTGCAACAGTATTTTATATACTGTATACTGACAGCAACAATGACACATATACTGTCCAGGTTGACATCACTCCCTGACCTGATCTTTCTCAAGAGTAAGGAGCTGGTAACCAGTTGAGCGACTGCACATCAGTTTTCCGCGGTTATCGAAGGAGGCGAGGCGCAATCTGAACAAAAGAAAGTAGACAATTAGGCTTGTTTTCTTTCTTACTAAGCGCTCTGCGTGAAGACAGATGCTACTCGCATGGCTGCCATATAAAGATCAAGCTACCACCAGCAGCTGGATCAATTAGCTTAGCAAGTTAAATAAAGAATGTAAACATATGTCTCAAAATGTTAAACTAAATACATGCCCATTATAATCTATATCAACCAAAACAGATATCCCTGTTGGACTGTCCATAAATGAGATTAGAGCACTATAGTGAGTAGTGAATCTGTCATTATTTAAACATCAGATAAGTGCAGTAACTACTTATTAAATGAAATCTGAATGCACTATAGACCTGTATGCCAAATGCCTCCGAGGTTGCAAACTCACAGCGCCCCCACATGGCTGACTCAGCGTATTCCTTTTGAACACTATAAAGCGATTTGTGTACGTCACTAACAGGTCAAAACCAAAGTTAAAGCCCGTCCACCGCCAGCAGTACTAAGAACAGATAGAACAACAGTTACTTTTTGTGGGAAATTTACAAAATATATTGATAGTGTAGTAGCATTTTGTTGTCTGACTCACATCTCCATCTTTAGCCAGTTTCCTGCCACACCTCATACTGCTCAGCTCAAACTCTTCCTTGTTAGCTTCCTGGGGACTAATAACAGACAGGCACAACTTCACTACGACTATAAAATCATATTCACTGTAGTCCGTTAACTTGTGTGTAGGCTCTTACCCGTTATCATTGTCAAATTCTGTGCGGAGCATAGCGAACCACTGGTTTTTATACACTGATGATAACCAGTCTAAAACAGAAAGAATGAACAGAGAATATTAACATGCACCGTCCATCACGTGAGAGTTTGTTCCTACAGATGTAAAAGTTAAGAACCATCGTGTGACATTGAAATTGTTTAATGCTTTTAAACTGACTTAACTTAATACCACTCGCGGTGACATGAAACAACTGTAACACCATCATGTAAATCACCTACGTCCACATATCACTGCCTTATGTTTATATCACTACCACCTATGTATCCATGACCACCGCATTTTATTTTATTCCTTCTTGTTCTTCTATAGAACTTTGTATCTCATTGTTTTCTTTCTTTCTGTAAATGCACCGCTGCTGGGTGGAGCGCCCACAATTTCGTTGTACTCCCTGTACAATGACAATAAAAAGCCTATTCTATTCTGATCTATTCTGAAGTAACTGGATTGAGCACAAAGACTGAGACTTTGATAACTTTACTGATTTGAACACAGAAAAAGCAGATTATGAGGCTCTGTCCCACGAAACTGCATATTACCAGGGGGTAAAATATTATCTCTCTCCAGGATGCGTGCAGATGCAAGATCATTGATGATATATTGAAGACGGACGTATTTGAACACTGAACGATAGGGTGCACCCTCCTCTGTGCTCAAGAAGGGCTCCTTTTCACACAGGTCTATAGATCAAAATCGAACAGAATTACAGTCAAACATCTGTGCAGCCACAAAGCAAACAAGACATTTTGACATTAGGATATTATATTTCACATATTTATATTATAGTTTCTGTACCCGTCCTACGTTTGCAAAGCCAGGCATCAGCGTCAGCCAGAAGCTGCTTCATGGGACCGTCCCATGATGGGTTGATCTTCAAAAACATCCACTGCATAGAGAGGACGGAAATGAGAAACAGGTCTGAATCTACAGTGAGCAAATGTGGTAGCTATGACGTAAGCAACTCTTCTTTGTACCTTTTTCAGAGCGGTGTATACATCCATTTCCACCTGCATGACAAACAGGTCTGAGGACAGGATGAGCTGCTCCATCACTTCTGCCCTAAAAATGCAGTGCAGAGACAAATATGAGTGTAATCAGACATTTGACTGAAACAAAAGGCTGAAACAATTTAAAGAATCATATGGTTTGAAGGAATATATATTTGACACCTTAATAATCAGAGAAGTTACAGTAACTCAATAAAGTATGTACATTATAGGGTAATGCAGAAACATACCCAAGTTCCTTCATCAAGTCGACATTTTGGTGGGTCATTAGGTTGTTTAAAAGCCACTCAAGACACCTGTAGAAGGAGATTCACAAACACCAATACATTATAATGTACGCACACACTTTAAAAGTCCTGCTGTGACTTTAAAAAACTAAAATGAATTCAAATCTGACTTTTTCATCACTGAATCCAAGCCATAGATAGTGGCGCACGTGTAGTAGCCACAAACAGTCTTCGCACTGATGTTTTCCTTCATGGTCTCACCACACTGCTGGATCAAACCGTCCTGTGAACAGGAAGAAACCATGAGTACTGATTATATTTTGTATCTTAAGGCTGTGTTTATACAAATTTTAGTCATTAGCTCATTTCTTTAAATGTACTAACCAGTTGTAACATACAAGCCGCTGCAAGTATACTGATGACTCTACTGGGCTTGATCAAAACATCGTCCCGATACAAGGATCCAAACACAACCTGTAGAGCTATACACACACACACAAAACAAGAAACAGCTTGTAGCAAGACAAAGAAGTGACAAAACTAACCAAGTCATGTGTTATTTCTCACCTTCAGTGTCAATGTTCTGATCTGGGATCTCTAAGTTGATTTCCATCATGCTTGACTCCTTCCAAGAACCGCTGAACATGCTGGAGAAATACCCTGACTGCAAAATGCACGAAGAACAGAAACCAAAAGAAAGAGTTTTAAATGACAAGTGTGACGCACATTTAGCTGCATGTCACTGACACTCAGGTCATGCTGTGTCTTCATCTTTCACCTGGCACAGGTACACTTTGTGGAGATTCCACTCCTGTCCCAGGGCACAGATGCGAATGTCACTGTTTTCCCCATTGAGGAACAGGGTTTGATAAATATATCTTGATGTGCTTTTCAATTTCTTCCTGATCAAGTTAGGAGAACAAAAACGAAGCAGGTAAAAGCAAGGTTCAATTAAAATATTAAATAATACTTGAGAATGACTTGATCATTGGTCCTTTTATTAAACTTGCCTGCGAGGTGTATCTAGTATTGTTTCATCCTCCTCTTGTTCACTGTCACAGTCACACTGAGCATTACGTTTCCTCTTCTTACACTCACAACTGTATTTGTGGCGGGTGCTTATACCCTCTGCCGCCTCATCTGATCCCTGTGTGGGAGACTGGAACCTGCTGGTCAGACTTCCCATCGTTGTTTTACCGAGACCTAAAACAAACAAAAAAAATTAGAAAGTAAAAGACTCTAAACTGTTTGACACACTGACAGCACTATGATAAAGCTTCTGTGAAACTCAACATAGTCAAATCCAGCAGTTCGGCTACTCTTTCTACTTCCACAAGGTCAGAGTTTTTCACCTTTCTCACAGTTTTAACATAAACTGAGAAAAAATAACGTTGTAAAAGTAAAGTTCATGTAAGAGTCTCTGTATTGGATCACAATAGATTGTACACGTGTACCTAAATAAGTAAGTGATTGTATAAATTAGGCAAAAGCCATTATTAGGATTGATTTTGCTGACATTTTCCAGACAATGAAGATGTCAAACTGATGACACCAGGAAACATTTCTTTGACAATGGGAGGCTGTTATCTGCCTATTAAGCTAAAAAGAGATCAATGTGGGGACTTGAGATTTGGAGTTGAATCAAAACACAACCCAAACGAAGTCTTATTAGCTAATGTTAGGTTGGAACATAAAAGCATGTTGCACGGTTCCCTCCTTCACTAAACCAGGTGAACAGTTTGCTTAACATAAACAACGACTAATCTAACCCTACCTGATGATTGACTCGGGAAGGTCGGAGGAGGGGTATGTCGTTAGGGTTGCTTTGCAAGGTAAACACCGGCTGGTTATCTCCGGTCAGACAAACGTTGACGAGCTAGTTGGAAAGGAGCTAATCACCAAGCTAGCTTAGCTGCCGCATTTACAAACGCGTCACGAAAATCAACCCCATTGTTTTTACATTAGCCACACCGCATAACTGTTCTCGGTGCCAAATGCATTTTAGTCATTTAAAGCAAATGTAATGGCACAATGTTAAGGTGATGTGGAACTGCGCTGAACGTCTATGTCTCCCTATTGCTTTTCTTCTTCGCTTCTTCTTCTTTTTCGTTCTGTTTATCGGCGGTTGCTATCAAATCGGCACATTACCGCCACCAGCTGGCCAGAAGATGAACTTCGCCCCACTACGTACAATAATCTACTAAAAATAACGACACTTATTCTTGTAGTTTCTTTTGCAAGTTCATCTGTTTTTTCCTCATCGGCCACTGCTTTCATTACACTGTGTGAGAGGGTGTAATGAATTTGAGTGTGAGAGGGTGTGCTTTTATAATATGTTTTTGTGTGTGTATTGTATGTATTTTTTTCCGTATTTGTATTTTGTATTTTTTGTATGCTGTATTGCCTCATTGGACTACGAGTCTATAAATAAAATTCGTATCGTATCGTACTGTGAGTTAGACGTGGACGTCACAGGAGACTCCTCGCTCACTGGCGCCACCTACAGTGTGACAGCGTCGATTCTGTTTTTTTCTACTTTTATTTTTTATACACACTGCACCGATGACAAAGTTTCATAAGTCTTTAAAATCATTAATAAGCACTCCTTCAAATTTAAAACATGAAACCCGATCATGCACATTACACCCTAATAAGTTCTGTCTCTTCCAGAGTCTAAAGGGCACAACTAAATCAATAGTGTTACTAACTTTGAAACCTTTACCTAATGCCTCTTTTCTTTTCTTTTCTTCGCTTCTTTCTTTTGCTTCTCCAATTCAGACCTATTCAAAACCTTAACACCTTGTCCCACTCACGCACAAAACTGAGCATCCCACCCAGAAAAGAAAAGACCTCAGCAAATAGAAGTCACTTGCCCTTTCTATCTATGTTGCGTTTAGTCTACAATATTCAATGAGCAAAACATACCACCAGTTTGTACAGGCAAATATGATTCAGCAGAGGGGTTCGTCCTTTAAACCCCCTTTACATGGGTCATCAAGATTATGAAAATCTAAATATCCACGATATGGATATACATACATACAGTGCACCACTGCCCTTCGGTGGTAATCTGTGGGATTGCAGATTTTTTCCAAACAACGAGTAGGACGTCAAACTAATTTAGCTCGTTTATTAATTTATTTGTATTGTATTTGTATGTATTGCTGCATTTATAGCTGTTACATACAGATGTAGGAACTATGTAAAAAAAAAAGCAGCGTGTGAAACGTGCCGGACATGACGAAAATGGGCACCCGGTGGTGGGCGTGGCATCGAGGTATGAGCCAATGAAAGAGGAGCACCTCTTCCACAACATTCCAATCCCGCCCCAGCCTCCCTCCTCCTCCTGCCCAGTGTGTGTGTTTGTGTAAGTGTGTGTGTAGACTGTGACACGTAACTTTGTCCGTTTCAGTCACCATCTTCACCTGGGGCAGGGAGAGCAGGAAGACCCCCTGTCCCGAAACGAAATCCGCTTTATTCAGAAGAGTTCGTAGCATGGAGGCGAGAGAGGCAATAGCAGGTGAGGTGGTTGTCGCAGAGACAGTAAATGTGGCGTTTGTTTGTTTTCTAGTCAAGACCATAATGACTTAAACCTGCAGTTCAACCAGGGATTAGCTGGTAACTCTAAACCCAGGCTGTTCCTCGGTCTAAAAATGTGGCTGATTGTATTGAAACCAATGCTTTTCATGTTTTTGGTCACATACTATTTGGTGTTCAGATTCTTCCTCTTTCGCCACCTTTTAGTACTAAATTGTGTCATGTTGTTGGTGTTGTTGTTCAACGTCTAGATGCTCCGGTGAGCGGGGATGGAGAAGAACAAACTGCAGAGAAAGATGCGGCTCCCAAAAAAGAAAAAGAACCACAGGCTACAACCAAGATGGAGAGAATCGTTGGGTTCAAGAAAGAAGATCTGACGTCGTGGCATCGTCTGGTGTCACTCCTGAACCGACCCTCCGACCCAGCATCTCTAGGCATCTTCCGCTGCTTGTTTGGTGAGTGCAACCAGCTGCAATTTGCTCAGACTGTTCACCTGGGTCTGGAGTAGCTGGAACATCACGTCTCTCTCTTTCTACAGGTTTGCTGATGGCTGTCGATATCACACAGGAACGAGGTCTCAGTCATTTGGACTTCAAGTACCTGGATGGAGCTCCTGTGTGCCGCTTTCCCCTCTTCAATTTCTTACAGCCACTGCCGATGGATTGGATGTACCTGGTGTATGTGGTGATGTTCCTCGGTGCGTCAACAGATTGGAGGTTTATTGGACAGTCTCCACTTCTTAGGAGGTTCTGCGTGTTCTATAAAACATTAGAAAACAGTTTGTAACGGTCCACAAAAATGCACTGGAGCCCAAAGGTTTGTTTAAGCAATAGTTCAAAGTACCCAGACATATATTTTACTATGACGCAAGACCAAGCAAGAAGTGCTGCAACTGTATAGATTTGAGACCTCCAAGTCCTTTCATACATACAACTGAGACTTTGAAGCATACACAGATATTAATTAATGTAAAAAGATCATCAATAGGTAGAAATAACTGTTTCTGTGTTTCTAATTAAGGGTCCTTGGGCATTATGCTTGGCTGTTTCTACCGTCTCTCCTGCCTCATGTTCATCTCAACCTACTGGTACATCTTTTTTCTGGACAAAACCACCTGGAACAATCACTCGTACCTCTATGGCCTCATCGGGTTTCAGCTCGCGCTCATGGATGGCAACAGATACTGGTGAGATGTGTTGCTCTGTGTTTGGACATGTCTGTGAGTTTAACAGGGGGGCGACGTTTAAGCCTGTTGGTCTGTTTGTAGGTCAATTGATGGCTTGCGGAGACCCGCTATAAGAAATGCTCACGTGCCTCTGTGGAATTACACTGTGTTAAGGACGCAGGTCTGTGTATCTGTGACATTTTTGGTCAAACTTAATACATTTGATAGTAATTTCCATGTAATTGAAGAGTGTGTTTGTTGCTTTTCAAAGATATTTATTGTGTACTTCATCGCGGGAGTCAAAAAGTTGGATGCTGACTGGGTGGAGGGATACTCGATGTCTTATCTGGCGCACCACTGGCTTTTTGATCCTTTTAAGTAGGTATTTGCAAGCAGCACAGGGCAAAGGTATTGTAGCTTCATCTCAGTACACTCATTTTACTCTACCACACATTGTTTTTCAGACTGATTCTTCCTGTGGACCTAGTGAGTCTGCTGGTGGTACACGGATGCGGTCTTGTTCTGGACCTGACTGCTGGATACCTGCTGTTTTTTGACATTACAAGACCGTATGCGTTTTTCCTCGTCTCCTATTTCCACTGTATGAACTCTCAGCTCTTCAGCATAGGTTAGTCCGTCACCTCACGTTATCAGAAACGTATTTATTGTTGCTATGAATCCTTGTAATTCTGAATTTGATCCTCCCTAGGAATGTTTCCTTACGCAATGCTGGCCACTACTCCTCTCTTCTGTTACACCGACTGGCCAAGAAGATTCTTCTCCCATTTCCCAGCATTCCTCCGAGGAGCTCTGCCGTTCACTACCCCTAATCTTGAGCCCAGCAGCTCCTGCATTTACCCAGAGGTTGAAACCACCGGCACCCCGCCTGTGGCTAAAACATCCAAACTGAGACTAAAGCATAAGATCGGAGCCATTTTTGCCATTCTATATATAATTGAACAGTTCTTCCTGCCTTATTCGCACTTCATCACACAGGTACAGCTGCCTCTCATATTTTATGGTTCAAAGCAGCTTGTACGTCTGTTTGAAACAGATTAATAAGTTGTTGCACGAGTTTCCACTGTTGCTTGGTATTTTCTTTTATTCAGAATTTGAATTAGAAATGGATTTAAATGTTTAATGATTTGACTTTTTTCACATAAACTCATGCTAATACTTTATATTTCAGGGTTACAACAATTGGACTAACGGTTTGTACGGTTACTCGTGGGACATGATGGTTCATTCCCGCAGTCATCAGCATGTTAAGATCACCTATAAAGATGGTAAAACTGGTGAAACCGGATATTTGAACCCAGGGGTGAGTAACACGGAAAAACATAGAAGCACATGTAGAACATGTGAGAATCACATTTATTCTATTTATTCAGTGGATGTATGTGCAATATATCATTATTTAAAAAAAATGTGTTGCCAATTTCCAAATTAAGAGGCAAGCTGTCTGTTCACTCTAGGTGTTCACGCAAAGCCGTCGCTGGAAAGATCATGGGGACATGCTGAAGCAATACGCCACATGCCTCAATCAGTTGCTACCTCGCTATAATATCTCTGATGCTGAAATCTACTTTGACATCTGGGTTTCCATTAATGAACGCTTCCAGCAAAGGTAGGAGAGCAGAACAAATGTTAACGTCCCAGTTCTGATTTATCAGACGCCAAAAAATAAAAGTTACATTTTTAAGTGAAGAAATAGTAATTGTGAATTTTTTGAAGGATCTTTGATCCCCGTGTTGACATCGTGAAGGCTGATTGGTCGCCTTTCCAGCCAAACGCATGGCTCATGCCCCTCCTGGTGGATCTCTCACCGTGGAGGACAAAGTTCCAGGAGATTGAGGGCAGTTTAGACAATCAGACGGAGATCGTCTTCATTGCTGATTTCCCAGGTTACAAAAGTCTTTTTTTCTTATCTAGTTATGTGTTGTTATGTTGTCCTGGTTACCTGTGTGCAAGCTGACGTGTGTTACTCCTTAGGTCTTCACTTAGAAAACTTTGTGAGTGAAGATCTGGGCAACACCAGCATCCAAGTGTTGCAGGGTAAGGTGAATGTTGAAATAGTGGAGGAGAAAAAGAATTTCACTCTGGAGCCTGGTGAGCAGATAAAGGTACAGCTACACATCATCATCATTGCTAACATTTTACTGTTGAACCACTAAAGCATTTACAGTAACGTGTATGTGTGTGTGTGTGTGTAGATACCTGCTGGGGCTTACCATAAGGTGTACACAGTCTCCGAAGAGCCATCGTGCTACATGTACATTTATGTCAACACAACAGAGGCGGCACTACAGGAGAACTTCACCAAGCTATATGAGCTCCAGGAGCGCATTCGCAACGGGACAGGTGAAAACATGTTCCTGAGGGGCAGCACTCGGTGGTTAAAAAGGCGTATTTGAACTACATAAAGTTTTTATCAAACGCTCACTAGACAATCTCATCCCGCAGAAACCGAGCCTCTTCCTCCTGAGCTGCAGCCTCTTATTGCTGCAGATGACGAAGGGTCAGAGGTCAACGCCACCGACCCGATCGTGCGGCTGTTCCTGAAGAGACAGCGCCGCATGAAGGAGGTGAAGAAGCGCAGAGAGTCTGGGGTGCTGGAGCGGCTGGAACACTTCACCATGAAGAAGTACTATTCAATACGGAGGGGGTACGTGTTTTCAGCGTGTCAGGTTGTTGTGTGTTTAACCTGAAAACCACTATTTTATTGGTAAATGCTGTATTTTTTAAAAATTCTTTCAGATTTTTGATGACAGCTATCGCCTTGAGAAACCTAGCTGTGGGTCTCCCGCCGCTGGAACAGCTGACAAGAGAAGTCGCCTTCGCCAACATGAAAGAACCTCAGCCAGAAGCCAACCAAGACGAACGCCTGAAAGATGAAGCCGGTCACACAGAACTTTGAAGCTGAGGATACTGTTGCTGAATCGCCTGCGGGTGCTGGATCACACACTCCCAGACGATGTGTGTGTGTTACCAATACTGGACTGTTACTGCTCTGGCACATGAAGGCTCAGAAATCAAAGGTTTTTTTAAAGTTTCTTTGCTTCTGAATTATTTGCATTTCAGATTATTTTCAGTATTTTCCCACAGCATTTGTTTGTGAATCAGAATTTTTGCTGAGGATTTAATTCCGTCATCAAAACCAGAATACTGTATTTTACCAAATATGCACCGCTTTGCTGTGCAAGAATAAATGTGTTATGGCCGAAGATAGGACACAAAAAAAAAAAATATTTTTTCAGTGATACATCCACTGGAATATCGAAATTCAGTTTTCTTAACCTATTAATGCTGCTTCTGAAAGAAAATGCTGAACAGTTAGGAATGTGACTGAGCCATGAAAGGCTGTATGTGAGAGGACAGATGAGTGAATGTGCAGAAATGAACGGGATCAGGACGGTCACCAAGTCCTCCCCCTGGTAAATGTGTCAGATTACTGCCCAGCTCTGCGTCAGAGTTCTTGCCAAACAAAGCGCACATGAGGTTTTCTGTGTTTTCATTTAATTCTCTGAACGTTCATGCTAATCCTGTAATGTGAGAAAAGTCTTTTCTATTCACTTTTCTAATAAAGAGCTTAAAGTGTCAAACTCAATCAAAAATGCCAGTTTTACAAGTTGCTGGAAATAATTTTATTAGTGTCGGTATTTAACATTTAGTCCATCTTAAAGTGCTACAACCCGGTTCACTGTAGGATAACATGACACTTCACATGGAGCACAAACAGTAATTTATACAATATAAAAACATAAATCTGCACAATGGATGTCTAGGAAAAGAGATGAAGAACCATTCTGTGTGTAGTTAGAACTGCTATAGTGGAGGTCCAGTCACATGATCTGAAGGCAAATCACAACATACGACACAAAATACACTCTTAACAATTAAGAGCTTAAGAGATCACAATAGTTTAGGGCATGGCTCAGTGTATCACAGACAACAACAAACATTTGTGTTTTATAAATACTGGTTTTAAGTCTAAAAAGTCGCGACTGTTCACACTTTCCTCCAATGTTGTCAACAACTGTGAAACTCTCCATCTGTAAAACGTATGATTGAACATTACATTTTCAATAACTAGCATTAGTGTTGGAGACCGACCGTAAGTGTTTAATCTCTTTTCTACTTAGACACAATTCAGTTTATGCCTAAACAGAAACCTTGCTGTGAACACCTACTAACACAGGTATCAAGCATGTGTGGAAGTTCATCTGGCTCGTAGTTAAAGAAGCGCTGGTCAGTAACACATTGTTCTATGTTTTATGTACACTCATAAATAACACTGACTAAGAGGAATACATTTTTGTGAGTTAATATTACTTTGCATAGACTAGATTCAAATGCTGCACTTATAGGTTTCTTCACGTGTAAGTACTAGAGAGGTCGCGTATAGCAGATCACAGGCTGCTCTTAAAGGCCCATATCTCACTACTCCTTCATGTCATTTGGAAAGAGCCACTGGGGGAGGATGAAATATAAGGAGGCATTAATAAGGAATGAGCAAATCACTATAATCCCTTCATAAGCGCTCTGTCAGCATCTGTCTACTTATCATGGTTGCACTCATACAGGTTATGCCACATATTTCTCTCTGCTGCTGTTGATAGGTAAAACTTGGCTTTGTGCCCAAACATCACCTCATCAAACTGAGCTGCTTTTCAAGGAGCTCACTATCACTACAGTAACCCTTCGTAGATATCCAAAGTGGTCCACGTCATTGCCACGACCTACTCACAAAGATCAAATCCCTTCCGCCCTCCTATGTGGCACAATGCTGTCGACTCCACACCCTCTTCAAAAGTTCATCCACGTTGTCCCACTGCACTGTCCGCGCTGGCACCACTTGGCAGCTCAAAACAAAATCAAGAAACCACATAACTGGTGCTACAAAGGGAGTGGCACCTCCCTGTTTGCAGGCAATGACCCAGTGCTTTGTCCTGACAGGCCCAAAAAAAAAAACCTTCCTCTGTGTCTGACAAAATAAAACACTCCCAAAACACTGGAAGCCCCAGCGCTTTGATTAGTTTCCAGTTGTTATTTTGTTTTATTTCACATCTCCATGTAGGGAGATTTTTAATTATTTTATGTCTCACAACTACCACAGTTTATAGTTTAATTCCATAGCTGACTGGAGACATCTGTTGTATTTTGTGACAGTTACTGGGCGTAAGGACAGAAAGTAGTGCCGATGATGAATTGAGAGATGAGACACGCTTTCTACAGGACACAATGCATGTTTTGTTATATGCTTTGGGAAATGTTTGTGAGGCTCAGAGTTTCTTAACATGTTAACGACGTTGCTGATGCACACCTAAAACAGTGTAAAGCGATGAAGGATGTTTGTAGTGGCGCTCCCTTGGATTCAGCTCTGCAGCTCTACCTTGTTTGAAAATCTGGGCAGAAAACTCCATGCACGACACCCTCAATCACAACGTTAGAGAATGCATCTGAAGACAAAAAAGAAAATGTCAACTTTATAAACAACAGCTGTTACTTTAAAATAATCATAAGTACAGAGCCCGCGGGGATATCGAGCAGCCTGGACTCACCATGTACAGATGGCAGCAGGTAGGGGTCTCTCAGAAAGAGCATGACAGGCTGATGAGACAGTTTACTGAAAAGAGTCCAAAGAGTCAAAAGTCAGAAGGTCACAGGAGCTTCACGCTGAATCTAATGAGCAGTATGAAGAAACAGGTGGTGTCACCGACACGCTGGGTGACGTTCAAGCGCAGAGCAAATAGAGTATCTGACACAAACGGCTCACCTTGATTCCTCCGATTCTGTGTCGAATGACCTTAAAGAGGAAAGACAAAGATTAAGCCACTTGACCTGGAAACGGGCGGAGAGAGTCTCCCACGCAAATAAAAAGAGGCCACATGTTTTATAGAAAGCTGAAGCTTAAACTCACCCACAGCTTTCGGTTTTTGGCACTGAAGGGAAATGGCGGATATTCAGGAAATCCAGGAATATCTTTGGAAGAACCTCATTTTCCATAATTATAGTCTGACAGAGGAGACAAAACAAAAGCAAATTGCAGTGTGCGCATGAAGCAGTGGTGCAGAACTGAGGTGACCTGCATGCTTGTTTGGGGCAGTTCAAATTTGTTGAACTGTTCTACATTTGTACTGTAGTTTATGTCGTTATGTTGGGTTAAACTACATTTAACTTAAAGAAGTGTCAGTGTACCTGGAGGTAGAGCTCCAGACCATGTCTCCTCTGCTCCAGGACTTTGGGAACCCAGTTTCTAACATGCTTTGAAGGGATCTCAGGAGGCTTGATGCTCTTCTTTAGCTGGAAGCATATGCACATCATTAAAAATATATTACAATAAAACTAGAATAGATATTTAAAATGTTCTCCAGTCATATTAGCAGCTGTGTACGAAGTGGAAAGTTATCTGGTGAAAAAAAACAATATCTCAGAGTTCTTTATTAAAAACTCATATTCATATTTCACAGCAGACATGTTGACTTGTGATAACAGCTCATATATGATAAAATTACTGATGCATCTGTCCTGCTCCAGTACCCATGTAACCAAATAACCCCGGCACAGACAGTAAAAAAGTACGTGTAATTCAGTCCTCTCCAGTTTTAGTGTTTTTACTCGTGTTTCTGCTGAAATGATTTTGGTGGATTTACAACATCGAAATGTTTGTTTGTCATCATTAAACAGTTTGACCAGTTGACTAATCATTTTGGGACTTGATGCACGGTTAAAGATTAAAAGTCATTAAGTATAGTGGTCAATATGTGGAAATCCTGTGGTATTTGGTAGCATGCTGTCTGAGGCGGATGCCATGACGCCACAGTTTGATTGATGCCCAAAGAAGCTTTGGATAAAGTTAATTTGACTTTTAAATACCCAACACCAATAAATTATTATAAACTGTGTGGATGCACTGAACCTCACCATTTTATGCAAAGCATGGAACTCGCTGTAGCGTTTCTCCACGGCGTGTTGTCTGCCATTCACCAACACGTCGACTTTAAAGACCTAAAGGGAAAAGACAGTCAGTTGGGCGAATGACGAATTATCACCAGCATCCATCCGTCACACACGTCCCCTCCCAGAGCAAACAGGCAGCCGGTCGGTCTGTCCCACGCCGACTGTGGAGCCGTCTGTTACTGTTGATATGAGCCAGTTACTAACAGGAAACATCTGTCTGCTGCGTTAGACAGAAAAAATGATCCGTCAGATTTTCTGTCAACAGTCTCCTACTTCCCTCAGTCCTCTGGACACGCAGCTCGTTCTGGCCAGCATTATGTAAAGGAGGAAACCAGCTTTTAAATGACGGCAGAGCTGTTATTGCAACTCCGGACTGGAAACACAAACACATAACAAGCAGCTCATCGACAAAACGTTGTCTACACAAAAAAAGGAAACACTTGATTCATAGTGTTTGCACCAAACCTTAGCTGTACTGTCTACATTAAGGACCCATCATAAATCTGAGACATCACAGCACAATTCAAATGGTAAAGTAGAAAAACAGTAAGAAAAGCTGCTGCTTTTTTTGTAGAGAGATGCTGAGGTCAACTTTTCAGGGGGATTTAGGGGAGTAATGTATGTGAGGCTGAATTCAACCTGAGGTTTAGTATTAAATGTCTTCTTTGTGTCCTTCATGCGTACATTGACCTTTACGGTGAGTTCATGTCAGAAAGCTGCATTTAAACCTGCATTTCTATTCCTGACGAACAGCTGGGTCCTTATGGTCCTTATGATGACCCGGGCAGGTGGGTTTATGTCCCCATCGGCATTTTTAATCGCCTCTAAATGAGGGAATTAGTCTAAAAGCGACGAGAAACTGTGACATAGTTTCAGGGCAACGTCATGTATGAAGTATCAGAAATATGCTCTTTGATGGACTGATCTGAACCGAGGCGGAACCGAACAGTCCGAACCAAATGGACAACGTTAAATAACACATTTACTCCCCGTTAACACACTCGTTTTGATCCTCCAAGGGCACAGGAATCACGTCTGGCTTAACATTAAAAACCGATGACAGCAGCTGAGCAGACAGAGAGAGAGAGAGAGAGAGAGAGAGCTCACCGTGAATCCTTTCTCGATCGAGTTGTTTTCGGACCGAAACGACGGGATGGACACTCTCACTGGATGCATGTCGCCTCAAAAAGCGTGCAGTTTCAGACGTAGTATTTAGTCCTGTAGCGCAAACACACACACACACACACACTCTCTCACACACACACACACTCACCGCTGGTGGTTTCTCCAGTTTCTCTGGCAGCCTGATAAAAAATCACTGAGACAAACTAGGATGGCTCAGTGCTGCCCCCTGGCGGCGCGGAGGACGCAGTTGCGCGCAGGGGAAGTTCCCCCAAGGTCTGCTTATATTTATATGGTAGAAATTCTTCTAAATATATATTATTCAGAAATAACATTTATACATATTGAGTAATAGATTAATGATAATTGTTGACTTCGATGGTCTTAGTCAGTGTGGAAACCATTGACGAATTTTAAATCAACAGGTCGCGGACCTGACATGTCAGTTTTGCTAATACCACAGGGGCTGTCTGTAAAAAAACATGACGTAATGTCTCGTGAGGCTCTGGAGGAAGTTTGTCAAGTCAGAAAATAACTGATGACGCCTCAGTGACGCCATCAGACTTCTCTCTGTTCAAGTTTGGGGATTACAAATTTACACAGATCCCATGCAACAAACAGGAGAGTGTTTGAAACGGTCAAAGGAAACATGCAGCACTCGGTTTTACATCTTTGAGTTATGAATTTTTTAATTCAAGCAAAATGACTTCCCCTTTTCAAACTGTGAAGGGTTAGTTTCTCCTTACAGATGTAACTGGACTCCACCCATGCACTTCAGTTCTGGATGTGTCAGCACAACTATCCAGTGTCACGCAGTCGAAGAGAAACAACAATAAACCTGCCGAGCTGTACATTCTGTGCTGTGACAGGCACCTGACTGGCCTGTTGATTTCAGCTAAGTCAGAGAAAATAAAAATATCCAATAATATGTTTAACCTTTTGTTCATATTTTTGTCTGCTTTTGTAATTCAGTCTACACACCAAACACCATAAGACAAAGAGTTAAAAGTATCTTCAAACTAGTCTAAATAAGTTATAAAATATCACAATGTTTTATTCAAGTAAGTTTCATCAAAAGCTTTGAGTCTTCTCTGTTACATAATGCAACAAGCACGTTTTAATAATGTAACAAATCTAAATTTGAACAAATACAATGTTTAAAAGTTGTGATAATTGAAAGTTGATTTACCAATGAGGACAATCTGCTTCACTTTCATATTAATCTGTATTTTGGCTTTAATTTTTAATAGACTCTTTAGCTGTCTTATAAGTGGAATGAAATACATACAGTATAATGCAATAGCAGAAAGCAAAATGAAACAAGAAAAGCAGAAATAAGAAAATGCTTTTTACTAAGGAGAAAAAACAAAACACATTCACACGCAAGCAAACAGAACTCAGCATCATCTTGTATTATAAGTCAGATGATTCCTACTAGAAACTGGGAATATTATAAATTATAAAATGAATGTATGTTGAATTTTATGACGTAATATATGTTTTCATATGCAGTCCTCTTCGTCGTCACTTAGTTGTTGTTAAAGACCATTCTTTCTTAATACCTAAAAAAAAACAAGGGAATTAAAGCAGAACACTGCAGATGTTAAAGAGATGTTTGTCATCTGAGACGCGACACTTACGGTGACATGTGGCAACCTGACAAATAGGCGTAGTTGCCAGTGTACTGAACATCGCAGCGCACAATGTTGTTGCTGTAGTCTGACTCTGGGACCTGGTAGTATGGATTGACACTGATCTGTGGAGACCATCAATGGAAATAGAAAAATCAGTAACAGTAGGAGAAATAAATGTCATATACAACAGATGAGACTTAAATCAAGTGGAACTGTTTTTAGTATGTTGGTATAGGAAGCCAAATGTCATGTGATATTTGTAACAAACCTTGAGAACGTAGTTTCCAGGTTTCACATCTGTGATGTCAATCCACTGGCAGTCGATGTCTGCGTTGTAGGTGTCGTAACATCCTGGGCTCAGGCCCTGCACATTAGACAGCAGCAATGTAAAGTACGATATAAACATACACGACTCATTTATTCAACAGTCAGTGTAACAGTTTTATACAGTCTAAAATCTAATGATGAGGACTAAACCATGTCTTTACAACATGAAAATCACAACTTTATTTTGGCTTAATCCTAGAGTTGTTTTTGGACTCAACGTGAAGAAAAGAAAAAAGGGGAGAGAACGGGTTGGGACAGAACCACACTGCAACAGGTGGGATCATCTTCCAGGAGAAACAGGAAGTCGGTAAATCACCAACGCTACTGGCTGCAAAACTGACACAGCTGCTCTCTAAAAGACGTCTGCCTCGCTAAAGGAGAACTTGTTTATCTTAGCTCCACTCGACCTTGAACACCAGGTCATGTAGTGAAAAGCGACTGAGCCAAACTATCTTTATCTGTGCATCTGCTACTGTGACACGTCAAGCTCAGTCCAAATATGATTCAGGGCAGAATAATATGTTTAAATTATTAGATTTCGAAGGGTTCAGGCTTTTTTTAATACATTATTGCTGTACTCTCTATAACTTTTATAACTGTTTGGACGCAAACTGAAAATACTACACTGACATTCTGTATATAACCTGATATTCGTTTAGTCCTTCAGCAGAGTTGTTAACCAATAATATACTACCTGTCTAACTATTGAATGCTGCTGTTCTAACTCTAACCCTACTATGTCTGCCATTCGGGGCCGAGAGCTTTTTCCTGGAAACTGCTGTCGACTGCTGCGTGACATTGATGAGATCACTTACAGGTAAAAAGTGAAAAACAAAACAGTGTTTTTCTCTGGAGCATTGTCTCTATGAGAAAACCCTTTCACGTGTACACATACTTGTAAACATTTAGAGGCGCATTTAGAGTTATGTTTCCAGCGGTTAAAAGGCAGACCTGGGTATGTGCCGTGCAGGCAAAGCGTCTGTAGTATCCATAATCACAGCTAGTGTCCTCCAAGCAGAAACTGGCCTTGTGGCCCTCAGCCACTGACCGTTGAGTGGTGGCATCTAGCAGTTCGTAGTGGCTGAACTCATCCATACTGTGGAAGTGCCTGTGGATCAACAGTATCAGCACAGTTTAACAACTCCAAACATTTCTATTCTAAACTGAGCGAGTTCCACATTAATCTGGGGCTGTTAGTCATCTGAATCTGGTTTCACTCCATTATAGAAGAAAGTGTGTTTGTTTAATGGGACGAAAGCAGTCTGGATTTACACAGTTCATTTCTTCAGCTCGCTTTCAAAACACTGACAAAAATCTGTACAGTATACCTCAACAGTTTATTGGCCTGCCGCCAAGCATGCTCCATATTGGGAATTAGTTCAGTGGGCCGCTTGTTTCACAACATAACTATGAGCTGACGTAGATTCTGTGGAGCCACGGAAAGAACTAGGCACTTTCTCATAGGCTCAAGAAAGGGACAAAAATACCAGCAGGTTTCCTTTTTGGCTTTTTACCTTCATCACACTATTCTATTTTACAGGGTCTGGCTTTGCACTTGTTAAATGAACTGAAATCAAACCAAAGGTCATGTCAAGTTTACTCATTTTATTTTTTGACAGCTCAAAGCTTCGAGAGAGTAAGGGTGGAAATTACACTCAAAGCAATAAAACGGCCAAAAGCAACACAGCCGCGGTTCAACAGGGGGTGCAATATCACAACTACAGACTAAGAACAAGTAATGACAGCATGGGATCTCTATGAAGTAGCTGATAAAAAGGGCAAAAAGAAGCTGGGATAGTATCACTTCACTTACACATAGACAGTATTATCGTTTTTATATAGTAATTGTCACTAAAGATTTTATTTTTGGTTTCTGGCAGCTTTATACTTCACTTAATAGCATATTTAAATCAGAGTTCTGAGTTTGTGCTGAAAAAATGGCACCATGGATGTGAGGTATAAAACAACATAAAAGGTATCAAACACAGTTGGAAGTTTTTAAAGATGGACTGGGGACATCCTGGACCCCAGAGGGTTAAAGCCAGCAGGTTGTGTGGTGGTGAGGTGGACAGTAGTGACATGACATTATACTCACTGGTGACAGCTGTGCCACTCCCAGGAGTAGCGTGGCCTGTTGGGAAGAAAGTCGGCTGTCCCCTGGTTCTTTACTCGCTGAGGGAACCTCAGCAGCATACGGCTGTCGTAGTCTCTAACGCTGGATCTGTAGGCTGAGCTGCAGGCCCAAAGAAAACGGACAACAAAAAAACAAGATCTATATAGACACAGTGACACCACTGAGATTGTTTTTCCTGCTACAATCCTCCTCTGAGTGGAGCCAAGTGAACACAGTCTGTGTTAAATGATGGGTGGAAAAATAGTTTGGGGGCATGTGGTTGTTTGGGTTAGTTCTCGATAATGTGTTTACCATTTGGGCTTTCTCTCCTCAGGCAACTATGATTAAACCGTCACAGAAATCCACCCCTCTGCACAATCAGTGGCAGGATTTGGTTAATTTTACCTCATCATATGCTCCCACTGCCCTCACCCACAAACACTTTAGGTGGTTTTAAGGCTTAAAGCTTTCAGACTTGGCTGGAAATTTAGCTTCTCTTCTCCCAGCGGCTTAGTCTGTACCTTGACAAACAGTTTTCCTCGGCTGCACATCTCAGGTTGTACATTGGGACTCTCTGGGCATAAGCAGAAGCTTGAATGTAGTATGGGTCGGGTACAAGATCAGGAAGACCTACATCACAAACAAAACAAAAGTCACACTAGCTAAATGAGACATGACACTAACTGATTATCTGTCTGACTTAAAGCTGTCAGCATCACAAACTATCTCAGAAGTGACCTTAGTGTTGTTTTGTCTCACCGTACTGATGGTAACTTGTGCCATATCCGGGTCTCGATCTCGGTCTCGGTCTGTCGTACACGTCGTAGTAGTTGTAATACGGATTGTCACTATCAATGGACTTGTAAGGGTCGTAGGGATCGTCGCCGACCATCATGTCGCCTCTGCTGGGTGGAGGCGGGCTGACACTGAGCTTCTCCTGAGTCTCATTGCCCCCGTTCCTCCTCTGCGTCCCCGCGCGCTCACCGGGCCGGGTACGGTTTTGCCGGCGCTGCGCGTGTCCTCTCACGAGCCGTTGCAGCGGAGGCGGGAGGCCGCGGGGAGGCGACGGGCTGGACGGCGACCGGGAAGAGTCCTGTTGTGCCGCCGGCTGGCTCTGGGTGTCCGGATGTCTCACGTCCCCATCACGTATGATGGTGAGAGGACGCGCCTGCACGTGCTCCTGGGCTGCGCCTCTCCGCCTCGGTGCCTGATATTCCGAGCCATGACTTAAAATACTAAAAACCTTGCCGTTGTGTGACCACTGTAGCGTCTGCCGGAGAGCCGCTCGTGGGTTCCGATCTTGGTGCGTCCCCGGATTCCTCTGAGACTGAGCAGCTTGCAGGATGAATACAAATAAATACACGCATGCATATGCGTAAAATGCGGTGCCAAACACGCGCAATCCCATTATTAATTCAGTTAAATGAGATTTAGTGTGACAAAGATATATTTCAAGAATATTTCAGAGGAGCTTGAGTTGCCACTTGTTTCTTACTTAAATTTCCTTCATTTTTATTTGGAGGACATCCAGCGAGCTTAAAAGAAGCGCAAAGTTTAGGTGGATCCGTGTAAACTTATATCGCTCTGATCCCGCAGTCTGCAGATGCGTCCAACGAGATGGTGATGAGAAGGAGGAGGAGTTCAGCTTTTACTGTTTCTGTATCCGTTATACGAGTTTTCTGCTGCTGCTGCTGCTGCTGCTCATATAACAACTGGATACGTGATGTCTGATGCGACCAGCCAGCTGTGTCCGAGAGGTGCTTAATGTGTACTAACAAGGCGAACAGCTTATTTTCTCCATCACATCCAAAAGACGCTCTGGCTGTATACACAGTTTTATGCGATGCCATCACACACTTACAATTTTGACAGCGCATGACTAATGACACCCACTTCTTAGAAACCTCTGTATATATTCAATTTTTTTTCTTTCTGTGCCAAATAAGTCTTTTACTGACTGATATCCTTTCCTCTGACTGTTGGATGAACTCCTAACCAAATTGCAACACACTCTGCCAGAAGTCTCTACACATATCCATTTTCTCATAGGAGGATCTCAGAAATTTAAACATGACTCTTCGATTGCCCTGCAACAGATTCAGTTCTGGGAAACCATCTCCCGCAACCCCTGTCCACCTCAGCTGGAGCTCTGATGAAAATGTGAAAGACTCATCACATGCGCCTGGCAGTAGTCTTCTATAAGGTCATAATTACTCTACTCTGAGCAATAAACAAAATGAGGCTGTGGTGGTATGTGATATCTATAGTTCTGTCTGGTGGCAGACTGCTGACCCCACAGTCCTCTCCTGATTAATCTAAATCAATCGCTACAGCCCAGTCAAATCACTGCTCTCCACTGTAGGTATAATGCATAGCTTGGGAAACTACATTCAAGGGTTCAATTTTCCTCCAACTTGCAAACTATAAACATCTTTCTAGCATCTGCACAATCGACCACATGATGGCTGTTGTTAAACCACATCAAACAGTTGCACGGATTTTACAGTTTCTCGAAGTTTTATGAGAGCTACTGGGAGAAGCCAAGGTTGCCCTCATACAGAAGCATGATAATAAATGCAGCACCAAATAACATCCAAACCAGAATGACATTTACAGTAATTTGCACTAGGAGGCTGAATAGCTTTTTCTTATCAGTACCTGAGGGAGTTGTTCAGGAAATGAATATTGTTTTGCCTTAGACAAACTTTACTCTATTAGATATTTATTTTGATTTATTATAAAAAATGTGATACACAAAAAGCATAGTAAGAATTCAAACGAACAACAGCTACTGGTAGCATCTACAGAGACGCTTTCCACATCATGTATGTGTCAGCATTAACTGCGTAGAGTTGCTTTCTGACATTTATTTATCTGTGGTAGTTCTGTTAGGAGTGCTTTTCTTTTTTGTCAACATGTTCACACACGATTGAGCAGACAACATAAACGGGTCATTTGTGGTCTGATGTTAAATTTTTAATTCAATTTCAATTAAACGTGATTTATATAACACCAAAAGTTGATGGAGAGGCTACAGGTGAAGAGCTTAATAGCGGAAGTCTCTGCCTCCCAGTCTACATTTGGAATTTCTGGGAACCACAAGTAGACCAGCACTCTGAGAGCACGGTGCTTTGCGGGGATAATGAGGTTCTACGAGGCCTTTAGGTTTGTTGGGGATTGATCATTTAGGGCTCTATTTGTGAGGAGAAGGATTTCAAACTCTGTTCTAGATATAAGGAGGGAAGAAGGTAATGTAGGATAATGCATTTTCTTCTTTCTTCAAAATTATATTATCTTATATCAATATAAATTCTATAAAATAAACATATTGTTTGGTAACAATAAATTATTATAACATTTCCCAATAAACAGAAAGATTTTACATTATATGGGACATGCATTCAGTGGCTTTATTACACAAACATGCTGAATGTGTGTTAAAGTAAAATAACCTCCATACTGCTTCTCGTGGTCACTTTAACTATTAGCAATTAGATCTGAATATTAAACATTAAAGGGAAGTACTCAACATGAAACCAAGCTTTTAAGAAAAGCACAACAAGCCAGTGATATAAATATTAATATTAATGACTTCAAATGATTAATGAGGATGATTAAAATGAATGGGTTCTATTCAATTGTAGCTAATGAAATCCTGCTGTAAATCACAGTTCAGCTAGTTGTATTGGTCTTGTATAATGGAGGGCACATATCATCGCAGAGTCACATGAGGCTACAGTTCAGCTGGTGTACACTGTGGTAGTTGTTGATAATGTATTAAGAGTTAATGGATTTCAGACAGACATTGCGTGAAGATTGTAATGGCTCTTTAATTCAGATCCAGTACTGTGCATATTACGTTAAAAAAAACAAAACTTCAACTGACATAAAAACTCTTTTTAAGCCGAATCATAGCAACATCTGAAATGAATGTGCCTACTCCTTTACTTTACTTTACTTTACTTGGCAGACGCTTTTATCCAAAGCGACTTACAAGGAGCTAGTGCTGGGTGTCTGGCTCAGGGACACACCTGGTAGGGGATGGACTAGGAGTCAGACGGGGTTCGAACCCACAATCTTCTGCATTCCAGTCTGACGCTTAACCCACTGAGCTACCAGGCCACTCCTCTTTAAATGTTTCCTGTTCTGCCTTCAGAGATGCCTTCTAGCAGTTTTATTTTCATTCAAATTAGTAGGGTTTGCTTCCAATAAAAATAAAGCAAAGAGCTATACCTACTTTTTTTGGCCAATATGTGATTGTATTTGTTGGTTAGAGGATGACTAATTACACTTATGTGATTCTGCATACCAACAGTTCCTCCAGAGAGCGAAAACTATGTGCACATGTTCCAGGGTTGCCTCCTTTCGCTTCCCTGGAACACCAGGCAGACAGTCAGAACCAGCTGTACTGGTCACTGATGTTGTTTGCTCACAAGTCATTGAACTTTTTTCCATGCGGAGTCCTTTTCTTCCTGCGAGGGCAGCACAGCTCCCAGACACATCTGCAAAGAATTAGACATGTTCTTTTATCCACATTGCTGGAATACACCTTCATTCCTGATTTTCTGGGCACTCGTTTGAGCTGAAAAAATCTGAATAAATTCACATCTGAGTTTCAGAATAAGGAGGGAAAACAGTGACAAGGCCTGACACGTCACTGAGGGAGCAAAGAAAAAAAAAAAGATCTCATGCTAAAGTTACCATGAAACCAACACCAACGTTTCGGTGCCATCACTGTGTCACCATCACTTTGCTTGGACGTGAAGCCTGTATTTAAGCACTTTCAGAAGTCTAGATGTAAGGAAGATAAGTCCCTTTTATTTCATGCACTTTTATAATCATTAAACCATAACTGATATCATAAAAAATCCACCTGACTACAATGTCGGTGTAAAAAATCCTGCTTCATAAGTGTTGGCTTGAAGATGAACACTATTTCCTCTAGTTCACATTTTTGTTGCCATTTGTATTTAATTATTCATTTTCATGTCATGTTATGATCTCACACCAGTGAAGTAGGACCACACGTTTCTTTTTTTTCTCAAAACATCCACGGGAAGGTCTACGGCTTCTGATCTACTCCTAGTACTCATATATCACATCCCTCTAAACCCCACACGTTAACATCTCTGCTTCTGTTAATCTCCTCTGGAACTTTTATTAATTTCAGGTTTACACCCTTTCGTTTGCCTCTGGTTGTAGATTTTCCCTCCACTCAATCTCAAAACTCAGCCTATTCAAATAAACTCAAAACTCGACGACAGAAACAGACAATTTAAATATTTTCTCCTCTTTCATAAATACTGGGTTTCCATTACTTGTTGGAGCACCAAGCTGTGGCTTGTGCCACACACACACACACACACACACACACACGCACACACACACACACACAGTCTGGTGGACTACGTGTCAATCTGCACATGCACCTCTGCAACCAGGAGGAGGAGCACTTCTTCAGGACACAGCCCATGTAGCTTTACATTGTGCAGTGACGCTTTTCCTTTTCACTCCCATTATGTTTTCTCATCCCACATCCACAGAGATTCCTTCTATTATAATAGCAGGGTGAAACGTCGTTATTTGTTAGCTGTTGAAAGCACATTTTGATGATAACTTTTAAGTTTAAGTTTATTTTTGGAACAGCTGCAGCTCTTGAAAGCATTATGAGCTCGTAGAGAGCAAATTGACAGTAAAGTTATGGGCCACAAAACAAAAACGAGGGGAAATGGCCTTTTATGCAGATAACATGCAAAACTGTAGGGAGCTGTGTTCAATTGTAGACATCTTAGAAACAAGCAAAGACACTTGCAAAGAGTCAGGAACACTCTGATGATTATGCACTTTAGTCCACAAGGAGAAACACTGCAGCAGCTTTAAGTTCTGCCAGACACCCAACTTCTGTCATATCACTACCATTTTTTCTTTGAATCTTAGTTTGCATGCTTCCTCCCACGTCCCTCTCTGTCCACACTTCACTTTCTTTTCCAGAGCATGAACACATGCAGTCCAGGTGGGCCGAGGGAATACACACTGTGATGACCACAGATGTAAATGTTAGAGTGTCTGTTTGTCTGCACTGTTTCCTACATCTAGTTCATGGTAGGTTGAGTCCAGTGACCAGTAACTTTCACATAGTGGTGAACAGTTGAGTTGTGCAATATTTGTTTGTAAGTAACAAAGTTACAAAGACAAGAAAGTATGAAATTTTTAGTTTGTACATTTTCTGTTCAGCAACAGAAACAGACATATGATAATAATAATTGTTATTATTGTTTAATTGGTGACTATAAATTGACTGTAGGTTGTGAATGTGAGTGTGCATGGTTGTTTGGCCCTGCGATAGACTGGCGACCTGTTCAGGTTGTACCCTGCCTCTCGCCTAATGACAGCTGGGATAGACTCCAGCACCCCCTGCGACCCTTATGAGGACAAGCTGTTGTGAAAATGGATGGATGTAGAATAGTAATTTGCCAAATTCTCCTGTGACTTTTGACCCTTATAACTTACACAAAGATGACACAGTGGCATGAGTCAAACTCAAAAGAATAGTCAGCAAGAGTCTAAAGTCAGTGTAGTACCCCTTTAAGAAGTAATAAACACTTTTTAGTTGCTTTACTTTCCAGACATGGTTGTAAAAAAGGATTATATCCTTTCTATTACAACTGTAATTAAAACAACAACAACAACAACAATGGCTCTATTTACAGGAGACATGCAGCAAATAAACTGGATTTTTATGTTCAAATGAATCTTCTGTAACTTACTTTTTACAGATAGGTTGAAACTGCACATTTGCTTCTATGGCATTAAAATAGATTTGTGTCTTTGTGTCTTTAAAACCACATTCTTTATTATTTATATCTTTATTTTGCTTAATGGTCACCATAATGTGCCGTATGTCCAGCACTCATAATATAACAGCAGCAAATATTATGCTTTAAATTATCTCAACACAATGAAATAACTGATGATAAAAACACTCAATGTTTGCTGCAGTGGAGATTCTTTGGTTTTTATTGAACGAAAAGTACAAACACTAAGAAAGTTACTATGAAGCAAACAAACAAACAAACAACATTAAACAACAATTTAAATGCCCGCTTAAACATTTAATTAATGCATAAAATACTTATAATAGCATAGGTAAATCATCAAACACTGGTTAATAGCAGACAGCGTGCTGTAACAGACTTGAACTGATCTGCTCCAATCACATTTCATGTTCGTTGAGCTACTTGCTAAAACTACCAGTAAAATTCCACTTTTCAGTTAAATGTAAAACATGGAACGTTGTATGATGCCACGAAAAGAATAATAAGTAAAAAACTAATAACAGATAAGTGGTATGACCTGATGAATGAAAAGCAAAGTTCAGTGCAGACAGTATTGAAAACATATTCTAAAGTGGACACACTACTGGTGTGTTAAAGAGAGGCATTTGAGTCTGGAGAAGTGTTTGTGTCACACAGCAAACAGCAGGTGTCCTGTGAAGAAGCTTCTGCTCATCGTAGTCAGCCACGCTTTGTCTCCAATCTCACTCTGTCCCCGGATGACGAGCGGCAACTACCCCGATAAGCGAATATAACACTGCACAGAACCGGTTTGTTACAGGTTAACACTTTCTGCATCTGTGAAGGACGTGCAGAAAAACTGACACTAGGCACGAGAATTATGACAAACAGGCCCGTCTGCATGTTTCAGTAGTTTTTTTTTTAAGATGGGTTTTACTCTCAGGTGGATGAAGAAGGCAGATTGTGGCTGTGTGGCACTAATGTTGTCTGCTGGTGGACCAGGCCTCTCAAGTTAGGAGCCCCATGGGATCTGCAGAGAAATAAATCAACAGCCTATTAGACAGAGTAGACTTTGAAATATCCAGATTTTTAGTATTATAACTACTCAATAAGAACCATGCTGATAGCTCAGTTTATCCAGGACATGCTGACATACTGCCTTCGGAGTTATCACTAAGATTTGTTCTTTCAAATCAAATATATCACGTCTGTTATTGAAAGGTGGCATAAAATATAAAATAAAAGTGTCTGCCATCACTTTACTGACTAAAAAGTGCAATAGCTTTGGTAAATCTTACACAGTTCTCCTTTTGGATTGTGTATTTATAATTTTCAGCTCTTTAATTGCAAGCTTTGTTTTAAATAATGCAATGAGATGGTTTCAGAAGAATAATTTGATAATTGGGAGCATTATTATTCTATGTGGGCATTTAACTTTGATAATAATTAAAGATTTTGAGCCCTTTAGAAAACATTCATCAGTATACCATATGTATGTAGACAAGAGAAAACTGTGCATGTAAAAACTGAATATTGTACCTCATTGTTCTCCCAGCTTTGATCTGAAAATGAGTGATCCAAGTCTGCAACAAGAAACAAGCGATTGAACAATAACTTAAATAAATTAGAAGGGGAATCTAAGCTGGGATTTGTCCCTATGGTAAAAAATTATTTGGTTCCAGTGCTTTTTACCCAATTGGTTAGGTCTTTCCCTCCAGGCTGACAGGTCCAGACGTCGAATGTTGTTGCAGCTGGTAAGACGGTTTGTGTCTGCGATGAGGCTGAAGACGTCCAGGGGGGCAGACGTGAGGCCAGTGTTGTCACAGATTATTTTGGACAAAGAAACAGAGGCCAGAGCAGTTCTCTGTCTCTGGCTGAAGACTCCTGGGTTCTCAAACCAAAACCTAAACATTTTAAACAAAGATAGAGAAAGGACATGATTAGTATCTCCAAAGACTGAAATGGAAAGGCATTCTTTTTTTTCTGGCAGCATATCTGTCTGCAGTTGTTGTTTGATTGAAGTTATAATCTAAAAATTGTAAAAAAAGAGTCGAACACATTTACAATTGCATCATGCTCCAGGTGTAAACTACTGCTGCAAAGTTAGCATGAAAGTCTTTCTAGTGACCCACAGTCTCGCCTTCAAAAACCCACACAAGCACTAGACAACTACACAGCTGCGTATATCCACAGGCTCACTGACCTGTCGCCCTGGCGGATCTTCTGGAACTGCCTTGCGATGAGGCAAGCGAACAGAGGCCCCACACGACCACCTTTCACAAATGGCTCTGCCACCCCTCCCAGCCAGATGTCGATGTTGTCTGCTGTACCGTAGAGCTGCAGCAGCCTGCGGGCCAGGTCGGCACTGTTCAGAACCTGTGCGAGCTCTGCCTGGTTCCTAGGCTGAGACAGGCCACAGAACCTGCGCCAGGCGTTGTAGCCTAAAAAATAAACACGTAAACAAGGAACCACTTAAAGGAGGCCAATAACGAAAGGGATGAAATTAGGAGGAGAGTTTCAAAGTAAAGCATGTACCAGGCAAGCCATGGTCACGTGACCTCTGCATGTTCAGGGAGCCCAGGTCCAAAGCCAGATGCTGAACAAACTGGAACAGCCTCTCCCTCAGAGCATCCACCATCATGTGATCCTGAGTGTTCAGCTTAGCAGGCCGCCCGATCAAACCACGCATCACAGGGTCAATGCCACCTGCAGCACAATTATAAAAAGTTCAGTTAAGAATTAAGTCGATGGTTTAAAACAGAATGATGGAAATGTTTCTCCAGTTTCTCAGCTCACCCTCAAAGACAATTCTCCAGGGTGTGAAGAAGGCCTTAAACAAGGGGACACTCGGGAACTGAGAATTCTCCCTGAAGTTTGGATCCAGACGGGGAATAAATGGCTGGATGGCCAGGTGGGCGAAACGATAAGCTGCTGTTGCAAAAACATTGGCGATGGTGGGGTCTACGTCAGCGTTGTAGCCAGGGTAACGGCCAAGCACATCGCGCATTGCATCATCACCCACAATGTGCGGCAGATAGTCCCTGAACACAAACGTCTGTGGGAGACAAAGAGACTTTAATGTGAAACATTTGTCATGCTATGGTTTTAGAGTTTGAGGAGCTGACTCTCTGGTTTATCTACCTGTGTGTACGCGCCCATGATCTTGCGAGATTCTTGGTAGAGTGTCTCACTGTCCCACTGTGGATTCAATCTCTTCAGTGCACGGGCCAAGCGGTTGTGCTCACGCACAAACAGTGTGTGCATGGACGTCAGAGCGATGTTCTCGTCCACACGCATATCACCTTAGGGACAGAGAAACAGCAGAGTGTGTTCATCACCACTAGACGTAACCACTCACAAAGCATTAACTTGTATACTTGTGAGACAACTAACCTGCAATGAAACAGGGCACCTCCCTGGCTGTCGTGTCGTTGGTGACTCTTTTACGAGTGGCACACATGTTCACCTGGAGAGGGTGGAAAGGCAGCAGCTCACGGCCGTTGTCTCTGAACTCTGAATTCACAAGCATCAGGCCGCCATCATTACTGAGGTCACGGAGAGAGAGGGCAAGTTTTTCCTCAGAGCCATACACTTGACTTAGATCCAGGTAGGACGTTAGGGAATTAAGCTGCTCCCTCTTGACGGACTCTCCGCCGAAATTGTATGCAGAAAATCCTGTGCCGCATGTAGGGGCGGATCTGAATGCAGGGATACAGCTGTCAGGGCGGGAGGGCAAGCGCGGGTCACCGGGAGGAATCTGTTTATTAAACAGTAAGGGCAGAGGTTATAGACAGAATTTCATCATGACTAAAGACGACTGCGTTTGACCGTCAACACCAACCGGGATAGGGATACACGGCTCAGTGCGCTCACAGCTCTCGTCACAGTTGACCCCGTTGCTGAAAGAGCGGATGCTGGGGGAGAACGGCGTGAAGCTGAGGTCGTGGTCGTCCCACTGGCCAAAGAAAGTCACCAGGAGAGTGAAGTTTGCATCACTGACCACGCCTGCATCTGTAGTGCTCAGGATGTTGTTGGACACCTGTCTCACCTGAGGGTGGAGGAGAATTGTTTGTTTTCATTTTCGGTCAGCATGCGCTCATATCAGTCAAGCGTCTCAGGATTCAGGGTCGTTACCAGCGGGAGGAGGAAGTTGTTGAATCTTCGGGTGCTGTTCCAGCCTTTGGGCTGAGAAATGCCGTCGTCATATTCTACAGGCAGCCAGCGGGTGAAGGCGGTGTTAGAAGCTCCACGGCGAGGGTCCTTACTAAAAGCAAATAAGAGAAACGTTTGGAAACGCCGATTGAGAAATCAATGGGAAGTGTACACATCTGCTGCGGTGTATGACCTAAGATGTTTAGGTGTATTTCACAAGCATGTCCTCTGAATGTAAGCATCAGTCATTCCCACCAACCCCACCACAGTACAACAGATCCCTGCCAACTTTCCAATGTGTCAACATAAACTGCTTTTTGGAACAAGCCTATACAGTTGCTTCTTTCGTGTGTGTCTCAGGCCACCGTTAGATTTTAATGTCACAATGTCATTTTGATATAATTTAATATCATGATGATATTTCTAACTTATTTCTAGAAACACAGAATGGTTTCTTGGATGCCATCCTTTCACAGAGACAAAGTCTTGATAAAGCTTCCTTGGACTATGGAAGGTCAAACTTCACAGCACTGAGTCAGGTTCTTGCTGTGTGGAAAAGTCACACTCAGTATTTGTCAATTTATCTTACAAGCTATTATGTTCTAATTGTTTTGTGTTGCATTTTCTATGTGTGCTTTAATAAAGAGACTAGAACTAGAACATTAACTGACTGTTACTCACAGGTTGTTGCAGACACTGGTGATTGTGCGATACTTGTTAACGTCTGGTAACGTGCGACACTGTGGAGAGCGAACTCGAGCCGCACATCCAGTTATTTTTGCAAGCTGTCTCAAGTCCTCTTCATTAAGCAAATCTGAAAAGTATGAAAGCGTGTATTTGTACATGTCTGTAAATGTAATAAATGTTTAGTCTGTAATTATAGCTTTGAAGTGATTCACTATGCACATATTACTCGACAGTAAACCAGACCCTCAAAGGAAACCAGAACAGCAATGTGAGCACGACCTTCTGTCTTTGTGTCTGACCTGTTGCGTTCAGTGAGCGTTTGTGCACACGGTGCACCCTGTCGTGCAGCAGACGAAGGGTTTGTTCCATGTAGTCTGCTGATCTCACAGCTAAGCGCGTGTCACCGCGAGGCTGCTTCAAGAGACGAAGAGCATCGTGGGGACTCACCACATCCCTGCGGACTCGTCTCAGACTCCTGGAGGAAAAGTCACACAGCTGAGCTATTCGGTCCAAATTGTGATTATGTGGATTATGTCACATAATTATATATTTGAAATATTATATTATTTACAAAATCTTTGAGTAAAATGTTGTGTTAAACTTGTACACTGAAGGGACTGAAAAAAATGAATGATAAGAGGAACTCACTCTTCTCTAGAGTACTTGTAGGCATCGTCCACAATTTTCTTTGCCTCTTCAAAACACTGTTGAAGGAAAGGACTGCCAAGACGCTCTGCAAGGAAACAGCACAATCATCAAGATGTAACAATTCAGCGATGAAGTAGAAAATAAAGTGTGAAAAATGTCTTGTACCTGTTGGTTTGGAGTGAGCAGGCACCAGGACGATGCCCAGCACAAGAAAGACAGAGAAGAGCATCTCTGAAATGAAGAATTAAACCACATCAGAAATAAAAAATAAAAAATTCAAGTTTTTTTTAGGGGAATTCACAAAAAACTTTCTCGTGCACAGCATAGTCTAATATAAAAAAGTCTAAGCATCAACATAACAAGAATTGTTACCTGTGTTTGTGAAGACGTCAGATTGTCAGATGTTCTTCAGGATCTGTAGTTTGCAGTGTCGTGTCACCCTCTTTATATTTGGTGCGATGCCCTGAGGCCTTGCCCCCTGGGGTGTTATCCAGGTGAAGTTATACTGTCAGTAAAGAGCAGTTCCTTCTTCCTTCTCTCTGTACTGAAGGAAATTCGTTATTCCTATAATTGCCATCTGATAAGATAATGAACTCACAAAGAACCATAAAATAATTAAGCAAAGTCGCCCTGGTGATAAAAGGCATACTCTCATTGTATCTTAGGTGTTTATTCGTATTTCTCTATAGTCCGAGTTTAATAAAGGGCTTTTATATTCATTGTTAATATACTGATATTTTTTTTTGACATTCTTGTGCTTTGTTTAAATCATTTACATGGTTCTTTTTCTTGTTCCACAACCTAAAACACAAATATTTTCTCAACAGATTTAAAATATTTTTCTTGTTTCTTTTTCTTTTTTTTTTACTAACAAATAGATGTAGAGAGATGGCAATAAGTGGGTTGTTGAAACAAACATAGCCTCGGCTATCAGGTCACCAAGGAGCAAATAGGTAGAGAGAAGTTAATGTTGCCTCATTTATTTCGTTTTTACAATTTAGGGTTGTTTTTTTTGCTGTTCTTTGGTTCCCTAGTTCTCTGATGTTGCCATGCTGTGGCTGAGAGCCTGCAGTGTTACAACACAGAAACTGGTCAGTTTGAGAATGTCTTCATACAGAGGAAGCACTTCACACTGTTCCATAATGTAAAACGATGCAAATTTTTCAGAACGCTAACAATAAAGTGTAAGAGTTTATTCAGTGTTTACATGCCATGTTTACATTTAAGAAAACACTGTTCTTTATCACACATGTAGTGTCGAAGTCCAAATCTGTTCTGTATTAACCTCGGGTGTTAGTCACACTGCACTGTACTCCTGGCAACTAAATAATAGAGTAATTGTACTGTTTAAGTGAGAGCAATGGTTGGTTGATGGTTGAGCAATGAGGAAAAGCAAGTAGCATTTCTATGTCAAACAGAAATTCATGTTGTCGTATTATTTAAGGTCTGAGCCCACTTCAAAATCGAACAGAAATCCTGCAAAAATAGCCTCGAAGAATTCAGTAGTTTAGATTTCTAGAGGTTTAAATGAAGGAAAACAGATATTTGCATACTGCCTGCCATGCTCTGAATTATTTTTAACAAAATACCAAATTAGTGGAGATCATTCTTAGAAATAGTCTATATGAAAGTTGGTTGCAATTATTTATTGAATTATTAACTTATTGATGATTCATAATAATGACTCATTTAAAATGAGTGAAAATCAATGACATTGTGCAGTATTCCTCCGTTACTTCTTCTGTCTACATGTCAATTAGAGTGCAGTTTGTCTGCTTTTTGTAAAAGTCGAAGATTGCTCTTCTGTTAGATTGCTCTCCTGTAGATGTTTGCAACATCTACAGGAGAGTTGCGCGATTCTTGTGCAGTTCCCCGTTTGAAGGAGACAAAAGAGGCAGAAATAAACAGCAGTGGCTGAAATATTGTTAGTCAACCTCGGGGTTTAGCAAGAAATCCAATTTCACCGGTGGGTTGGTTGGAGAGTTCGTTTTTTCTGTATTTGTTGAGAGGCTGCTGTGTGCTGAAATTCATCTTTCACAACAGCCAACAATTCTGCACAGTCAAAAGCGAAAAAACAGAAAACTTCAATTATCAAATTAAAGTTGAAAACCAGCTGTTTTAAATGATAATCGAACGAGCTAGAGCTGCAACAATGCCTCTTTGTTCAGTCGCTGATTACTGAAATTCCCCTTTGTCCTTAGAGCTGACTTGTTTTGGATAAGTCATGCCATTTCTGATAATAAAAACCTAAGTGTCATACAAAGCTGAATGGTGGAAACTGCATTCTTTCATAAGGAAGCCGTATATTTTGGACGTTACAGTAAATTCAAGGGATCATCTTTCAAATGGATTACACCTAGAGTCGATTTCCAAAACACAAGAAATCTTATCTTATCTCACGCAAGTGCCAGAGAAAACAGCAGCTTTGTCATTTGTGAGGCATCCTGTCTCCCACCAGAGGAAAAACCGGCCATGTATGCTCACGAGCTGGCAACATGTGACATGTTAACAGACTACAGACTCTCACGTGTAAGGTGGAGGATGAGTGTTACTTTAGTTTGGTCTTTCTACACCAGCAGTCAGTTTGAGAGACTCTAGGCATGTTTCCTTTTTCCACTGAATATTTAGAAAGAAGAGTGTTTGTCCATGCAACAGTTTTCACCAGTCTGTTATTAATACCATGCTCCTTGTTATTAATACTGATATTATCCATCTATAACTATTAGCATCATTATTACAAATTCCTTTGAATTGATGTGTTTGGACCATAATTATTGAGAAATGTTATTAGTCCACCGTTCAGTAAGCACAACGGCCACTTTAATGGCAGAAGTCTACCTCTGAGTCTGAAAAATATCTGTGACCAGATATACAGTAACTTCCTGGTTCACGCTTGGATCGTTTCTAAACTAACTAGAACTAACTCGATTGTGTCACAATAGAAAAAGCAGCTATGTGCAGTTTAATTTAATGAGCAAATACTAAGAAAAAGTACCCACTTTCAAGACATTGAGGAGGAAACAGTGCCAGCTATTGTTATTTCCACATGACCATTGTGATGTACTGTACTCGTATGGCTCCAGTGCACGCGGATACAGCGCTCCTATTTCTAGTCTCTCTTGCCAACTCTGAGTCTGTTCTCACGTGAATTAAATAAAATGTCTACGTCAGCAGGATATCAGAATATAACCAGAATCAAACTAGCAATGCAAAGATCAAACATTTTCACCTCCGTCTGAGTCATATGACTGCACAGTACACACCCCCTGACATACATATATTTAATCTACAAGCTGCTGCAGACTTTACCGGAATAATACACTGGCTCTACCATAAAATGCAGGTCATGAAGATAAGTCAAGGCACTTGTTTGGGAAACCTTTTAAATCGTGATAAGCACAATGCATATCAGTGTAGGGCATTTGGTTTACTGCACAAATACTTCTCATGTCAACACGTAATCCTTTTAGTCTCAGACAGTAAAAACGCATCAGAGAAAGATACTGCTTCCACTGAGAATTAACTCCGGGAATACAGTGTTTGGCAATATTGGGAAAAGGGCAGAAATACAAGATTTGTCTTGTAACAATGATCAACCACATCATGCTATGACATGACAGGTCTGCAAACAGGCATGTACAGGCATGATCTATTTTATTATAATTGATGTCGTAGCTTTAGAGGTTTCTTTCTAAAAATTAGTAGAAATTATATGAGGCCTGCACACGAGGAGAAATTGCTCGAGATTTTTGATTTTGAGTCATGAAGTGATTTGTTATGCACGTGATGATGACAGCTTCTTTGAGATGGCTTGTTATCAGTCTGACACAGATTGCACAACCTGACCTGGACTCCTGTCAACAAGAGTAAATAATTATACACTTGGCAGGACGGTGATCTGTCAACTGTATATTCCTAGATTTAATAGCAACAAATACTCCAGTAAGATAACAGGTAGTCTGCAGGTCATCACAGGAATACATGAATTATCTAACTATAGCGGAAACTTAATTTAGTCCTTCTATTCTATTCTATCTATAACAACTGTGCTGTGCAACATGAAACACTGGTTGTCTGAATGTGTTTGCTACACATAATCTGTATAAAACACTTAATAGCATATCAAATATCTTCTAAAGTCTAAAATCTCAGATGGAACTAAAACTGTGAGTCAGCATCCCACAAATGACCCCGATCCAGAAGTTCACACATCTCACCATGACCAACAACACGTATTAGAATTTTTTCACAAACTGGCGCCCATGGGATATGCTGCTGCACACTGACTTTGGATTGTGTGTAGATATACAGTAAATTATGAATAGATACAGAAACAGCACTAACTTGAAGGTCAAACAAGGTAAAACAAAACAGTGCATAATGTAAAACTTATATGTTTCATATATATAGGAAAATGTATTGAAAATGTACAAACTGATTTTCTATATATTACGCTTAAAAACTGTGACTGCGCCAAAACAGCTAAATGACTTTCGATTATTTACAGGTGCATTATTCTATGTGACTCCTGTTAGGAAGCCGCTATTATTTATGACATAAACAAGCAATGACATTCAGAAAAGGAACTATTCTTGAGGTTTTCTGTTTAAGGAACTTTTATGGTTTCTCCTAAAATTACTCACTTCTGTTGAACTTTTCACTCATAATTTTTACGTGTTTTTTAATTATTTTTTTCTCAGCTTCTTTCCATTATTATAAATAAAAGACATTCTTCATTTTTTAAGGGTCTTTTAGTAGGAAGTGGCACACTCTGTTGCTTCCAGGCCAAAAGAGGCCAAGAGAGAAGGTAGAGGTAGAGGAACACGTCACCAGTGTCTTATTATGTGAGACCACTAGGGGGCGCCAGAATCACGTAATTATGCCAAAAAGATGAAGTTTGTTGAAACTCTTCACAGAAAAAAAGAAAATAAACAAACAGTATTACCAATAACCAGAGGTAAGCTTTATGCTCAGATCTCATATAATTGATTTATTTAAAAGAATAAGAGTGTTTCACATAATCTGTCTGATACAGTAAACATTTTGGTGAGTTGTTTTAAAGGATGAGGATCTGTGTTCCACTATTTTCTCATGTTAGAAATTAGTCTGTGGTGTTGAGAAATAATTATAAGGAAAGGAAATTAAAGAGAAGTACAACAGAGATCATTTTGATTCACTGCAATAAACTGAACTACTTAGATGGATTTGTCTGCATGTAATGTCACGGCAACTGGTCTTCTTTCCTCTCAGGTCGAAATGTTTCACTTCTCATCCAAGTAACTTCCCCTAAGTAATGAAACATTTTATTCTAACACACCTATTCAGTCATTTGTCTGTAACATTATTAACACAGTTTTTAAAAGGAAAAAATATTATTTTATGAACTAATTGTGATGTAAACTGCAAACTAATGTTCACAGGCAAAAAAATGTTGCAAATTAAACTTTCTGGTAGTCACTAAAAAGAGAGTAGAATAGTAGATGTTAATGATATTAGTAGTAAGAGCAGTAGAATAATTATTTAAAAACATATTTGATGTACTGCAGTCATGACACACTGTAAATATGTTTATATCTTTAAAATTGTGTGTTTTTTCACACCTTGTTATGAGGAACTGAATATGAAACGTTACTAAAATTAACATATCGAGAGAAAGAGAGAAAAAACTGTTCTGCAATTAAAACTAGCACGAGATTTTTTTTCCCTCACACTACGGTGGGGGCCGTGTGGTAGGTGGGCCAAATACATGTCAAATACATATCAAACCATACTGTGATTGTAGTACCTGAACAGTTCTGAGGAGGAAAGACATTCGACAAAAAGCTGGAATTAAATGAAGATGGCTTTGCTCAAGCTGGCACTTCTTCTGTTCATTAGTTTTCAGGGCTGCGGTAAGTTCTATCAGTCATGGCATCGTGTTGAATAATTAGGTGTACAGGTAAAGTCAATCCAGCAGATAAATTACAATGTGGGTCCTTCATGATGAATATTTCTCCCTGCAGCTCTGGCTTCAAATGTAAATGCAGATGTGTTGCAGAGTGTTCTAGATGCCCAGGAAGTAGTAAGTGATGATTTTTTATTTCTTGTAATACAATTACAATGTAAAACACACACATTAAGACTGCAATATACAATATGATGTGTTTATTCTTTCATTCATCTTACTGAATAATATATTTTAACATATAAATCATTGAGATGTCTCTAATGAATTTATAGTTATGCTTTATGAAAACACTTAAAATATTGTGCGGTTAAATGGTTATGATGCATAACAGTCAATAAAGTCCAATGATGGCAGTTTACCGTCACAATCTTTAAGAGAAATCCCCCAACTTACTTACTGCAGCTTCACATAGTAAAATGTTCTCTTTTGACAGAATGTGAACTGAGATTTGCATTTCTTCAAACTCAGGAAATCACTTTGCATACCCGCACTCCAAGAAGAGAGGCAGTGAAGCAGCCAGAAATGACTCAATACACAAACCTAAGATATAAAGAACTTATGAAAACTGACGTACCACTCACAAAGTGTGAATACAAGAAGGAGCCTGATATGTGTAATTGGAATACGAGCAATTGGTTAAATGGAGATGTTCGTTTATTTTAATTCTGTGGCTTTGACTCTAGACTCCCGCTGGGGACGTCTGCAAGGACTGCACTCAAATATTTGAACTCCTCACTGACCTGCTTTCCAACTCAGACCTCCAGGTGAGTGCACAAAGCACATTCCTGAGAATAAAGCCACAAAAGATAAGACAAGCATGAGACTCGAAGTCAATCGGCTCTCGCTCTCCCTGCTCTGCTGCACAAACTGCTACACTCCACCTGTGCACCGTACTTCAGGTATTAGTCATAATTTAAAACACACATATTGACAATGCCCAATTTACTAATGAAGTTGATGTCATTAAAATTCTCTTTTTATAAGTTATTTATAAAAAGAGATTTGTTATAAGGACAAATAAAATCTGAAGTGCTTGCTAAACATTTGTTGTTTAACATTTTGGGTTATCCAGGTGATTGTAGAAATAAAGTTCTGTAATTATGTTCCTCTTAACCATAGCCACATTAGCACACTCTTGACTTGTGCATGACAATCAACAGAAGTCCCTTTTCATTTTGGCGGTAAAGCCACTTCCCAATTTTTATTCGAATAAAAGTTTTTGTTTTCTTGATTGACACGGAAGATGAGTCTGAGCAGAGTCTGAAAATAGTTCAATCTTCTTTCAATCCCAAGAAAGAAAGAAAGAAATAAGAAATATGGAATAAACTAGCTTTCTATTAATGAACTAACAGCACAGAAAGACCTATTTTAACGTCTGCTGTTGTGAAAACTGTAGGTAGGATTGGGTTGCTCTAAATAAAAAATAAAAATGAAAAGACCCTCAGTTCCGTGAAAGTATGAAATTATAAGTATTTAAGTGGTGCTCACAATTAGATACTCCCAAAAACCAATATTGAATAAATACTATGGTTATGGTACTTATACATATAAAGATAACACCAGGTGATGATGGTGCTGATTTTATATACTGCCTGGTAGCTTAATCTATATAAACAAGACAATGTTATATGTGAATACATATAAATCATTTATACTGATAAAATAACTAAGTAAATGGGGTTAGTTAGCTCAAACGTATTTCTGTTGTGTGTATATATTTCACTCAATTTGCATTTTGAATCATAATAAAGGTTATCAAGATTAACATTTAACACATGTAACATACAATTTCCTTTGCAGAAGAAAATAATTGCCGGTATTGACAGGCTGTGTGATTTCATTCCTGGACCAACCAGTAAACTCTGCAAAGATGAGGTGGAGAAGATGCTTCCACTGGCCATCACCTTCCTCACTGGTTTTGTAGTAAGTTGTTGAACACTGTAGCCACGGTGCGCTCTGTAGATTTCTGTATGTTTCGACACAATCACCTCTCATCTTCCTAGAAACCAGCGGAGGTCTGCAAAATCATTGGGCTCTGTGGCTCCTCTGACGAGCAGGAGAAGATGCTCCGCTACTTTGTCACACAGGCCCTTCAGGCTTCTGTGACAAGTGAGAAAGTACGTTGTACATTTGAAAAGAACGTTACTTGTTTGTAAATCCAGTGAGGGTTTCATGTACTCTACTGTGCTTTTCTCAAACAGACGAAAACCAACACACAATGCTCCTTCTGCATTTTTCTTGTGAAAACGTTAGAGGACTTGCTGCCTAAAGAACGGACTGAGGTATGTCACTCTCACTCAGGGAAGAAATCTGCACGTGAACAAATTGTACATCTTTTTGTCATACACACAGGCACCTAAAAGCCACACTACTGACTGTGGTGGAGCATGGACTGCATGCTGCAGCTCATCTAGTCTCTTGTTCACATCCTGTTCCTCCCTAGAGAGCAAAGAGTCAAGCTGCTGAGAGAGATTTGTCACATTTTGCATAAATTATCTACATAAATGATCAAATACTTTTCTTATACGAGTCTCCTGTCAACATTATAAAGCAAATATTTCTCTAAATGCTTTCCACCTGTGTCATTCTGTCTGATAGTTCATCAGTTTGGTTATCCTGGTGCATTTTGTGATCTTGCTGTGTATGTAGTTGGTGCAGGAAACTGGGATTTAGGGTAACAAAGCATTGCAGATAAAAGACTTATCTGAACTTCGGTTGTAAGGAATGCTGCAAAGATAAGAAAGGATCAAAGGGTGAAATGCTCAGATTGATCATAATCTTCTGTGTACTTCATAAGATTACTAACTTTGTTACCACATATAGAAGATTCATTTTATATCTTGCTCGTCAACAGAGTGCTGTGACCAAGCTTCTGGGGGAGATTTGTCACATTTTGCCCTCCACCTACCGACATCAGTGCGAGGCTGTCATCGACAGGTTTACCAGGACGGTGCTGGATGCGATCCTCAGCTACGCCACTCCTCAGACCATCTGTGCCCTCATCCACATGTGTCACGGTCAGGAGGCTCCTGTTATCGGTGAGTCTGCTTCTCCATCAGTGCTGCAACGCGCTCGGGGTCAGCCGTGTCCAGGGTTGTTTTTAGTGGATTAATTGCTTAGTTCTGAATAATGCCTCATTAGCTGAGAGCTAAAGGTGACAAGTGACTTTAAATCACTCTTCCTTATTCCATTCAGTACTTTATTTTTTCTTACTTTCAGATCCATGTGCTTTGGCAACATACAGATGCAGAGACATCAAAACTGCTGTTAAATGTGGAGTAAGTAAACCATTTTTTGTTTTAAATAAAAACCTTGTTTATCGTATAACTGGTTCGTAGTGATCATATTTGACCTATGTCTCCACTGTGCAGACTATGTTCTACTGTCAAAGATTTGCCTGGAAACCTCTGAACTACAACACGCTCTAGGTCAGTTATTTGACAACTTCATTTAGTATTAAAACATACAACTTAACAGCATTTAGATTTCTCCAACCTCCTCTGTTTTAGGGCGGGACCAAATATATGAGTCAACCTCTGTGCACCCATGGATGAACCAGAGCTTTCAACATCAAACTGCAAATATTTTTCTTACTACTTCAATCCTGTGGAATTCATATACTGATTCATTATCTTGATCTATTTTGTGCTTGTGCTTTGTAATATGTCTGCATTCAGTGTCGAAAACCCAGCTAAGCCTGATAAAGGATAACGGGCAAAGTGATTCAGCTGTGAGGAATGTCGAAAAGAAAGATATGCAAGCTTAATTAAATCAATGTTTTTCTGTATATTGATATGAATGTTTTTCAGATTTTTCTTCTAATTGGCCTGTTTATAATTAAAGCATTAGGACAGTTTTGAGGTAACGTCCTGTGATCACCAGACATTCATTCCAAACATGCTGAACCCACACCGCCCATGTCACAGGAGGTCTGAGCATATGTACGAGCGGGTCTGCGTTAAACAGCAGCAATTCTTAAAAAACAGTAATGAAAGAGAAGAAAGAAACAACTCTCAATGTTTTGCGAGTTTCTTTCTAACTCTGAGGAAGTGATTGTGCTTATAGTCTCTTTCCACAGATGTCTACTTCTGCTTCCTTTTTGTACCAATCCTATTTTTATCTGCAACACTCAAATGAACTAGAGCCTCCATATTCAAATTACTAGGGGCCTTAACAAATAAACTAATGTTACCATATACAGAATTACAAGATGTCAATCTATTGTGTTACAAAAGACAGAAAGTCAAAAACTCAGCCCATAAGCACAAAGCAAAAGTGCAGTTTATTTTAAGGGTTTAAAAGAGCAAACAACACATGAGCAACCTCAGAGCGGGTACAGAGTCATGTCTGGGGATGGGGGTGATGCAGGAACAGAGAAAAGGCACTTTAATAAATCCAGCAACCACACTCACAGGCATACTTCCCATGACCTTAAAATTAATTCAGCAGAATAAAACAATGCTAACTCCCCCACATGAGACTGTAAACAGGTTGGTTTCTCTGTACAACACCAACCAATCATTTGTCTCTTCCATGGGTGAATCAGAGAACACAAACAAACCTACTGTAAAAAATCTTTGGGAAGTCATATTGCTCTATAATGCTCTTAGTACCACGCGCTGGATCCAGAGACCTCTGTAGTAAACCTAATAAACCACAAGAGGGGACCAGAGGAACCACACTGAAGACAACATTTAGGTTTTAACAGCAAGTGGAGGAAGTCTTGCAGTTTACGAAGACACAGCGCCATCTAGCTAAATAATGAGGGTGTTGTTAGATACAGGTACACACAGTTCAACCGAGGGTGATTTAGGTAAAAGCAAATCTCGCTCAGGCTCACTTAGCCTTAATGCTGCAAAACTATTGTTTCCAGGAGTCAGGGAGGACAGGTAGGAAAAGAATGAATGGCATAGGCTATTCTACTCACAACAAGTTGCCCAACACTGTGTGGCAAATGTCTCAGCAAGATCTGACTCATCCATCAACCATAAGTTACGGTATAACAGATTCATGTTTTTGGAGGGAAACCTTCCGCTCCAAGCTCAACATTCATTTGGGAACTGCTGTACAATACACCAAACACTGGAACAGAATCGGTTCTGTTCTGGGTACCTAGAACTATGTGGTATGCCTCCATAGAGTAACAGAACTGGTCCTACATCCTCACGTGTACAAAACTACCTCTCTCCTGAGAAGACAAGCACAGAAATACTACGTCTTACATTCAATAAGTAGACAGTGCACTGCCCCTTTACCTTGGTCTCTCTGTGCACCTGCCCTCCATATACTACTACAACAGTCCACTGTAGACATTATGTGCAGCCAAGCGTCAGGATGCTCAACATGTGCAAAGGTGAGGAAAACCGTTTTTAGCTACTAAGCTTGTGGCACACATTATTCAGCTGTCCGTCCTTGCTGATCAAACTGTCCCTCAACGGTCCCTCAATAGTCAAACATTATATAAATTACTTCAAGTGTTAGCATGGGATAAAAGCGGCCCCTTACCAGAGGTGACTGAATCTGGGTTTCTCTGTAGTTACACCCAGAATCACTCCCAGGAAGAGTGCGTGCTGCACCGTGCCTTTGTCAACACTGACAATAATAATCCGACAAATTTATGTGACATCATGACAAAATAAGATACAAAAAAAAGAGGAGTGATTTCACAGTACAGCCCAACAGAACCACAGGGTCATTAGCAGCTTCTGACTTCTCTGTAAAACGTCAGAAATCCATGGCCTGAAGGGTCAGCGCATTTTAAATAATGTACTGGGTTTTTGTCCTCATTTGTGCGACATTAAAAAGAAGAAAGTGAGGGCTGGAACAGGAACCAAGCTGATATTACTACATGGCGAAATCAACAGAGTTGGACAAAATGTTGGCATTAAATGGGAAGTAACAGAAGATGCCAAATATAAATAGAAGTGTTTCCTCCCCTGCTATATTATTTGTAAATATAAACATCGTCCTATCTACCTTAAATATATACCGTCAGTCACATTAATCTGATTACCTGAGAAATACGTTTGTCCACTCTTTACGTAAGTGAGGAATTTTGAGGACCAACTTGTGTTAAACTGTGTGTTAAAGTTCAACAACTTGCTTCCCCCCACCTCATATCTCGGCGTGTGTACTACTATCGTTTTCTCTTCATGAAAGTGAGCAACACTGACGAGTTGTGGAAGGGCATTGTTTTACGTAGGACAGGTTTTCCTGATGTGGTAGTGCATGTGGTGAGGAAGAGTGAAGAAGAGAAGGAAAAAGACACACACACACACACACAGGTTTATCTCTAATACACCTAAAGCATGCTGGGAGATAAAAAAGGTGGGCTCAGTATTTCAGCTTCTTGGGCACCTCCCATGAAAATATGTCCCGGCCAAAGTGCCCATAAGCTGCTGTGTGCTGGTAGATGGGCTTCTTCAGGTCAAGGTCCCTTAAACAATGAAATTATATTTGTTATACATCTTTTAAAACTTGAAATATCTGAACTGCTTGTTTGTGAGCAGAAACGCCTGATCATACCTCACAATAACTCCTGGACGGAGGTCAAAGTTCTTCTTCACGATGTCCAGCAGCTCCCTCTCGCTCTTCTGGGAGGTTCCATACGTAAAGATGGAGACCGAGATGGGATGGGCAACACCGATAGCGTAGGATACCTGAAGGAGTTGTTACATATTATGCATACGTACAACAAACTTAACTTACGAGACTTCAACGTGTGACGTATGGCTTAAACATTGTGATAACATGTGTCCTCACCTGGACCAACACACGCCTGCAGAGTCCAGCTTTGACCAGAGATTTAGCCACCCAGCGAGCAGCATAGGCAGCAGAGCGGTCTACCTTCGTATAGTCCTTTCCGGAAAAAGCTCCACCTCCATGGGCCCCCCAGCCCCCGTAGGTATCCACAATGATCTTACGTCCAGTCAGACCAGCATCACCCTGTGGGAAGAAACAAACGGTCACATTATCTGAGGAACTGAGTTTTATTTGTATTGGAATTTTTGTGTTTGTTTTTTTTAGAACAGTTTAGCTCTTAAACGTTTTACTTAAAAATATCTCAAAACTGAACTGAGGCCCATGACATCACTGATTATGCTGGTGAAACTGAGCAGTGCCCAGAAGAACTGAAGTGGTAAAGTCCCTCGTCTCACCTGCGGTCCTCCAATTACAAAGCGGCCACTGGGCTGCAGGTGGTATATGGTTTCATCATCGAGGTACCCGCTGGGGATAATGGCTTTCACCACCTGTTCCTTCAGACAATGACGCATCTCCTCTAAACTTACACCTTCGTCATGCTGCACAGAGACCACAACAGTGTGGACACGCAGTGGTACCATGGTGCCTCGATCCTGCTTATACTGAACGGTCACCTGAGAAGGCAAAACAACACGCATACATTTTACTTTCAGCTTTAAACTGCTCATATATACATACCAAAGAGCTTTAGAAACAGACCCTGAAGTTATGTGATCAACCACGTTATTAAACGATGGGAAGCTTTTCTAAAATTAGATAAATAAAAGTAGCAATATGTTTCAGATGTTTAAGTGTCTAGGTGATTTATTTTTAATAAAGTAATGTAGACCGATCGTGTAGAAGTTGAGAAAGCTTCCTGGTCTAACCTGAGTTTTAGAATCAGGTCGAAGCCACGGCAGATTTCCATTACGGCGCAACTCGGCCATCTTTGCATTGAGCTTGTGGGCCAGGACAATAGTGAGAGGCATACACTCCTCAGTCTCGTCAGTGGCATATCCAAACATCAGACCCTGTCAGAGGATCAGCCGCAGTGTCAACATAACATCACTAACTTTGTAAGCGCCTCATTTCTGGCATCAGTTACCAACTCTGGACCAAACATAAATATATGAACCCTCCGACCTGGTCCCCGGCCCCCACGTCCTCTTCCTTTCGATCCAGGTGAACACCCTGAGCGATGTCAGGGGACTGCTGCTCCAAAGCCACCAACACATTGCAGGTCTTATAGTCAAAGCCTGTAGAACAAGAGCGCCCGCATTTCAGTTTACACAATTTATTTTTATGCAAGAAAGAGGATGGATCTCATATGGAATGAACCACACAGAGAGACACTTTCATCACTATACCTTTGGAGGAGTCATCATAGCCGATGTGCTTGATTGTCTCTCTGACAACCTTTTGGTAGTCGACTACAGCCCTGGATGTGATCTCCCCAGCCAGCAGGATCATCCCCGTCTTAGCAACTGTTTCTGAGGATACAAGGACATGCGGTGTGATGGATGTAACATGACTATGTATAAAACACTACCAGGAAGGATTTTAAATAATTGAATGTGTTATTTAATGCAAGTACCAGATGCATTAACATAATGTTTATTTTGTCCATGGTGAAAATAATATGACTAACTTATTTGCATTTCAGATAAACAGCTTTTAAAGAGAAATCTGTGAACTATTAGTAATTACACGATTTCCTGCCCACAATAAAAACAACTCACTTGTAGCTACAGCAGATAAGACACTGCGTACACGATGTTCCATCCGCAGGACTGAAATCTCAGTGATACAGTGGTAAAGATGCAACTTCACCTAATTGCTTTGTTTATGCAGCAGCACTTTCTCCAATTTATTTTTGACAAACTGGAACATGCTCATGATCAGCCTGAGGCTACCGTAAAGGCTGGACTAGACTAGTGTAATTAAACAGCTGGTGCATTGAATATTTCTAAAACCTGCATCTCTGGTGTATTTAGTTAAGTGCAAATGGTCATTCGTGGAATATTAAAAGACAATTTCCTAATTATTCAATTCCTGGATATAGCTTCTTAATGTTATGTGGGTGAAATGAGACTGCATTTAAAAAACGTATCATAAAACATCTGTCATTTGTAGATGGGGAGATCTAGTCTATTTTGCTACATGCACCAGCTTGAACATCAATTATATCATAGCATATTTCAACAATGAATAGTCAGTACACCTAATGGTTGACTTGGTTGCCTGCCTAAAGACTTACCACATGCAACTTTGGCATCGGGGTCTTGGCTGAGGTGTGCATCCAACACGGCATCACTGATTTGGTCACAAATTTTATCTGTGGAGTAACAGGAATAAATAACAATACGTCATGGCAATGTCCCAGTTTTGTAGATGCAGACTTGTTACACATATATGAATATACAAGTATTACCATATACGTGAAGTATACTTTGAAATGCATCCCGACTTGAGATCTTAGGCGCTTTACTGTCCTGCAGATAAAAGGTGTGTCCATGTAACGACTCTGCACACACAGCTGAGCATCAGCTCCTGCAGTATCTATATTTAGTAGTATGGGTAAGCTTATTATCTGAATCAGTAGAGCTGCCCCGTCTGCCCCACTGATGCATCCAGACCAAAATCCACCTGGCAAAACCTGGTGGTGGTATTGTAAATGTGAAGGATGCAGAAAGTCACTGTCCTTCGCTTTTTCTAGAGGCAAATGGCGCTGCTCCATCTCTGCTGCTTCCATTGTCCAGTTTACAGTTCTAACACAAGAACAGTGAGAGCTTATTCACTCTTCATCTCTGAAATCTGGAGGGCCTCATTGGGCCATCAAGTTCTATACTACAAATGTGTGCTTAGTTGACAATTTATTATCCACCTACAGCAGCTAAAACCAACACAGTGCGAGTCAACATCCACGCAACTAACCCTGCTTATGGTGACCTGTTTTTAAGGTGCGATTGTGTTTGGCGTTTACTGTAAAATCAATCTTTTTACTCACTTATGAGCAGACTTTTAGACGCCTCAGCACAGACCACAATGATGACGCAACGCCGCATGTTGGCTAACCGTAGTACAGACAGACATGCGGTTATCTGCGTTTACAGTGTCTGTCAGCTAGATTCGCCGCCTCTTTTGATATTATAGTCAAAACCCCAGATTAAGTATAGAATTTAATGTGACAAATTAATGAGAGAGAACCGCGTGGAGCTAACGCTTCATGATTGACAAGCGCCAGCAGCGCTAACTAACGTGGTGTTAGGATTAGCTTGACGGCTAGCCGCTGGGTTGTTGTTAGCATGAAGCGGCGACATGACTTATCGTTAATTCAGTGTATTCTGCATTTCCCCATATCTGCAGTGTTAACCGCTCAGTTTTTATTGTTAGAGCAACGACTTTAAGCGCTGTAAGTTCCTTGTTTATACTATTTCGGCCGTTTTAAGCGAGTTAGATGTAGAGAGGATGAACAGACGGAGCCCAGCTGACAGCCACTTAACTTCGCACATGACCTTGTCTGAGAAGCTAATGTGGTGCTATCATCAGGCTAAATATCACGGTCAGTTGTAGTGAAAACAAACCTGGGTGTCCTTCTCCGACTGACTCAGAAGTGAAGAGGAAGCAGTCTTCATCGATGAGCGAGTCGTTGTGGAAACCGTTCAGATGTCCGTTCATTTTAGTCAACGATCACGCAGTTAGCCAAAAAAGCTAGCAACACCTCCCCGGGTACAGTTCACTGCCGACACACGGGTCCCCTGTTCATACACGCGAAATCAACAGAGCGGTTCGGGTTTCTGCTCACAGCTGAAATGAAAACCGGGGCCAGACGGCGATGCTTTATTTGACTGAACAGCTTCTTCACAGCCTCGAAGCAATCTGTGTGCAGCCAATGTTGTTGTTGAGCCGCGACCATGTGGTGCGGATGGGCGTGTTGGGCTGTGGGGCAAACGTGTGTTCTCCTTCCCGCAGGCTGTATAACGGCAGAAAGGTACAAATTGTTCAGCCTGCAATGCAATTATATGAATCGCACGTGATATTCTGCGCAATACTTCTACAATAGATTCTGCTATCTGTTTTCATTTTCCTTTTGCTGTCAGTGTTTTTTAGACCTAAACAACTGATGTCCCTTTTACTGAATAAAATGTGCTGGTGACACACTGCTGCATCCTCTGTTCACTTTCAAAGTGGTTCAGTGTTTCCTATTTCTCCAAACTTTATTTTAAAATCATGTGAGGTACTAATCCCCTTCACTGCCAAAGGAAGGAAAGGAAAAAGGAAGGTAAAAAACGTTTGTTTGTGCACAATATTTGGCGAGACTCAAAAACACCTATGGCAGTTTTATTTAAATGTCTCTCTATTGACCATCGGGTGTTAACTCAAACAATGAAACTAATCTTCATGAGTGCATCCAGGGGATGATTCCTCTCTGTCTGTGCAACTTGTTTTCCTCTGCCTAGTTTTTGGTTTTCCTTTTGGTTATCCACAGCACACAGCTTATTCCAAACCATAAGCTCTGTACAATTATTCACATCTCCTGGGATTCATTTGTTCATATACTTTAATGGTCACATGTCACTGCTGTCAAAGTGGAAGTGCTCGTGTCAGGTTCCTCTGAATTAGTGTTTGTCCAATAAAAATAGTTTTTATATTTCTGTTTCTGTTTGTTCTCTTTTATTTGCACACTCAGACAACAAATCAACATTTTTTTCCTTGAAGCAACACTTCCACATTCACTCACTGAGCTCTATAGAGCAGGGCTGTATTCACAACACTGCTAAGAATAAGAACATTGATCTAGAATTACTGTTCAAGTCACATGGTCACATGTAAATCTGAGATTGACTGAGGTGGTAAATAGCTTTACATGTCTATCCTTTGATATATGAGGTTATTTTGATGAATACAGACCAAGAACTATAGAGTTAATTTAAAAACCATCATCTGTTCAAACATTTAATATACGTTCCTACACACAGGCCGACACAAACCCACACTCTCACTCCGTTAGTGCCATCAACACATCCTCGTTTTGATACACGCCTGTTAACAGATTTACATTTCTGTCAATAATAACCAGTTCCATTCACTGCTCTGGTTCAACATTCAATATGTTTGTTTAAGTATGATTTAGCTTATGAGTCTATAAAAGCACTTGTCATCACGTGTCCGGACACATTTGTGACTCCAAGATACACACAGTGTACGAGATGATAGTAGATTCGGGAACAGAGAACTGCGTGCTCAGATCAGACTCTAAACGCATGGATATTACACAGCACCTGCTTGGTACGGGACCTATTTCTGTGCAGTGTCTGTTTCTCCTGCCTTCCCTATCTGTTTGACCCCTGTGGGGCTAACCTGAGCTGGTCTGTGTTCACCTAAGATGGCAGCAATCAGGGCCTCAGGTGCTGATACCCCATTGCCTGGAAAGACCGGGCTGCGGGGACTGAGGGGGCTGATGGCAGGAGACAGCACAGTGTCAGGCGACACCAGCCGCTTTTTCTTCCCAGCAGGTGAGGGGCTTCGTGTCTGGCCTTCTTTGGAGCGGGGGCAAAGGCTGAGGCCCTGCAGAGAAGGGAGAGGGTTGGAGGTGAGAGCAGGGACAGCAGGGCTGCGGCATCGCCGATGGCGATGGTGGTGTTTGCCCGTTTTAGGGCTTGGGCTGCGGGAGTTTGGAGTCAGCAGGACAAGAGTGCTGTCATCCTCTGAGCTGACATCTGAGCTATCGGAACAACGTGTGGTGGGAATGTGGACTGGTATCTTGATCTGTTGAGGAGACAACTGCGTGAGCCAGGATTCAAAAACACACACAGTTATCAGCAAAATTTACTTAAACTATTAAAGCTAAAGGTACTCATCGTTCGGTTTTATCATATTCTGTAAACACATATATGCTTATTTTAAAATAAAAGTAGTAGAAACTGTGAATATTGACATAAAGACCTGTAGCTCAGTAAACCATTAGAGCTGCAGCTAAAGATCATTTTCATAATCAAATAATTTGGCCATTATTTGCTCATTTAAGCTGTTTGTTTACTCTTTAAAATATCAAACGGACTTATTCATAGCATGCTTTCCTTGACAAACAGTCCAAAACGAGTTCTTATTCCTACATCAGACCATGCTTTTACGTTTCTTTAAAGACAGTTAATCCATAATCAGAATAGCTGCCTATTTATTTTCTGTTTACACATGCTAGTAACCTCAGAAGTGTGCATTAATACATACTGTATGTATTTTAATCACTGACTGAAGAGAATCCTGTTATGCAGGATGCAATGACATAATAGTTTGCTTCCAAATATTGTGTTAGGTCAGCTTTGTTTCAAAATGAAAACCCCTTACAATTAAAGCAACACTCAGCAGGTTTAGGAATAAGATATTTTACTATCACATCTTGATATGATCTGTATAATTCCAGGTGCTTGTTTAAGTTATGTAACTTATATATCTATTCACAAGTTATGTTTTTTTGTTACCTTAATGGGTGATGACAATCCAACAATACTATTCATATTATTGCTGTAGTAACCCAGTATATATTCACAGTCTTCTCGTGGCAAATCTTCCTCTGAAAATGTCACCTGGACCAAGTGGAAAAGAGAGAAATCAGCTGTGAGTTTAGCTCTGGCACAAAATAACTTTTTGAATTTCAGTATCTGACACACCTGTGTTGTGTGCTCTCCCTTAGCCCACACGTACGCCTGATAATCTTTGTGATGTCTGAAACCAAACTGTATAGAGGGAAATGGTTAAAAAATTAATAATAATAATATTGACATAATGTAAACTTTGATATATTAGTTAGGAAACTAGTAAAAAAAAAAACCTTGTATATTGCTACCCAGTCCCATGAGCTGCGCTGATAAGCGGATGCAACAGTGAATCTGACTGTAGCATCTGAGACTTTACACCACTCCTTGTTAAATTGCAGTTCCACCAGGGATGTATCCACCTTGAATGGGAACTACAAGGAAGTATCACAGGTCATGAATAGAGAAAAAAATCCAAAGAATTAAATCACACGTAGTGAAACCCGGGGGCATTAATGGTGTAGGATACTGTCTTACATGTAGTGAAAAAAGTGCAGAAACAGGTTTGTGGTCACTGATGGTAAACACAGTGTGACTCCTGTAAGCATGCTGTGTCACTTTTGTTGCACCACCCAACCATGAGGTGAGACCCCGCTGCAATGCTGCATTGTGGGTAGGAACTGGGGAACCGGTGCGACGGAGGCGCCAGAGAATGCGGTCGGTCCAAGCAGGTTTTCTCTTCTTAGCACTGACAGAAAGGAAAATAAATGAGACAGAAGGACATAATACCTGGAATAAACCTTGATTTTAGTTGTTTTGGTGGAGGGAAGTGAACAAACCTGGTGTCGTATGTATGAGTGCCCACATCAAACTTATATGTAGGTGGGAAATTGAGTGGTCCTTCCATGAACCCTTCGAGGATAGACGCTGTCTGTTTAGCCATGTTGAGCTACAGAGCAAACAAATGCAAAACCACGATGACTGAAAAATTTGCATTCAGCATGACAGGAGGAGACGTTTGTTCTTACAGTGCCCTCTGTTGGTTGTTGTTCAAAGAGACAAACAGGTGGTGTAAAGCTTTCCAAAATAATCCATCTGTCTCTGTGAATTGGTGACGCTGGCGGTGCCTCACCTGATCCCGCTCCCAGAGAAGAGGCAGTTTGTTGCTGTCAACTGCACATTTCACCACATGGATGTCATAGTCTTCAATACGGAAGTTTAAATCCCCAAACCAAAACACCACACTGACAACAAAAGCAAAAATACATGAAAGGGAAAACAGAAACACATTTATTTGCAGTTTTACTTATTATCCCCAAGCAGTTTTAAAGCTCAGGCTGCTCGTCCTGCTATTAAAACCGAATATTTTTTTCTGAATGAATGTGTGTTCTCGGAAAAATTTAAAAAGCTAATAAGGTATAGACAAAAGATTTCACCCACTCATGGTCCAGTACACCAGTGGCAGTCCCTCCTTCAAACTGCTGCTGCTGCAGGATGCTTTCAAAGTCTTCCATCCTCTGCTCCAGGTTCCTCATGTGCGCCGGCAGGTGACAATTGAGAAAACACACTGGATGGCCAAACACTGTCATCCTGGCACTGACACCCCCTTTATTCCCCTAACAAAGGAGTGTAAAGGGAAAGGAGAAGACCTAATGAGAAAAAGATTCTTTACATAACGCATTGTTAGAATTAAACTATTGGTAGGTATCATCCAGTTCTGTTTGTTTAAGGGACAAAGTCCTGGTGTTGTTTCTGCCACTGAGTCATAAGACCAGAACGCTAGACAGCCTGCTGCTGCACTGACCTCAAAGAGAAGGAGACTGCACCAGCAGCAACCAGGGGTGACACTGACATCAACACGCACGAGAAGGTCACACACTGACATATACACCCACTCGTGCACGTGCCTGCTGGCAGGAGGGACGTCACGCAGACACACGCGCGCGCACACACACACACCGCCTTTCAATACCACACCTCTTATGAACTCCACTGACACAAACCCACCATTAAATCTGAAACATAATAAATCTCTGAAGAGCTGTGCTTCTCAGTATGTAGCACGTACCCAATATCCCCCAAGTCCTGTGCGTGTACTCTGTGTCTGCACACCTCTGACGAATGGAAGATGGCAGAATTTAGAGAAAACCAGCAGCAGTACTCCCTGCATTCGCTGGGAGGCCACCTACACAGATGAGATATATGGAAAAACTAGATGTACAAAAGGAACAGGGGTAAAATATGTACGGTATGCCTGGTGTGTGGCAAGATTGTGTTCACATGTGACAAATAAAAATAAATCTGCTTTCACTCCTCACTGACCAAAACATATCCAAAAGGACTGAGTGTGTCCATACACAGATCACTCCAATGGTCTGAAAAAAGAACATCCTTCAGTCTCTTGTTTATCATGGAGTTGACCTCCTGGAGCCTGGATAATGGCAGAAAGCAGAGAAATGCCGTTAATAAGTGAAATAAGTAATAAAAGGGATAGTGAGAGGAGGGGATGGATCAAAGTGAACACAGATGACTGAGTGGGCACTCACGGCTGTCTCTTTGGCACTGCTGAGTCTGGTGGAAATACTTGCTTACCCGATGATAAACACGTCAACGCTCCCATCTGAAACATTTGGTCCGAACAGAGAAGTGATGTCATCTGGCGGGACAGCTGATCCCACGTTCCATGTGACGATGTACACCCTTTCAAAAGACAGAAACGGGGCATGCTGCATTATACTGAAGCACCATGTTTCATAGGATGAAAGAGGACGGAATCTAAAGGGAAATAGCTTTCATTGGTGTAAATGAAAAAAGATAAGGACAATTAAGCACCTCTTTGTACCTCAATGATGACTAAGTTTTGTGTTTGTGCGTGTGTATGTGTGAGAGACTGACAAAAAGACAAAACTAAATGTCTTCAGGATTAAAGAAACAACTAATTAGTCCTGCAACTAGCAATTACTTTGATTAGTGATTTATTGTCTAGGAAATGCAATAAAATGTTGAAGACGTCCAACACAATTACCCACAATCCAATAATAATTTTCATAATTTATAGTTCTATTATGTCTCAGATTGTTTAAATTCCTTTGTTAGTGTCTTATTATCAGCTTGTCAATCGTCTGTGGCTTACACTAAAATGTGCAATGACGAAAGACCCTTTGACATCTTTTATCACTAAACACAAGTTGCACAAGTTTAAACCGGGTTTTCACAAGCAGCCTTTGTAGGAGGTAAACAACAGACGTCTGCCAACACACTGTGGCTGTGTCAGCTTCAAAAATCTCCTAGTGAAATGTGTGATAAATGTGATAGAGTTGGCACACGTCAGCTTTCCTACAGCCACTGACTGCGGGACAGATTCTGAGACTGCATTTTGACACAACAGAGAACTATAAAAGCTAAGCTATATAAACTATTTTAAAGAGATTATGCTCCATCTCACCGGAAGTCATTGTTGTCTCCTGCTGGCTTCTCCTTGCTTGATTGCACTTGGCTCAGTGTTGCGCTCCCAGATGAGGGGGTCCTCTGTGGCTGAGGGCTAAGGATGGATTTGGGGCTGAAACTGGGGGGCAGTTTTGGGTTGGGTGGGGGCAGGCTGGGGGTGGGACTCAGGTAAGGCTGGTTAGTGTAAGACAGAGGGCTTTGGGGACTCTGAGGACTGTGAAGAGGCAGGCAGGACTCTGTGGGTGAATGTGGCCGGACACTGGCACTCTGAGGCCCTGGGATGCAAACTGGGATTAAATCTATGTCCTTGGATGGGTCCACTGAGATCCTGGTTGGCTTTGAAAATTTACTATCAGGTTTTGTTCCAAGAGCAGTCGGTCTCGGCCTGCTGATGCTTGCCAGTGTTGCTGGAGTGAACCCAGGCTTTGCCTGCTCTGTCGCTTTTGAAGGTGCCACTGCAGGCTGGTTAGGGCTCAACCCAGACTGTTTCCTGAGCGCCTCTGGTGTGATGATGAGAGGGGGTTTGTGACTTTCAAGCTGTGGAGATAAATCTGGCCTGGTTCCAATCAGTGCACAGGTTCCAGGTTGCATTTTGGGTGCACAAAGGTCAGCACGGATCTGTTTCTGCTGTAAGTGATCCATGACTCTGTAACAGGCCGCCCTGTGATGTGGATAATAATAGCACAACACAGCCTGATTCAGACAAGTGTTTGTGCCGTAAAAACAAGATGAAAAGTACTCTTTATTTCTGTGTTTTTTTGCCCTTGATGTCTGTATCAGGCTTAGGTCACATTCATCAACTAGTGACTTACTTGTGCACAGATAATAGTGCAAATCATCTGCCTGCAGCGAGTAGAGAGAATACAAAGCACCTGTCAGTATCACGCCCCCCTGGCGTCATTGAGGATGTTATCATGAGTTGGCAGTACGGCTGAGGACCTAACTTTGAACGGGCGTCCTGGATTACATCCCTGAGCCTTTTACAAGGATCAAGACACAATTGTCTGTGATCGTTGTAGAATTCATCATCATAGTATAATCTACTGTCCTACTGTCTCATTTCTGACATGAGAGGAGGGCAGGAGCTCCTACCATTTTGTTTGTGTCCTCCCACACAGAAATCATACACTGCTTTTAAGTATTCATGACATGCAAGTTGCGATCTCTTTGTTAGTGAGGTATTCATGTGACCTCGGTAGTAACCTGCAAAACAGAGTTTGAGTAAAGGTGACCCAAGAGGTTTGTATTAAATTCACTTTAAAAGTTAAAAGGCAACTTTCAGAGCTTATATGTACAAGTGGCCTTTTTCATATATGACAGTCCAGGAGCCTGAACGATCTAGTGCCTAATCCTCTACATAAAAAAACATTAGCATGCAGAATCTACTTAAATACGAGCGAGTGATGTGACCTGAACACATCTGTCTTACCTTTAGCGCGTTCTGGTCATTTCAAGGTGAACGGCAAAGGTGATCTCACACATTCACACCGGAGCACATCATCCGACTCCTGTCGTTTCGTGCGCCAGTCAGCACGACACACACACGCATCTATCTGCGGGGTAGATTCGTGTTCGGATGGCAGACGAACTCAGGCAGCCTGCAGGTCGGATGCCGCCCGTTGTTACGCTCGGCAGCGGACGTCACCGTCACGGCGCAGACCGCACAACCGCGCTACTGGGACAGAAGGCGGCCACGCTTCACATGTCCGAACTCATGCATGTTGACGTTTGTACTACAATACCAAATTATATTCCATCCTATGTATTATTAACGTCTATGGCGCAGCGCAGGTGCTCAGAGGAGTTGTGCACTCCTCGGTCTCCTCATCATCCCGCCTGCACGTCCTGCACACCGGTCGTACCCATCATGCGCGCTCCCAGCAGACCTCTCTCCCTCGCTCTCTCTCTTTATCTCTCTCTCTCTCCGAGCATAAACCATAAGAGCACCTGGATGGTGGGCAGAGCAGAAAAGCCAAAACAACAATCGCTACTGGAGTGCAGTCAGTGACGCATTGGTCAGCATGTGAGTAGTAAGGGTTTGGGTTTGGCTTACACTCTTAAAAGGATTCTGTTGAAAAAATGACACAACTTATGTGTAGGACTTTTTTTTCTCATTTTCTGTCTATATTAAAGGTTGCAAAAGGTGGCAGGATCGATTCCCTGCCCAGACTCCCAGCCCAGCCCCCATACCAGGTGTGTCCCTGAGCGAGACACACGCCCCCTGCGGCTGCTCATTGATGGGTCAAATGCAGAAGACACATTTCATTGTAACATGTAAAATGTAATCATTGACATTGAATGGTGGGAATCTTTCCTGCCCAATAATGTAAGGTTCTGATATTTGAAAACTTGCTTCTATTCTTTGTAATGTGGATAAACAACAAGCCCCTACAAATAGTTGGGCGAAACTAATTTCTGATTCGTCTGAGGTGGAAAAACTGACTATATACACCGCAAAGAGCACTTTGTTTTTGGTTTATTTAGTTCCTTCTTTAGTTATTCAGCAGATTGTACCACAAAGTGTTTATATGCTCATTAGAAAAGCGTGTGCAATTACAGAACTTAATTTTGACAAACAAAGTTGAAGGTCTCACATCAGACAGACAACAGGGCAGGGGCCAAAACAATTGCTAGTACAGGTCAAATTGTCCCAAACAATAGAATCTACAATTACATGTAATGTCAACTTTGAAATGAATACTTACAGAAAAAAGCACACAATATTTTAGGGAAATTATCAAACACAATACACAATGGTTAATAATGGAATAGTAACTAATCAAATGTGTCTTTAACATTCAACAGTCAGATGCTTCATCATAACATTTGTTCCCAGATGCTCTGATTGGCATTAATGCAGATGTGTAATCTCCATGGAATGTACTGACCCTGAGAACCAGCTGTGCCCTCAGAGCAGAATCTGTAAATATTTGGACTGTGACACACTTTTCATCATTTTCACTCTGACAAGATCACGTGGAGATGGTCAGCTTTAATTTAATTACAAGGTTTAGTTAATGTATTACACATTTTTTCTGATTTGAAGACAAGGTCTCATAATCAGATGATAATGATCATAATCAGAATTTCAACTGTTAGTTTTGCTACTTGGTTTCAAAATCCCAAATATTCTAGTTCTTTGCCTTAAAAGAATATTTGTTTGCCTTCACAGTCTGCTTTTTCTTTTGGCTGAGCAGATACTATAGTTCAGTTTTACAAATATAAGAGAAACAGTTTCACTGACACAAACAAATACCTAAAATACTTCACAGGCAGGTGAAGTAGTTTACTGCTAATGAATATTTCCTTCACTTCTCCAGACTTCTACAATTTATCTGTTGTCTAATCAGCTCATGGGACGTTGTTAAAATGTTTTCAGAGCAGTTTTCTTACATGTGTCTTTAGGGAAAGTCTCTCTTCATGTTTTATGGTTTACATCCTGCAGTAAACACTATACTTTGGTTACCTCTGGCATAGATATGTCTCTCTTAGAGGGTGTTATGATCTGGACAACAGCCTTACTTCTTACAGTATTTATTCACCAGGGAAATAATTATTTTGTCATCCATTGCAGTTGTTTTCCATGGCCTCCTGGGCCTCCTGGTTTCCCTGAGCTCACCTGTGTGTTCTGTGACACAAACAACAAAATATTCTGCAATGGCAAAGTCAGTCAGCCAGTTGACCTAAAGCTATTTGCATTTCACATGCAGAAGGAAAACACCTCAGTACCAACAGTAACTAAAGGCAGTTGAAGTAAAGACCTGGCAAAGCATCTACTGGGAATGACTGGTGATGTCTGTGGATTTAGTTAATGTGGGCCTATGTAGAAAATTAGTAATATTATATTATATATAACATTTTTGACCACTTTTGCAGCACATCTTCGTTGTTTTTTCTTTCAAATTCTTTAGGTATGGTACTGAGCCAAAATGAAAAATGATGACTGTGTAAAGATTGAAATCAGAGCCACATTTTTACAGTTGCTTTTTGGTTTTAACCAGGCCTTTCTCCACCAGGCAGCGGTAGAACTCCTGGATGTATGTGTACACACACTTCCAGTCGGGCTCCTTCATCCGGACTAAATCATCAGCGTCCAGCAGAGGGGGGCAGCCTGCCAGCCTCCTGAAGACAAAAACAGAGTATCAGTGAGAAATGACCAGAGACAAACAATGGCAAAGTATGTTATCAGAACCGTTCAGTAACATTGTTCCTAAGTGCATTTCTCTGCTGGAGTTTATTCCAGACATGTTATGATTTAGATCTCACTCTGCAGTGGTGAAGGCCAGCTGGAAGTTGTCCCTGGGTTTGTTGGGGTTGAGGATCGAGTATTCAAACGCGTCGGGGAAGAATCGGTGGACCAAAGCACAGAAGGCTATTCCATCTTTCCAACTTGAAGAGAAGTTCTGGATGTCCACTCCCTGTTTTATCCCAGAGAGCAGCCAGTTTAAAAGAAATAGTGGTAGAGAATGACGCATAAAGGGGCAGAGCTATGTATAGCTCAATGGAGCAATAATTCACAGACAGAGAGAGTCAGGGCATGTTTACCTCATATGGCTCTGTTTTGGCCCTGCACCAATCCAATAGCATCTGTTTGACATTTTTAGCATTGGGTGCTGCAGCAGGAGGACATTTCTGGGCTGAGGCTACAGCGGGACTGGCCTTGCTGAGGAGAGGGAACGAAGGTAAACTCTATGTTGTATGTACAGAAAGTTGTCTCATCTTTTACCATGACAAAGGCTTTGTGTAAATATCGTCATATCCATGAGGTGGCACCGATGAATGACGTAGGTTAATAGAAGCAGCATATGAATGAAAGTGTCTTCTACATGTTAACATTTAGCACATAGTTAAGTTAACAAACACAACGGGACGTACATGCCTGCTGTCCTGGTGAAAGGAGCAGATGAGGAGGCCTGGACTACAGGTTCTGGCAAAATACGAAGAATATGATTAAAAATTAAATGCTTAAAGAAATATAACTTGAATTAATTTAAACGTAGAAGATGTTCATGGTCAGTAAGGATGCTGTCAAATTAAACTTACTGTTTGATGTTGGTTGGTGGTTCATTGATGCTCTTCCTATGTTAATTCCACCACCTGTGGTACCTCCCTTGCTTAAGCATTGCTGTCTCAAGTCCTGCTGCCTCAACCCCCGTTCCTGCTCTCGTTTATCTGATGACAGATGGAGGAGAAGACATTTATCGGAGGAGGAGGAGTTAGGACAATATTATGTTTAGTTTTCTGGACAGCAAGGGAGCAAATGTTTTCTTCACCTCTCTTTTTCTTGAGCAGGTCCCTTAATGCAGCACGAATCATTCGTCTATCTTCAAAATCGACAGCATTGTCCAGCTGAAAAGATTAAAAAAAGAGATTAAAAGTAAAAATCTATCTATCCATCAATCCATCCATCCATCCATCCACATTTGATCACTCATTAGCTCACCATCTTGTTGAGAACCTCTTCATCCTCAATAGCAGCCAGTGCTTCACTGGTCAGTGATGTTGGTCCATCAGCTTTTGACTCCATGTTTGAAAAGTAAATCTGGTTGGATAATGTGAAAACACAGGTCTGGACACAACCTAAGCAAAGATATCAAGTGAATATGCAACTAATAATGTTCTGAAAGGTCAATATTTGCCTTTACATCATATAAATGCTACAAATTAGATTAAAATAAGCATAACTTTAACTGTCAGACAAAACTGAAAAAGCCTTTTGTGAATCATAACAGACTAACTGAGCAGATGTGCAAAGAAATATGTTTGTCTTACTGAAGTATCCCCTCACTGCATCTCTGCAACTGCAGCACAGACGGGGCAAAGACACGTACAAATATAGCAATGTAGTGGAACAAGAGCATAACCAAAGGAGTCGTAAAACTATGTGTGCTCAGACAATCATGAGCTGCGAATTAAACGAGATGTAACAAATAACTAATTAATAGAAATTCAGATTATGAGTTGGTGGCTGTTGAGATGCAGTGTTACTCACCTGCTTTCACGTTGTACAGTTGTATGTCTCGCGGTGCTCTGTGGACTTCTTAGATGAACTCAGTGGTCTATTCTCCTTGCTTCAACCTTTCTCTAAACTCTAAACTGGAGAGCTGTGGAAGTTCAGCCTTGACATCACACCTCTCACCACAGCACTTTATAAGCATGCATGTTTGCAGAGAGGCTGCTTATATGAACCACCCAAGATGGAAAGAAAGAAGAGGAGGAGGAGGGAGAAAAACACCAGGTCCTTGTCATCTGGTCTCTGTTCCCCTCAGCAGAGTCCTTGTGCTGCCACTACATTCTGGAGCATGTGTGAAAGTTTATGGAGCAAAGCACAACTCTAAAATCGGTTAATCATCACGTGGAGAGAACTACAGACAAACCAAAATCTGCTCGGAGATGAAGGAGTTAACAAGGACAAAAAGTAAGGAGCACTGCCTTATTCAGGCAAAAGGCTGACCAGTGAACCCTCTGCTGTTTACAGCAGTAGAGGAATCTTAAACAGGGAATACACAGTGCGCGCACACACACACACACACACACACAATCTGGAAAAAAAAACAAGTAAAGAAAAAGTTTTTTTCAGCTTCAGCAATGACCATTGAACTGTCAGCTCTTATGAGAAACCAGGCAAATTGCTCCATCAAGTGGTGACTATTAATGACTACTTCAACCACATTATAACTGCAGAACACTGCAGAACAGCAAGAATTGTAATAATCAGTAACAAAGCTCTGAATGTAACTGAAGGATTTCATGTGTAAAATGGGAAATTCTGTTTTAAACACTTTTCAGTCTCCACAAACACAAATGACACATTTTATTATAATACTAAAAAAAACAGTCCTCATCAAATCAAATCTCAAAAACGTTTTATCCAATAGCAAGTGGACTTGTTAGGTTAGGTTTCACGCTTCCATTCCACAGGGCTTTCTCAGTGGAAGGGTGAACCGTCATCAGGAAACCTAACAGTCCAGTTGCTATTGGACAAAACGTTTTTGAGATAACTATGACCTGGACGACCTTCACAGACATCAAATCAAATGTTTCTATGTGTGTGTTAAAGTTCTAGACGGTCTGACTAAGGAGTTATGTTATCTAATGTAAGTAACAACTCTGACTCTGTAATGAGCTGCTATTTACTGGTCAGTTTGTTTTTATTCAAGCAATTGCAGATCATGTGTATGATTCACACTTTTCTCCTTCACAACACCTTTGGCTGCTGTTGGCATTCAAAGGATTCATTTTACAAAAGTGACAAAATTAAAACAACAACTCAGCTCCTTCTCTTCTAAACTATCAGGCAAATAAGGCATGAGGCAAATGTTTCATTCCTAAACCAGTATATGTACAGCAATATATGACAATAAAGTACATAAATATAATATAATAACTATATACATTTAACCAGAAGTTCAAACCAGTATGTACGCAGGGACCACAGGCTTTGAAGGCAAGACTTTTGTAATATGTCAGTGCAAATTTTGCTTTTCCCCACACTCATAATATGAACTATTTTAACTGAGAGTATAAAACAAAACATGACAGTGGAGATCGTTATGATCGCAGTACAACACAAGAACTTATTAAAATGTTGTAGTGTTATAAATTAATTACGATGATTAGATTACTGAAACAATAACATCCATCATTTACATGCTGCAGTGTTACTGTAGTTATTGGAAAATTAGCCTGATAATTAATATGAACACAAGGGCATAAGTTGTGCCATTAACAGTTGAGGTATTCAATAACGAAGCCATTTATCAAACGTCATAACTTTCTTGCACCATTTCAACCTAGTGTGGATTTATGGAACGTATCTTAGGTTCATACATGAATTCACAATATGACATGATGCTCAGGACAGTTCACAAATGGCACACCTGAAGAACAAATCCATGATATACTAAAGTTTTCAATATATAATCCTGCCTGATTTTGCCTTTTTGGCAAAATATTCAGAAGAGAAGGTTGGCATCATAAAAAAAAAAAAAACCCCTCCTCTCAAAAATCTTAATGTATGGCTTTGTGTAGGAGCTCAAACTGTATGCGAGCAATGCTTATGTCTAATCACTGACAGAACCAGCTTTACTACACATTTTAGTGTGACTCAAGAGCTCCAGGTGACATTTGGCATACCATACACGTAGGAGGAAATGTAACAGACAAGCCAGATCATTTAAGATTCTTTCAGGAGCAACGGCATACAGTCTCCTGCTCAGTACACCTGACTGCTCTCTAAAGAGAGAGACACAGGAGACACCAGTGCAAGATACTTGCTCGCCAAAACCTACAGCATAACAGAGCCAGTGATTACTATGACAGTTCAAAAATAAATATTTTCTTTTACATAACTATTAAAAGGGGAAAATAATAACGAGGAAACACTGAAGGAAAACATAACACTGTCCAGCAGAAGGACTCTTTAAAATGTCACCTACAAAAGGGGAGAATTCATCTGAGCAGAAGTATTAAAGTAAGTTTGAATTTTCTTTGTTCCTCATCTCTCGTCCACAGGGATGAGACAGCTAAAGTTGAGTGACACTCCTTAGAGACCGCGTGGACTATATACTGCATTGAGTGCACTGTTGAACAGATGGAAATAATTGGACTAATTCTACAGAGAGACCATCTTTAAAACCAGTTTTGAGAAAAAAGAAAGTCTGGGCCTTAAATGGAAGCCACACAGAGGCTTGTTGTGAAGGACAAACCATGGAGCTCAGGCCTCTTAATAAAAATGTGCTTCAGTAGAGGAAAAGAGGCATCTCATTGCACAGAAATGTTGGCTTTGTCCCCAGGCCCCTGGAGAATGCTTTTAGCCCTACAACAACGATCGTAGTTTCCTTATTTAAAATGCTTTCTTTACATACCAAGAATAAAAGCTGCCAAAAAAACAAGTCCTTTACTAAGACAGGACTAGTTGAATGTCAGGTAACTGTACCATTATTATGTACTTTCAATACAAATTGTGCTCATTCAGATTTAATGAGAAGAACTCTCTAAGCCTTGCAAACCTCAGTGTTGCACGAGCTGACAATATCCACAACAGCCACTCAAAACATCAATTAGAGTCCTCTGTAAATGAGAACAGTTTCACAGTGGAGTAGTACGAGTGACAGTGTGAATACCTCATGAGGTACTGAACAGTTTAGTGTGCTCTTGCATGCATATACTTCTATAGGCTGTGTATGAGTAGTTTACAAGTTCA
>JAUMHF010000014.1:9945058-10010831 GCA_032359275.1 Microctenopoma steveboyesi | reverse complement strand
ATGAGGTACTGAACAGTTTAGTGTGCTCTTGCATGCATATACTTCTATAGGCTGTGTATGAGTAGTTTACAAGTTCAAGGACAGACATCGACCGTCACTGTGATAAACAAACTCTCTTTTCCTCTCAGATTTCAGGTTTCGTGTGACCAGAGGAGAAATAAATTGGCACAGTGAGGAGTTAAAAATATTAAACTAGAAAAAACCTCTGTAACATCGTCGGCGATGACGACCTTATAAGGTCACACTGCCTCTTCTGATTTTGACCACTGAGTGACACAAGGTACAGCTTTATCCTTAAACATTTTATTCATCCCTTCAGTCTATTTTGTCTTCCTGTTTCCCATCTGTCCTCTGCTGCTGATATGCTGGATCAGATGCACCAGCTTTGTCCAAGTCCTCTTCACATGCTTTGTGAAAATCAACTTCTTCTGACCTTTTAGAACGAGTTGATTTGGCCCGGCGTGCATCCAGGTAGCTGACAATGAACTCAGAGTTCTGATAGATGAGCATGCCTGACAACGTCAGCACTGCACCAGCACAACTCAGGGCAGACAGTTCGCTGCCAAAAAGCAGCTGAGACAACAGCAGGTTTCCCACCACACTCAGATTCCCGAGGATATGCAGAGTGACGGCCGAGGTGAGCGTTATTACGCAGCAGCTGGCCAAGTTGTACATGACTGAGCCCAGGCAGCTGAGCAAGATGAAAACCCACAGGTGGCAGTCGTAATGCAGCGGCGACTCCAGCAAAGCCCAGTTTTCTAAGGCCAGGGCTGCCACAGCCAAGATGCAGAAGCTCGGAATCGACATCAGGTAGAGGAGGAACACAGAGTTGATCTTCTCCTCCTGCAGTAAGATGCCTGCATTAACAAGGAAACAACCACATACCATATTGTTTTAGACTATTAATGTCACATAAAAAGGTTCCTGTGTTCTCCTAGTCAGAAGACTATGTTCTATTTGCTCACAGTATGCTTTAAATCCTTATGATAACAGGAAAATGACATGGAATTATGCAAAGCTCCTGGTTTAAAGGTTTGTATGCCTGGTGTTTTCACAGACAGGAAGCAGAACACATATACAAAACCTAATGAGTAAGTAAGAATTGTTCACACACTCCAAACACTCCATAAGGTGTGACAAAAGAACTTTAACTCTAAGCCTTTAAAAATGTGCTAACTCACATAAGTTTGAGAGAGAAAATAAACTAATTGTGGAAACTGTTACAACAACAAGTTAGAGAGGATAAAAATAGCCTGTTGAAATTTCAGACAGCTAATGTGGCACCTCATGGATGGAAATCAAGTTTGTAATGTGCAGCAGTTTCCATCTGCTGGACCTTGTTTAGAAATCCTGCTCCAAAGGCAAAACGTGAAGGAAATTAAATTTAAGAAAACAAGAGAGCAACTTTCTAAACACATCTGCAGTCTTGTGATGTTCGTTTTATTATGCTACTGAGCAGGTAATCCGGAGTATTTAGGGATATAAAGTGATGGCTCCCTGGTTCCAAATTAAGTACTTACATACTTACTGTATGTAACAAACCTAAATAAAAAAAGAAATGAATGTGTGAACATAGTTTATACAAGTTGAATTTTCAGGAAACAAAAATGTGGTAATAAAATAAAAATAAAATAGACTTTAAAAGTAGCTAATTTTATCTATTGGTTTGACTGTTAAAAGCATTTGTTACTTCCAAACGTATCAGTCCATGACAAAACAAAAGCACAACAGCAGCATGTGCCCATTCTGTTACTAACACATATGCAAACACACACACACACACACAGACGTTTATGTTATGTTTCCCAGGAAACCAGAAATATGCTACAGTGGCAACCCATCATGATGTGTGTGTGAATCACAAAATCACTAAGAAGTTCCAGGACCACAGATTGCTGCACTGTCCAGGGGGAAAAACTAAATTATTCTGAAGTTTCTAAGTAAAACTTCACAGAAGTTACTTTTTGCAGCTACAATGACAACAATAAAATACAAGTGTTAATATCAACAGTCTGAGGTGACAAACAGGACAGAAAACAGTGGCACTCACTCTGCTGAATGGACTTAACACCCCTCAACATGGTGGCTGCGAATACAAAGAAGCAGCCGGTCTGATCAAACTGGACCTCTCCCATGATGCTGAAGGAGGCTCCCAGGCAGATGGGCATCATCGCCGTGTACTTCAGGATGTGATGCTGTTTGCCCAGGATCAGCGTGGAGATGGCCAGTGTAAAGAGCGGTGTGGTGGTATAGATCATTTGTGCAAACGACAGCTGGACATAGTTCAGTCCCATGTTCCCAAAGGCAATACTCGCACAAAATGTCAGACTCAGCAGGAACACCTTACATTTTGCACTGGTGGTCAAGTCCTGCTCTCCAACCCCGCTGTGGCGAATCACCTGAAGTTTAATCAGCCCATAGTCCACCACGATGGCTGTCAGCATGTGAAGCGCTGACAGCAGCAGAGGGTACCTGAAGTTGTAAACTGCAAATATCCATTTGTTGAGGCTGGAGATGGTGGTACCCGTCACCAACCAAATAATGACTGCCGACAGCAGATGGAGCATCTCTGCGGGTGGCCTCCTCCCGCCCCTCGGTTGCAGAGTCGCCTCGCATTTTGAGAAGCCATCGGCGCTGATCATGTTCTTTTCATTGTCTTCTCTGTAAGGAAAACACATGCTCAATCCGTAACTCTCCCCTCCAAACGAACCGCGTACCGTTGCCCTATGTGGTGTTAGTCAGTCTGTGCTGGTGAGTACTACTGCATTTTTCAGCACCACCTAAAGACACAGCGTGTCTGGTTGTGAGACGCACCCTGAACACACGAGCTATGCTGAAAGACAGGAGGGATGCACCGAAGAGGAGGGCTGGGAAACTGCACACATCTTCTCCACGCCTGGGATGGGTCATTGTACAGACACACTGCGATGCGCCGACAGTCAACAAACTTCGGCTGTGTAGTTAACATAATGGGGCACTGGGCGCGCCTGTAACTTAAGCTTATAAATAACACACAGCGCAGCAGCAAGTTATGTTTTTTCCACACGCTGGCTTTAAATAGCAGCTTACTACATTGCCCGAGTAGCTCTTGTGATTCCTGTTTTTCCAGCACCGGCGCAGAGGGAAACCCTGAAAACTCACACTGCTGCGCTGTCAACACGAACAACTGCGTGGTAACACCGTGGTAACACCGCGAGCCTGAATGTGGTGGTTACGGCTCCATTCATGACGTTAGGCGACTTTGAATGAACCACAGCTTTTCTCTGACAACACACACAGGTGAGCTAGCTGACCTCTGGGAAGCACTGACCTGTCACTTGACACCGGGCAGCTGAGCTGCTTGTGTCATGCTATCGTTAGCTAGCAGCTCCGTCTGTAGCCGTGAAACGGTAACGTTAACGCTCGCTAGCTAACGGCTGACATCAGCCGGTACTCCCGGGATCACTCGGCTTTTAGCTTTCACTGAACATTAGCTACACACGCCGCGACTGCTGTGAGTTGCATTAATCTGAAAACGAGCATCATTATTTTACCTTGTTTATCTTCGACGTGTACGTTGACAGCACTGACATCATCCCGAAATCTCCGTCCGTCCGTCGGTCGGTCACCGTGCTGTCAGCCAAGCCGAAGCGAACCCGACCCTCTTCAGCGCCATTGGATGGTTCATTTAAAGGGCAATGCCACTCATTTTCTGAGTATGGCGCAAGCTGAACGCAACCAATGCTGTACAGGATTTGATGCGCTGGAGTCACCTGATCATAAATCGTCCAGCGAAAATGATTCCATTTTTGTTCCTGTCATCACACCTGTACTTTTCCAGGAAACTCGCAGGCCTGAGACTGTATGATTGTTTTTGCAAAATGCATAAGGGCCTCGCTACCTACAAATTATGCATACAGGTTTGCTTGAGGTTGTTGCTGCCAAAGGTGGTTCAACCTGTTATTCAAACACATCATAATTTTTTCAAGTATCACTCTGTTTTCAATAAAGACATAAATATCTTTTTTATTTGTGACTTTGACAGTGCCATTACCTTTTCTTTCCACCTTAGTTTTGTTGAAAAACTATGGAGTAAAATAATGACTTTTAGTTTAAATTACATCAGGATATGTGGATGCTTCATATCTAACTTCAATCTAGCAGCTAGATTAAAAGTTTCTGGTGTCTGCTTTGATATTTTACAATTATGACAGAAGTACATATTTTTAAGAGAAACATATATGTTCTGCATGTAGAGCCCTTTGTGACTTAAATCATTTGAGCAAAATAGCTTTTTCCAACAGTACAGTGACAGCTTTGTTTTTATTTGAGCTCAAAAATGTCATATTTTCAAGGTCATTGGGCACAAAAGGTGAGTTCACATCATGTTTCTGTAACCAGTAGTCCACAAACAATTAGCTAGGTAACAAATCTTCTTGCTATAGAGGCGCAGAAACACAGTAAAATCATGCATAGCCGTGTAGCATATATCGTTACCTGCAGGTAAACACATGATTATGCTTTATTGAACAACAGCTTATTTGCATCAATCATACTGTATACTAGACGTTATAAATGTATATTCAGAAACCTTGTATTATCCATTTTGGATTATGTATACACAAATCCAGTTTAAGTTGTTGCCAAAATATGGATATTGTAATGTGGAAGAATATTTTCATACAGTGATCATAAATTAGGTGATCGTACCTATTCAATCGCTATATACAAGCCCAAACCCATCAGGTAATTGTACATCTGCATCAAGCCCTATTATAATACACATTTAGCTGAAACTATGGATAAACAAATTACTGATGTTTATTATTATCATTTATATTTACTACTAATGTACATAAGTGCTAATTCCAAGCAAGTGCATTGCTAGTCCTTTCCTTCTTCGCTTTTTAATACTTTTTGACATTAAATTTCTTTGGAACTGTGGAACACTGATAAAAACATAATATTAGTGCTGCATAAAACAGGGCGGCATGATAGCTCAGTGGGAAGAGCAGTCATCTTGCAACCCAGGGGTCAGCAGTTCATTTCTCAGTCCCCATAAAGCTACACGTATAGGTGTCGTTGGACAAAATACTGAAACTCTGTAGTAGTGTTGTGACAAGTCTAGCAGCTATTAGAGATTTAGAGATTTTTTTTCACAATTTAGGCTAAAAGACCATTCAGCACCAATTCCCACAAATTTAGTCACTGTAAATATGGTTGCATCTTAAGATATTTAAAGTAGAGGATATTTAGTTAAGCATGAGTACTGTAGTATTTAGATCCAATGGAGACATATTTGCAAAGGAATCACTAAAATAGCTGTAGCAAAGGCAAACAGCAAAACTAAAAGTCAAAACAGACTTTTAGTCCTTGGTAAGATTTAATACATTATATGTCAATCTCAAAAATGATATGTTTCCTGCAATGCAACACCATCCTGGTACAGTTAGTAGTACACACTCCCACAACCTATCCCAGACACTGTGAAAAATGGTGGTGTACTGCTTTAACACAACAATAAACATCATTTCGTTATTACTGTACAAGTATGTGAAATCAGCAGTCAGTTGTTGATCCAAAGAGAATAACATCTACTTTGGTTTTCAGTAGCTGCTCTTTAGAGACCAGTCAGAATGGACAATAACTGTGAATCCTTCAAGATATACTATAGTTTGTGCAATTTTAAGAAGTAGAATTGTAAACATCCCCAAGAATTAGGCAAGATCAGTAACATAGGTTCTGCTGTGATAAAGCTGTGTAGTGCAGAAGATTGCTTTGTCTTGCTACAGTCTTTTCAAAGTCTGGCATTCATCTCTGCCAGAGGACGAGGAACAATGTTCTTCCCACTTGACAGGGAACAAGACATTCAGTGCTTGTACCAAAAACTTCTGCAGCACTCCTTGTCCTAAAGTCATCACCACACACACAATACAACAAAGTGTGCTTTTGTGCAGAAATTATTTCTATGTAAAGCATATATTAATGTTTTAGCTCCAGACACAAACACATAAAATCTATATGTAATCTCATAAATCTGTTCTCTACAGTGCTGAAGATGAATACACACCAACTGAGGCTGTTCTCTCTGAAAACACAAGATATACTACAGCGGAAGAGATTAATGAGTCAGTGGAAGAATTTCTCCATTTTGTGCTTGAAATTCAGGTAGTGAGGGTTAATTTCACACATATATACACACAAACAACTGTCTATAACTCACAGCATATCCTCATATCAGGAGAAACCACTCAGCTTCTCTGCCATGGTCTACGTGGACGTTTCGTCTTGGAAGATACAGGGGCACTGGCTCCAGTCTTGTCTTTCTTTGGCCTCCCAGTAACCACCCTTGTAGATGTAAATGCTTTCTCCTGTTGTATCGTCTGTTCTCTTCTCAAACCACACTGACTGATAACCCTCGATATCTTGCCCTGGTGACACAGAATCAAGACTGATTGGTGTCAATACATACAAAATACCAGAAGTCTATATGAAGAAAAGATGTTAAGCTGCCCACAGCAAAGAATCACGAACTTCAAATAAGGCTTTGATTCAGATTCCTTATACCTAATATATCTAAGCACCATTTTATGTGCATTATGCTGGTGGCCGTGGATGCACACACAGACATGTCTCACCTTCCTCAAGGGCCTGATTGGCTTGCACCTCCCTTCTCTTCCTCTCCTGCCTCTGTCGTTCCTCCAGATGTTGCTTCTGTGAGTTTGCTTCATCCCAGACACCTTCCTCCATCAGCCTCTGGTCTGGTCGCAGACGACTGTCAGTGGGCGCAACACCCTCTTCTGGCTCATTTAGAGTAAGAGCCAGGGAGGAAAAGAAGTACATGTTCTCTGCATTATCCCTGTAGAGGAAAGATAGAATTGACACCACAATAGGACAAAAGAAAATGTCTGAGAGAGAGGAGGGAGAGGGCTAATCTCAAAGGAGGAGGGAGAAATGTGTGAGATAAGAGAAACATACGGGAGAGGATATTTCTTCCACAACAGTTTGGGCTGAAGCGTCTGATAAACTGTCTTTTGTTTGCCCTCAGATCCTCCGCATCCTTGGCTGCTGTCCACTATTTTGGACCTCTCCATTTTTTCATCCCAGGTTCCTGACAGGATGTAATGGGCTGTCCCCTCGCTGTCCTCTACCACCCCTGTCACCTAGAGACATCACAGAAAATTACCCACAGGAAAAGATCAGTTACATCCTGACATATTCCTAGCTGGATACGACTTTACATAGTTTTATGTTCCGATAGATCATAGGTAATCTACACTAGGTAGATCATGATATGGGCCCAGAGCATACAAGATTTGTTAAACATATTAAAAAACAATAGAAAACACAGCGTAATTTAATCATAACACAATGATTGGCAATTAAGACAACCAGCCGATATGTTTTTTGTTGATGAAAAAGTACAGAATGATAAAGTACAACAAACTTACTTTACGCGGGACGTCTCTGGAGAAGTAGCTGTAGGGGGAGAATTTGAGATGGCAGGTTTCTTTGGTAGTGTTGTTTACAATGTCAATGTCCCCAGACTGCCAAGAGCAATAGACATGAAAACAGTAATGTATCCCATTCACACATATTGATACAAAGCACATTTAATTCCTGAACAGGTCTCTAGTTTTACATTTTGCACAATAAGTTCTTATTAAGCTTTCTTAAAATAAAATAAGCTCATACACACAATCAAAGAGGTTGTGTGTGTATTGTGTCACCTGATCAATCCAAAGTTTTCCCACTATAATATTGTGCACTGTTGATGTCACTTTGCTCCACACATAGTGGTTTCCGCTCGAGTGAAACTGCAAATGAATGTTTCCTACAGAGACGAGGAAGAAGACAAACATCGTAAAAGAATGAATAGCAGTGCTGCCTTAAAATTACAATGTATCTTTATTTAATATTTGGCTTATATTTAAAGATATTATATACTGTTTGCTGATTGTCTGCATGATCTGCATCTAGTTAAAATTTGTACTTGTTTCTTACCTAATGGCACAACAGAAATATATTTCCCACGAAACTTGCTGTCAATAGTGATATACTGCCACATGGTCCATCCTCGCTGTGACGTCACGTGGTGGGCAGCAGCTGGTGGGTGATGACTGACCTGAGGGTGAATGGTATCAGCTGTGTCAGCAGAGATAATACAGACATCATAGAATTATTTGATCTCTCTGTGAATAAAACAGACGTGTCAACATCTAAATGCTAAAGGTAAATGCTTTTAATATGCTGCATGCGTTTTTGTCTCACCTGCTCAGCAATCGAGCGATAACCATATTCCTCCAATCGGTCCAGCTCATAAGTCTCCCCATGCAGAGGGTTGAAGGGTTTGGCTGTGCGATGAACAGTAGTGGAGTAGGAAGAGACAGAAAAGGCAGCAACCAGGCACATCTGCTCCAGGGAGGAGTCACAGCGAGCTGCCCGATCCAGAAGCTCACTGTATTCCAGGTCCTCTGTGAGACGCTGCAGCATCGACAGTGGCTCATTGAAGTTTACCTGCAACCACAGATGTCTTGTAAGTGATGCAGATAATTTCACGCATTTAGTCAACTTCTAATAACAACTAGATTACAGGCAATTAGTATGGGTTGGATTTACAGGCATAGGTATCTTGGACAAGTCTTTGCCAATACAGTTCTTCATGATACTCCACAAGTTGAGGGAATAATTTGGTTTGTTAGGAATACGAGTGCGCCTTGGTCTCCGCAGCTGCATGTGGTTTGTGCCCGAGGTGTCCTGAGAAAAGAACAGCAGTATAAAAGAATTAGACTTAAAGACTTAATGGTACAACATATTTTAACTCAAACAAACAAAAAAGTATGGATAACTAGTGATAATGTTTTGTGTACAGAGACAACTAAGGAAAAAGCTACATTTCTTTATTATGTTGAGCACCTACATTCTCATTATGAGTCCAGTCATTGGGAGCTCCTCCGCTCATTATACTCTGATTACTGCCTGAGCGCCTGAGACAAAGCAAAGTACATTAAATACAGTTCAAAGTTATAGTGCTGCTGACTGATCTGTCTCACAGTTCTGACATTGCTCTATACAGGAGATGTCTCACTTGTGCTGTATGTTGCCACTAGCAGTCACAGTTATGAAGGGGGGGGAGTCCTCCATGGCATCGAAGAACTCTGCTTCATCATTCTCATCACTTGCATCCCCTTCCTGAGACCGCTCCACACCTGCAGCAACAAACACAGGTCAAGAGGACAGGGTGTCACACTCCAAATGAATGTCAAATGAACACATAGACAAACAAAATGACAAAAGCCTTCTATGATCTATGATAAAAGTTCATTTCTAGTAGTGGCCAGAGGAGGGCCACATTCTTGTTCTGTAAGACCCTACTTTTTACATGATACTGACGTAATAGGACGTCTAGGAGACAGAGCATGATGTCTTACCTGTATACGAGGTGGGATTCTCCCTCCAAGCTCTCTCTAAGCTGTTGTGCTGTTTGGCTAACTGTTCGATGATCTCCTCCAGATGGTGACGCTGTTCTCTCTCATACTGCAGGGCCTTTTGCCACCTCCGGCTGTGAGATTCAGCTACGTCCAGAAAGTCACGACAAGCCTGAGGTGTGAACACCACACACATAAAAAGATGTACAGAGCTTTCTCATTAAAAGAGACAATTGCCACTGATTCATCTTCCATTTACAGGGCTTACATACTGGCAGAGGTCCAACCTGAACTCACATTGATCATAGCATTGGAAGTGATGCGGAAAAGGGTGGCTCGCTCATTAACAGCTTTCACTCTGTCTGTGCTGTCACTGGATCCACGCAGTTCCTCAAGTTCACTGAGGGAGCGCTGAAGGGCAGCACCATGCTTTCCTATCAGCTCATTACAGGTGCTCAGGTCATCTAGCTTGCTGGCCAGACTCTTGAGCACCCCTTGGGTGAGGGCTCGTTCCTCTTGAGGTATAGGGCCTTCATCTCCTGAGTCATCTTCACATGGAGATAAAAAAAGAAAAGTGCACGCCTGAATAAAGAACATATGTTATATATATACAGAGTATATAGAGAGAGATAATTTAATGTTTATGGCAGTGAAATTGTAAACACTGTATGGTAAGTAAATGTCTTATCTGACAGATTGAGAAGGATATTTTAGATACTCCAAATTTAGACTGGGAAGAATTGAGTAAGTGTTAGTGGGGAATGGATGGAGGAAGATAATAACACTTCACACCCTGATCTTCCACACCCCTTCCTATACAAGATCAGAAAGCAGTGAATGAACACTGTTACCCTGGAAACCTAGGCCTGTGCAATCAGGAGGCTAGGCTATTTTTAGAAAAGGGAAAAAAGATGACGCACTACCCTTATCCTCCTCTATTCCTCTTGCTTCCCCTTGTTGGCACAAGCCAAACCATCAGCTTCATGTTTTTTCGGGGACGGCGTGGAGATGGGACTGATTACTGAACAATATATAAAAGAAAAACATAGCATTAGCTTTAGCCGACTCTACCATGAAATTCAGACAAAATAGCTGTTTAAAGTCATTCAGAAAACGATTCTCTATTTGGCTATTTATTGAATATATTAACTATTATGTGAACATTTTCAGTTCAAAGTAAGAAGATGTTTAGTTTGTCCATTCATACATAATAGTGTGTTAATGCTTTAGGTTGTGTTTTATTTCATAGTATGTGTTTGCAGTAATAGACCTGAGTCTAAATGTTGGAGATGGTAGTTCAGCAAACTCTGCTCTATTAAAGCCTCTCTGAAAAAATGTTTAAAACAGAACAGTTAGTACAGATGTAGATATCTACACGCAGATGCAGATTGATATTCTAGAAGATATTCTTTCTCAAATTACATGTGACAAAGTTACAAATGATTTAAAGCTTTAAAATTCTGTGTCATGTGTAAATAACTGCCTTGTGTTTAATGGAACGTTTCTAGGTCAAAACATTTCTTTTCTGCTAAAAGAAACAGATTGTGTGTGTAATCCGAAAACTCTCAACCATGGTGACTGAATCTAGGCCAGTGTCTGCACTGCCTGTGAGCACCAAAGCGTGGAGATTAACTACTATACCTTAACAAAGGGGAAAAAAAATAATTAAAACAATCAGGGCAAACTAGATCAACAATGATCAACAATTAATCTTCTCCTCTCAGGAGGAGAAGATTAAAAATGATCTTGTGAAAAATCCATCAGCTATCTGTAATGGCTTCATAACCCATGTACAGTAAAGGATCTCACTGGACGTACAGAGCTCAAGGTGTTAGGACACTAGATTACAAATTTAAGAGCTGGGTCCATCTGCCACCGCATATTTATGTAGCAGTGTTGTCTCTACACCCATAATAATGCACATTTTGGGTAAAGGTATAAGAAACTAGTCTGTTCACCAGTGGGATTTTTGTTTCCCCACACAGGATACTGGACAGTCTTAGACAAATTGGTGACTCATCGTCGAATCATCAAAACACACCCACAGGTGATAGAGAGTGTACCAATATGGGCACAGTGTAGGAAGAGAGAACTACAGCTGAGAATCAGGGGACACAGCTTCTGCAATACAAATGAAGCAATCAAAGCCCAACAGTAACCTAGAGCCTGCTGAAGAACAGTCTCTTTTGTTCACATTTGGTGATGTGTACAACGCTGAACATTTGATTTCATATTTAACTGTTAGAGAGTTTTTATTTTTTTCCTTATCATTATTCACACATCATATTTCTAGTTAAATAGAAAGCTTGTGATAACTATCAGGTGAAACATCCACTTAATCACTGCTGCCCTAATCCACTTTTATCCAAATAATTTCCCCTGCTATTGTTGCCACTAAACCCATAAACAAAAGCTCAAGTAATAATAATCTGTAATCACAACACACAAGGATTTATTAGTATTATCACATTAGTTATAATGAACCAACAACAGTACCTATGTTTGTCTAAGTGTAAGAAATATGATAAGTTTGACCTCAAGATACACCACCTAGGTGAGATTATTATATAATAATAACATTTAATTAAGTAATCAGTGGAAATATGACCAATGACCCAACATAAACTACCCTCTATACAATGAAAATCTCAGGCAGAAACTAAGGCTGTGTAAAAAGTTCAGCTCTTTAAATCCTGTTAAGTATTTTGGATATAATCACTACTAGTAAAGCAAAGTCCATTGCTAGACATAGGTAGACAGAGCATAAATACATCACACATCAGCCACTGTCTCAATATGCTGCTAGTATGCTCAGGGAAACACAAACCACTGATTTGCATTTTGTAGATGCCGATACCTTACTAATGAAAAGGGTGGCTACAGGCATGTGTCTCCAAGGAGTGATTAATTCTGAGGAAATGGAGAATTTAAATCACTTGCAAAGAAGATAAATGTGGCTTTTCTATGACTAAATACTGTTTTGTTTTGCAAAAGATATTGAACCATTTTGGTAACTTTAAAGGCATTTCTGCTCTGTGAAAGCTCTATTTAGCATGTTAACAAAGGCATTTACACAGATTGAAGTATAAGGCTAGAGCAGAACTTACTGAACTCCACAAACACACACACCACAGAAATTACAAAAACATGCATGCAAGCACAGTTAGTAAAATAGCAATAAACATGTTACTTACAAGGTTACACCCATTGAACTGGCTGCACTCACATCTCCCTATTGTCCACAGAACGTATGGTGAAAAATATTTTCAATGAAAATCCTCTCACCCTCCTGTTCTCTGTTTTTCTACCCCTCCTGCCACCAGAAAAGGAGGAGGAGTCTAAAGGAAGGTCATTTCATTCAACTCTCACTGTCGTCATACTGAAGGAGACTGGGAGGGTGGAAAGAGACAGAGTGGGAGGGCGGTGGTAGCAGCATGTGTGTTGCACATTTGTGAAAAATAGGAGGCAAGACGAAAAGAAAAGCATGTATGTCCTCTATACTTTTTAAAAATTATATTATATTATATTATATTATATTATATTATATTATATTGTATAATAGCATTTTGAGTTAAACTGGATAATATTATCTAGAATGATATCTGTAGCAATTTAATATGACATTATTAAGCACAAATTTAGATTTAAATAATTCACTTGCTCCACTCAATATATAGTTTTCATCTTAACAACTGGAACAACACTGTCCTCTTGTGGTCTTTCATTGACATAACTCTGATGGCTACTAAGAAATAAAATATGGATTTAGGTTAAGTGGGATGCTTGAGCCTACATTCAGGTTGACTCTAAAGTTAGTTTATCTCCATCAGATTTTCTAAGGTAAACCATATTGCTTTGTTTAATATAATATTTTAATACAATTACTCCATGAAAAGTAAAGCGAAATAAAACCTATTAGTAAATATCTATACAGCAAAAATATAAACCTAAATGTATAATATAAATATATCATGCTGTCTAAAACAAGTTGAGTATAACATGCATTATGTGCATTTCACCTGAGTGATGCATGAGCAGAGTGGCATTGGCCTTGGCCTGCTGCAGAGCTGACACCCATCGCTGACACTCTCCCTCGGACGTGGCCTTGAGGTGGTAGCTTCGGCCTCCACTAGTTAACACCAAGTGGCAGGTGTCACCCACCTCAATGTGCGCTGTTGCCAGAGGAATGGTACCACGGCAAGTGTGTGCCATCTCCGCCTGAGTCCTGAGAGAACCCAACATAAACCAAGTTAAATAGGACAACATGACAGTCTCTCCCAGTCCCACGTTTATGTGCATCATCTCAGAAAAAGGGCCATTGTGTTTAAAGTACTTCAAAGTAGTTTGCTGATAAAACAACATGTCTATCAGACATTACACATTGTATCACATGTATATGTTATACATGTAAGCTAAAACTAAACTTTACTTACGTCATTTCTGTTTTATAATTTTACATACCATTTTTCTGAGGTGTAGAGGGTCTCTCTATATGCCTCTATTAAGTCTAGTTTGTTTCCACTGTTAAATAGCTAATACTAAAAACTAGTACATCAATGTAATATCTTGTAGCTATGACTCAGGATATTGTTGCTTTCAGGAAACTGAAGTTTGATGTAATGCTACTGTTGTAAAAAAAAATAAAAAAGACAAATAGTGCTACAATTTCAAACATATATGTGTAAATCAGTTTCCCAACACAATCAGAAACGTTTCACTTTACATGAATAAACAAGCTTCGTCCGGTGGAGCAGCAGCGGTCGCCGTGACCGTTAGTTACCCGTACCTGTAATAGGACAGCAGGCCGTTACTGAGGACGAACCACCGCCGCTGGTAGCCCTTCAGGTAGTTGGTCCATTTAAAGAGCCAGCCTTTGTAGGCGTCCGGGCACGACAGGTGGAGCCCCGGGAGGGTCGGGGAGGGCAGACTCTTGACCAGCTCGTTCATCGTTGACTCCAGCGGTGTGGGATGGACGGAGAGTGGCTGCGGCCGTTAGCTAGCTCTGGGAGTGGGGCTGCCAGCTGCGCCGTGCCCTGCCCTCGCGCTCACGCTGCTGCTAGCTTGCAGCGGTTCGGTGAAGCTGTGTCAGTGTTCCCCTTTCGACTTCAAGTAGTTGAAGTACTTATGTAACTGCCACTGCCGCAGCCAGGACGAGGCCACACACCACATTTGCACGGTGGGTGAGCCTGCACTTTGACTGCGTTTATTTTTAAAGCTGGTGGATGTGAGAGAGGGGATCATGATGACGTCCTCATCACAGGGATGAAGCATATGGGCGTGTGCGCGCGCGCGCGTGTCTTTAGATGATGGTGTGGACAAACTCTGCCGTCGCTGTGGGGACATTTGGTCTTATCCACACTCAACTTTAAATTACTATATAAGAGGTAAGACTTTGTTTTAGGTTAGAGTTTGGTTTATGTGAGGGTTAAGCATTTAGTTGTGAAAACTAAACAGAAACTGTTGTTAGTAACAGAAAACTGTTGTTAGTAACTGAGAGTTTCTGGGGGAGGAATACATGATCAATGGTGGCATTTAGTGTTATGTACAATATAGTATACAATAATTGTTTGAAATTCCATACATTTTGTTTAACTGAAATCAGTTAATGTGAATTGTTCTGATGCTCTGGCTAACCGGCTTAAAACTAATAATCATCTCATTTACAAAATTACCAATTAAGAATCTGCTTCTTCACCTTATGCCAAAGATTAAACTATACCAACATTCTAGTTGTTCAAACGATAGAAATTTCATAGATATAGCTTTTGATTATCACTGACAAGACATATTTCAAACAGAAATGCACAGTAAAAAATGGAGTGTTAACATTTCAGAGTTAACCTATTTTAACCTAGATAGAGTATTTACAACTCTATGAGGAGTAAACCAGCTCTAACAGCAGAATTAAAAGTCAGTGTAAAGGTTTAACTCCACACAGTGTTTATCAGTACTAGTCTGCAGAGTAAATTTGACCATAGAGTAAATTTTACTCTCATTTTGATTGCGACTAAATGTTATCTGTACAGAGTTGGGTGTAAATTTGACACTCGTTTTTTTACTGTGTACCCAGTAGGATCTGCCTCTGAGAAGACTGCTACTTTTTATGTAATTGTGTTAAAGAATATGTTTTCCAATTTTTGCTTAGACAAAATAGGGAATCTGTTTTTTTATTGACAGAAAAAAATAAAAATTATATTTGTACAATGTAATACAGTATTTAAATACTTTCTTTACCACAGATGACGGCAAAAAAAAATTAATCTAAAATAAATTCAGAAATGTATGAAAATCTTTTAGAGTTGCAAGACTTTTAAAATGACAAAAAAATTTGAATTAGGTTTAGCATGATAGTTTTCTCAGTGTTACGTTCAGACTTCACTTGCTCAGTGTAGAGTCAATGAGTGATTTAATAAAATAGCATAACACAGGCTTTACTTGCTTGCATTTCTCAAAACATTTATTAAACACATCAAGATGGTAAAATATTAGACTCTTGTACAGACATTAATTTAAATAAATACCATAATTCCAGTAAGTAGTATTATCAAAGAAAGGCCTAAGACTTCTTAACTTCTTGTAATAATCAATATTTTTCTGTTGGTTACAGGGGGGCTATGTTAAATAAATGCATTAATAAGCAAACAGCTAACAGTTGATTATTTTCATTTGGCATCCTCACAGTCATTATTGAAAATCTTAAATTGTACAATAATTTCTCCAAAGTGCTTTGTGACAACATACCTCACAAAAAGGGTCATGTTTTTATTTTTTGACATCCACAGCTTTTCTTTCATCACAGACAGAAGCAGCTTAAAATATCCCCAAAGACATCCCAACATCATCAGAAATAAATCTCTATGGCACTATATATCAGGATGCTTTAAATGGTTTTTGATAAAGGGTTCTTTTAACTTATTTAAACTTTACATTGCACTGTATAAATGCTTATTTTCAATGTGTTGTAAATAATACAAAAACAGTTTACACAGCACAATGTAAATTTTATTTACCCAACTTGTGAGTAGTCAAGTAGTGTTGAGGAATATCTCACTTAGAAAATGTAACCATCAACAGAACAAGAATTTTGAACCTCCATGTATTCAGAGGCTTGCTGGGTACAGTAATAAGGCAGTCAGCAAAGCTGATAACATTTTTAAAATTGTCATGGTGAAAAACGTTGCTACAGGAGTGAGTTTCAATCTACTGTCTCGAATGATGGTTGTCGTTATCACAGTGTGAATTGTTCCAGCGTCCAGCTTCCTTGCCAATTACAGAGTCTGCTTCCTCTCATATATCTAGCAGAGTCAGGTTCCATATATTTAAAGCAAGCCATCTTGCTCAAAAATGGAGGGCAAAAGAGAGAAGTCAAAGGGCACAAACTTCACACCGGTCCCATGGTAGAATTTGTTCTGAAACTCCACCCTGAAATCAAGTGTACAGACAAGCAAAACACTGTAAAGAAGCAATGATGAGAAAGGTGGATGCAGAAGGGAAACAAAATAAGAACAACAGAGTGGGAAACATTTAAGGAAAAATCACAAATCATGATAATGTGGTGCAGAACAATCAGTCATGCTCTTGTTAGATAAGATTAATAAATGTGAGAATTTACATGATCTAAAAACTCATAGTTACAAAATGTAACTTTAAAACTCCCATACAGAATAAGAAAAGATGTTAATGTATTTATATTACACTACAATACCTACTGTTAAAGGTAATGTCTAGTCTCATGTAACAGCATTTATAATATAAAGTGTTACTGAACATTGTATGACTAACCAGTGGAGGCGAAGGGCGTGGAGGAACGCCGATAAGCCTTCCATGACAAGTAGGATAGACACTGTGAGCATGGCGAAGAGGCCAAACACAGGGACCAATAGCATCACACCTACTCTTGTGGTGATTCTCAGACCTAAGCGCATAACCATGGTCCACAACACCTCTGACAGCTCTGAAATTAAAAACAAACACGAATGTGTTTAAACACACTAAACACAACTTGGGGGATAGCATGGGCGAGGGAAACCAAAGAGGAGAAAGAAATATTGTGCATCTCACACTGTACTAAACACCTGATATTGAGAGGAGACAATGCACAGACTGTCTGCTGAGGGGCTGACTCACACCGTCATATAATCTGCAGGCAGCTGCTTTTACAAACTGCAAATCATTTGCTTGCATTGCTCAATAGGATGAGTAACCAGGTTACTACTGTTTCATACTCCTCCACATTGATCTACTTCCTAAAAAGGAAAGTAATGTCACGGATATCCAGTGTCACACAGATCCAGGCATTTTAACAACTAGGTTGCAGTGTACAAAGACAAACACAAATATAAATGTATCTGAAAGGTAAGAAAATGCAAAAGAAAAAACAAGTTGACGCTATTTGTGATTGTACTTACGGGCATGAGCCAAGCTGAGTGCCCAGAGACGCAGGTAGGATGCGGTGTTGGAAATGCAGCCCAGGCAGTACTCTATGGTGTGGATGGCCTGGTGCAGGAGCACATCTGCAAAGTCGAACTATAAAACAATAAATCCTTCTTAGTTAATACTCTTAAAGTTTTTGGCATTTTCTCTTTTTGTTGTTGCTCTGTTATTTTCTAATCTTTCTCATGTTGACAGCCTCAGATCGTGTCAACCATCATACCTTTGCTTCAGTGACAGAATCACACTAGTTTATAACAACATTCAGCATACAGGATGGATCTCTGACCTCTTTGGGAAGAGCTTCTTTGCTGGTGACTTCATCAAGTCCCTCCTCTTCATCATCTTCATAGGATGGTGCTGTGGAAGTGTCATCCTCACTAACACGTCTGACCCTCTCATAGCCCTGAGGTTAACACAGAAAACTGCTTAGATACGAAACACACATATGATGCTTCTGTAGCTTTGTCTAGACTTACTCTGCGTCGGCGCAGGCCTTTGCCTCCACGAAACAGCCAGTACAAGTAAAGAGGCTTTCCTAACAGCAGCACAGGAACTGACAGCATAGCTATCAAAACTAAGAAAATTTGCAGCCCAGTCTGGAATCAAAGTAAGAAACATTTCCATTATTGTAAACACACAGAGATGATGTACAGATGGATGACAGATGATATCGATACCTGTCCTGGATAGAGGGGAGTGATATCTTTCCCCTGCATGACAAACATGTTTATGAAGTGGATTAGGATGCTGGGAGCCTGGCTGGAGTCTCGTGCACCGAATGCCAACCACTTGTAGAAAACCATGAAGACCAGGTATCCAAAGAGACAGAGCAGGAAGAGCAGCTCAGGAAGAAATAGCAGGTAGATGTTACATTTTTGGCGAAAGTGCCTGAAGAGAGAGAACAAAGTTTGGGAACCAAGTGCTGGTTATAATGAAAGCACACTTCGGTACATAAACAATAGGTAGATAAACTTAATTTAACTGAGCAGAACCTTTGATTCTAGTTAGAATGTGTAGCCATTAATAGGCTGCAATAGAAGCATAAAAACACAATCTGTTGAAGTTGTAGAGCAAATCGGGCCAATAAACACACCCAAATGCATTTTTGACACGTGACAGTGATGAACATTTCTGCTGTAAGTGCATGAGCAAAGTTTATGTGAGGTTACTGTCAGGGACTCACAAGTGATTGAAGACACTGAGCACAACTCCAAAGCTCATGTGGATGACCCCGATAATAACGGACATCTTCATCTTGTAGGAGTTGAGGAAGGACAGTCGATTCACTGCCATGTTCCATATCTGACGAAGTATCACAAATAATCTCAGTACAATGCTCTGTGATTAAATCAGTTGTACTCTACAGTAGTCTCTGAAGGCATCTACTCACAGGATCGATGCCAAATGGGTATGGGCCACGAAAAACTCCACTAATATTAGGGTCTAAGGTGAGCAGGGCGTTTGTTTGGACTGTCTTATTCCTGTATGGTAAAAAGGTGACGTATCAGTTAGAAACAACTCAAACCATCCTCCCTTAGGGTGTATTTGTACTGATAACTCACGTCCACTGCTGATTTGTGAACATAGCCTTGACGCTCCAGCCAGAGCCAAATATGTTGAGAGACTTAGAGAAACAGTCGTTGTAAATCAACCCGGTGTACACGGAGAAAAGCCCCATCATTAGAATGATGTAACGTCCACTGAAAAATGTTGACCATATCTGGAGGCAACAGAAACACAACCATCAGCTCAAACTAATGAACCATAGTTAGACTCTGCATAATAATAGTCATTCCTACCTCATTACTGGAGCGTTTTTTCTTCTGCTTCTTTTCCGTCAGCACCATCCACAAGGCAAAAAGACTCATTACCACCCCATGCCCGAGGTCACCAAACATCACAGCAAACAGAAAAGGGAACGTGATGATGGTGTAAGGAGCTGCCAATTAAAGAAACAGAGTCAGTGTACCGGCTCTGAATGTGTCCAAAGCAATGACACATGTAGTGATCGGTTCTTTATGAGGCGTATTATGAGGTCTTACCTGGGCTTACCTCACGGTAGTCCCCCACCCCATAGGCCTCCACAATGCTCTGAAAGCCAGATGTGAACTTGTTGGTTCTTAACAGGGTAGGTGGAGTGTCAGTGCTCGGGATGCGGTTCACAAAGGAGGGTACAGTGGCATCACCTTTTCTCTAAAAATAAAAGACATACACTCACTGGCCACTTTATTAGGTCCACCTGTAAATCCAATGCAATCCAATACAGCATCTCTACCATGATTTCTTTTACAAGAGTCATACTGCAGTATATATTCACACGTGTTCATGTATCTAGGATGGCCAGAACATAACGAGGTACTGTCAACATCTCCTGTGGTCCAGACTCACTCTGCAGGTCTGGCAGCGGTGCAGAAATTTCAGTGCACAGTTTCCTGAGCAATACTGTAAAGGTAAGTGCAACGAAGAGCGTGGCTGGACTGGGAAGAGTGGACTGACTTTGAGTCTCACGCTATCTTAAGTTGCATAAGTAGCTTTAAAGGATCTGAGCTCCTTCCTGGCACTTTACTTCATATTCTGTTTCATGTAAAATATTCATGAGTGATTCTCTGATCAGAGAGAAGGTTTTTGTAGTGTGCTCTGGGTGGGAGGTTTCATCTGACAGCAACCAAACAAGCAGACTGAAGCTGTGCAGCGAGAAACAACAAGACACAGGAGAGGGAGTCGTTGAAAATCAAGGGAGCAAATGCCCTATGAAAACAGTTTTCTTATCACTATCCCTACATTTAATAACATTAGTAGGATTCAACAGCATAGGAAGATGTGAAAGTAAGGAAACTGAGTGATGGCATTATAATTAATATCGCAATCACTGAGCCCAATTGTAATGCAAGAAAAAACTGATCTCTGTCTTGTCATCAGAAGTAAATAATCACCATACTCACTGCATTTTACATAACTGTACTTACTGAGCCCTCTTCTAGTGCTCCTCGCAGGTTTGCCAGGTCACTGACGGGACACCACACCTCAGCGATCAGACACTTGTTGGTGACATCAAAGCTGCAGAGGTTGAGGATATAATATATAGCCTTCATCTTTTTCACCTGCACAACCCACTTGTAAGCTGACTCTGAGGCCTTCTGCAGGACCTGCCTCAAGTAGTCCTCAGTGCGGTGAAGCACCTGCAGAAAACAGCGGTGAAAACCCGAGCGTGTGATCCTGTCTGAGCCACAAGCTTTAATGTTACCGTATTATTCTTACATTGTTTAGGTCTTGGATGCGTGTTCTTAAACTGTCCAAAACATCTGCCCTTTCCTCATCATTCTCAGGGTGAGGATAGAGATGGCAGTGGTAACTGGAACATCAAAGACAGATGCTTTTAATGAAGGATAATACTTATATGATCATATATTCTCCTTCATCAGCGTTAATCATGCATCATATTATTCTTACCAATCACAAATCTTTTGAACTTTCTGTCCAATCTGCTCTCCCCAGAAAGAGATGAGAAACACAACACTTTTGCTTATCTCACCCTGAAACAACACAGGTTATTAATACATACACCTTACAAAAAAAGCACAGAAGCGGCAGGACGAATGCTACAATCATGAAATACGCAGTTCCACTCACAGTGTCAAGATCGGCAAGGTGTTCATCCACTTCTGCGTAGCTGAGGATGGTGTAACCCTTACACACTCGCCACAACATGCGCTCAAAGGCCTCAACCTTTACCCGCTGGATAAGACCTGAAACAAACCTATAACCAGAAGAGATCAGATGAGATTTATAGTTTCATAACAGTGGCACCATATACACGTATAAGTGATAGATACAGCAGCTCACCCCAGTTTGGCTCCAAGTCTTTGCATACCAGTGCATCCTGTGACGGAGTCTGTCTCCATAGTGGGGAATTCTTCATACTGAGGACCAAGAGCTTCATGCTAATTATAAAAAGGAACATGTTTCATTCATGACAGACTACAGTAACTGTTCCTTACATGGTACTGCACCCGCTACACTGTTGAAATGCCATGTTTACTCTCACAAACCCCTGTGTAGCAGAGAGAGTTTCCTGCTCCTCGCTGTATGTTTTTCCAACACAGCAGCCTGGATGAGTCAAGTACAGCTTGTAATGGCTGTATTGTGACCCTGTCGTTAATTAAAAACAGCTCTTGTTCCTCGTCACCCGGGCGAACAAAAAGACATCAGCGACAGGAGAACAAGATGTTGCTGGCAAGGTGACACGACGACGGTGAGATGCAAACAGAGTGGGACTGGAGAAGGCATTTTATGACAGAAGGTTGGCGAGTATGATAAATAAGCAGCTGGTCAGAAACACACTTACTCTGGAGCGGCTGTGTATGAACGTTCGGGTAATCTTGAGCATGTGCGTGTACTCGGTGAGTTCCAGGAGGTTCCTCTGCAGCTTTTCTTTGTTCCTCGCCACCTCACTGAGCTCCATCTCCAGCCTCTGTAGCTGCTCCTGAACATCACATTTAACACCAGCTTAAGTCTGAATTCAGCAGTGAAACGAGAGCTTCCTTTAACTCACGCCTCCGCGAATCAACAATACACGAGACTGACGAGTCAATGCTTGGTAAAAGTCTAAACTCAATGAAGAGCTGAAACAAGATGTTACTGTATATACACGATACAGTCAGACAGTATGGAATGAAATGATTTCTCAGTCAGCAGCATGATTAAAATCAGGACACTAGTTCATGTAAACATATATGTAATGACAGTAAAATGAGGTCAATGTGACACTTGCCATGATCTCCAGGACTTGTCTGGGGGGAGGAGCAAGTGGACTCTCATCCTCCTCTGGAATGGCTATGTTAGACTTTTGGATCTCCCTCAGGAGGTAGCCTGCCAACAGACGAATGCTTGATAGTGATTACCAGTAAAGGAAAGCTGTGAAATCAGTCTCTCTGATGGAGCTGTTTTCTTACTATCTGCATGATTAACTGTGCAGGTGCATACTCCTGCTACATGCACATGAACCACCTCAGGTGCTCTGCTCTCTTACCCAGGATTCTCTCCATCTCCTCACATCTCTTGATTTCGCTGACAAAGCGCCTCTGGAATGAGCTGACACTCGGGTTAAGCTGAAACCAGAGGAGCAATACAGATCAGGAGGATGCAGGTTACTGCATTAGTCGCCCATGCATACATAACAACAAGGTTCATTGTGGCATTCTGAAGTAATGTAATTTGCATGTCAATTTAAACAATTAATTTACATCCTTATCTCCCTATGCCACGTGCACTGTGGAGCACTTACATGTTGTTACTATATGTTTTAAAGTTTCCTTAGAAAAAATCTAAAATGTCATACAGGACAAATATGTGAAGCTGCACCGTTAATCCCCTAAACATACATCCTACATAACCAGAAACAACTTCAGATGTCACACGTGTTGGCACAATGTCCTTTGAACCGATGGTAGAGTCTTTGTGCATCATCAGTCTCACTACTTACATCTCGAAACTCGACCAGCCCCAGCTCTCCGAGCTCACTTATGCAGTCATATTCAGAGCCGGACTGCAGGAACAACTGCGCCAAGCACATCTCCTCGCTCCGAAACACCATCTTTATGTGCCAGACACTCGGATCTCCTCCGCCGCCTGAAAACCTGTCCGTAGCCTATAAACCCGCACAACGAGCCGTTTACTGCGAACAAAAACAGGACATCACACAGTCCACCGAGCCACTGCGTGGCTGTAAACCCCTTAACCAATTAACTCCCCCCTGAGGATTAATTATTATCCATCGATAATGACGATTTTCAGAAGGGAAACTATCCTCATTCCGCACTGGTTCGCTTTCCTCACAGCTGCCTGGTATCTACAGGATAAACAACATAAAACCGAGGCAAAAACCTCCCTAATGCACCTTTTGCCATCGAGCGACCACGGAGAAAGGCGTCATCCCGTCGGCTCTTTACCTTGAACACCTGTCATTACAGCGCAAAAAACACGGCGACGACGCAGCGCACAAACCAGCAACAGGCAAATTGGAGCATTAATCCACAACCAAGCAAGGAGGCAAACGTGGAGAATGACAGAAAAAAGCTACAGTCAGAAATAGTCTACGGCCTTTATTCGCGCTACGTCGCCCGGCAATTGACACAGATTGCGTCTCCGGGTTGCCAGATACGGTTCCATCCTCTGAAATAATCCTTGTTTTGGAGAATGAGATCCGTCAGGCTACAGCAGTGGACCGCTCCACATTAGGCAGTTAACACGTAGATAAAAACAAACTATACAGGCAACTGTATCGGTATCGTTAATGCATATTGGTCTGCATTAACGTGCAGATTGTAAGAGGTGTGGAGTTGCTCTGCTCTCGACTCATGCCTGAATTTCTTCTATTAAGCAGTTATTTTTGCAGCTTAAACAAAAGAGACACTCTGGTCCTACTATAAAAGTGTTTACGCTGTGTTGGCAAACCTGCCCTATCACTCATTATTGTTTTGTTGTGATGAAAGGTCGAACATTTGAGAAAATTGAAAACATATTTGGAATAAAAAAAAAGAAGTACAAATTTGAGCTGTTATCAAGTCGATTCACCCCTTTGTCTCGCTTGAAGTTATGCTGATAATCGGCGTGTCTCTTAAAAAGGGGGTTTATCTGCGAACCTGGCAACCAGCGCGTCTTCTATTGTGTTCCATCACTGAAAGCGGACCGACAGTCTGCTTCTCTTTGTGTGCGAAGCTCTTCACTGGTGGTGTTTTTGGTTTTACAACGATTTTCCTTTGTGCTAAATTGTCTGTTTTAATAAACATCAGAATCACAAGTACAAGCATCTTTTGGATATTGGTACTTTCCTTTGTGCCCTAAAAGTGGGCCTGAACCAAAATTCAACACACATCCCACAGAGCTTTATAAATATGGATGAAGTTTATTTTTCGAAGGTATTATACAAAGCACACTTTGGGTCTGTGCTGTTATGCTCTTTAATTATACACTAACATTTCAAAAAATTGGATCAGACTGAAGACAGCTTCAAATATTCACAATACTGGAAGCACTCAAACCACGTACCTTAAGACCGCAGGCTAATTACTTGGAAATCACCAATACTATCACATCTATAGAAAAATTATTTTTAAATTAAATTTGGTAAATCTGACCATTTGTTTTTAGATACACTCATTTCTTGAAAAGCTCACAACTGAATCCCTATTATGGGGTTTATGTCCTCAGACTCTGTGACAGCCTGTTGAGCTCCTGTGACAGAGCTTTGACTGTATCCAGAATCTTCTGCTTGTCCTTCTCCTCTAACCGAGTTTCACACCTCTGAGCAAATTTATCAGGATGCCAGAGAATTTGCTGTTTCCGGAGCACCTTACGAAACACCTGCACATCACTTCGGTCCACACCATGCAGCATCACGTCCACCATCTCCTGCACTGTACCACGTGGACTTGGCCAGGGGATGTCACTGTAGCTCAGCTTGGTGCTGCTGGATGAAGAGCCACCATAAAAAGTAGCTGCACACCTCTCATCATATCGCCTCTTTTTGCCCTGCCGAGTCTCTTCTTCTTTACGTGCTGCACGAGCCAAATACTCTTCATGTTCCCTCTGCAGCCTTTCATGCAGCTCCTTACGACTTCGCTCTTCTTGCTCTCTTTCCTCTTTATTCTTTTTCTTTTTCAACCCAGAGCCCGACGCTGCCAGTCTCTGAGCTTCAGCATGCTTTTTATCAAAATACTCTTTCCTAATACGATCGGCCCAGTCGCCAAAGTCTTCCTCGTCATCATCAACAGGAAGAAAATCATCAGCTGTGAAATACAGACAGAGGCGTTATTATTAAGCAGAGAAAGTCTAAGTTAGGTTCTGAATTAAGAAATAAATTAATAATTTACCATCATAAGCTCCAAAAGTTTCAAAGAATTCATCCTCGCATTCACCAAACAGCTTCTCCAGCCACTCCTTCTCTTGGTTTGTTTCACGAGGACGATCCATGTTTTGTCCAGTCTGTGAAAAATGAAAAAAATGATCTCTGAACATAATCCAGCTCAAGCTGCAGATGCATTATTTAGATGGCAAAAAGATAATATTATATGAAAGGTGGAAGTAGTTTTTTAATGTAGAATTTGAACCATCCTGTCATTCCAGCATCTTTGATTAAAGGATTTACTAAGTTTCAGTTTTATATAACTGTGAAGTAATAACACTAGTTCTGGATTGTTTATTGGACAAATATTATTTATAAATTAATAAAAAAAACTGCAATTGGCAGATTAATATATAATAATAATAACCATTAGTTGTGTGTTTCAGTGTGTGTATTTGTGCATGTTTCCTGTAATCCTGTTAAACTTACATATATTATATCTTATTCAACAGTGGTCTAACATCAATTTCTAACATATAGTATTTTTGCACTTCTTATTACTTAGTGGTTGTAAACACACAAACACTAATTTCTGGGATAAGCTAAGAATAATGAGATAGTTTTATTTACTGATAATTACACAGACAAATCGATTATCTTAACATCATATATGTCATAAAAGACAAACCCTGTAAAGTAAATGCATTTGGATCTATGAGGGTTGGTCTGACAGTGTCATGTCTCCATAGCGACTGTTGGTTGATAAAAGAGCTTAAAATCAATGTTTTACCTCCGTGTGTTTCATCCAGTTCAGCAGGTCCTGGGGTGTCACTCCAGCGGTGTTGGGGACATTCAAAGCCTCTGGACAGCTCTTTTTTAGAGGCACAACCAGGTCGTCATACGCTGGAAACATAAAGTCAAAGGCAAAGTTAAAACCCACTGCCTGTTTACTTGTATGAGTTTATCTCCATCTTATCTTCACCTGTCTTTCCGCGTTTAAGGGCCTTGTTGGCTGCTACATGTAGCACCGTGTCTCCTTTACGATCCCTCTGGAGAACATCTGCTCCGTGTTTCAACAGCAGACGCAGCACGGCGTCGTCCCCCAGGCAGCAGGCCAGGTGCAGCGGGCTCCTCTGCCTCCTGCCCTGGGAGAAGTTAACGTCCAGCTCCCGGTGTTTCCGCAGGTACGACTTCAGCCTCAGCACGCTGCCCTCTTCCACGTACTTCCACACCCGTTTCTGTTTGTGAGACAACATACTATCTAAAACCAAGCAGATTGCAGCCCTAACTACGTTAGCTTTATTTGTGTTTATGAGTTTATTGCGTTAGCTTTTAAGGCACTTAGCATCATGCTAAGAGGCCTCCCTCGACCGTCCTCCAAATAATTCCGATGGTAGCTAAAGCTCGGACACCAAAGTTCCGGGACAGGACTGTTCCGGTGTTGTCGCTAGGTGTCAGTATTGATTCGTTTCTGAACAGGACATTATTTGATAACTTTGTCATGTTCATTGTCAGTATTCCTTTATGTGTAACTTGTATTCCTTTCTAATCTTAATAAAATATGACTCTTTACACCCCAGCCTCTTTTCTGCATGCCTCCTGCCAAAGAGGTCTTTGATTTTCCATCTCAATGGAATAACCATCAAAGTGGGATGCAGAAAGTGGCAGGATCAAATCCCAGCCCAGACCCTATACCAGGTGTGTCCTTGAGCAAGGCACTCAGTGTTAGCTTCTTGTAAGTCGCTTTGGATAAAGCAAATAAAGCAAAGTAAAGTAGTGCGCACAATTAATCTTGTTTGTGTGGGAACAGTGGGTTGTTGATTAATACAGAATACTTACAGAATAATATAATAATATATTCTGCAGACTAAATGTTGTAAGATGAATGATTCAGTTTAGACTTCATAATCTAATTTAATAAATGAAAACTGTTTGTGTTGCTGGTGCTGTTCTTATGTAACCTCACGCCCTCCACTGTGCTCATCTGTGCAGCTATCTATACCTGTAGTGCCTAAATCATTGCAGCTGAGCCTCTGAACTGGCTCAGTCCTGCTGCAGATGACAGGGCATCCATTAAGGCCTGAGGGAGGGAAGGATGCACAAAGGAGAGGATAGAGGAGGGAATGAAGGGACACTTTGTGCCCTGTAAAGAGGAGGATCTACTCTCATCTAGTCTCACACAACCCCAGATCCGGAGTCACCCACATCTTGGACACTTCCGCTCCCTTTTGCTGCGGAAACGACGTGTCTCCACTAAATGATGGCCGTCTTGTGTGAACCCCTTTGATATGTCTGCCATCTCATTAGAAACAGAGAAAAGGTGAGAGCAGGCTGTTAAAGAGAGAGGGACACATGATTTGGCACCTCAGGTGTTTAAGTTGCATAGCTGCTGGTAAATAGTATGTTTTCACCTTTATTGCCTTAAGTGCACTAAGTTTTATTCGCCCCACAGTCTTTTAGAGTGTCACCTTTTACCTACCCAGTGCTGAAGAAGAAACTAACACTTGTCTCTGAAGTGGAGCATACATTTCTTGCAGAGCGTCATGAAGAGAGGTTCATCTGAAAGGCAGGATATCCCCGATCAGGAACCTCTACCTTGCCCAGCCTCCCTTTGACTTTCCTGCTTGGCCTACTGACTTTTATCCTGTCTGTGATGGCTGCCATCCTCTTGGGACAGACTAAGTGGGACTGCTGCAGGAATGGGGGGAAGGAAACTGAGGGTCCTCCAAGACGTTCCAGAGGTCATCATCTCATCTTAGCACATTATGGTCAGAGAAGGCCCAAGGTCCGGTCTGCACCGTCCATTGTTTGGACAGAGGAGAAATTTGCGCACACTTCCTCTGTCTATTTTCTGCTTGACCTGGTTTATTGGGTTCTGATTTATGACAAGTGAACAACTGGTTGTAGGTGTGGCTGTAAATCTGATTTAAAACAATACAAAGGGACCAGCTTTTTGTCACCCATTCATATGAAAATGAAAGAGTTCGTCTGGACACACCTATAGAAACTCCTGCCCTTAGTATCAGTTTATTTACATTGCTAGGTAAACAAACATTATGCAGTCTAGTGAAGAGCAAGCGTTGTTTCACCGTTTGTGTTGTGATGTGTAGCTAGATAACCTCCCAAAGCAGAGAAAGTAACTTAACACCAGTCATAGCTGGTTTGAAAAAACTGAAACTCAGTCAACAGCATTTATTTATTTTATTTATATTCTGAACTATTTACAGTTGAAAATACACTTCTTTAGTATGCATACTGTACTGTTACATTTCACAACTGGACAAAAACTTAGTAGCAACTTTTGCAGAAACAAAGTCTAATTAAGAATGAGCACTTTTAATATTTATTTTACATCATTTAGTTCAGTGTAAAGTAGATTTGTGTTTGAAGTTATTTAAAACCCTCTGTTAACTGTAGAGTCTAAAACAAACCATTGTGTCTCAGATCACACACACACACACACACACACACACACACACACACACACACACACACACACACACACACACACACAGCTACTGTAACGCAGCAACAGAACATTAAAATACTGAATTAAGCAAAATTAAATGATAATGTATGTTTGACGTTTGTTCTAGAGCTGTTCTAGTTGAGTTATTTATTTGGAGGAAAGAATGAAGACTATTTATAATGATAGGAATCCCTGAGGCAAACTTGCTGCTTCGTGTGGACACACTTGATTTTCACAGTCTATCATTACGGGGGAGGAGAAAAAAATGTCTGACACAGACACCTCAAAACACAAAGCTTTAAGATGGATAAACAATTTTATTTACTTTGGCAAGAAATTTTGTGCCATGAAATTGTTAGAGCCCAGGAGGTGCCATGGAAGAGAAAACAACATAGGTAGGCGCATGGGCTACTAAATCGAGAGCATGTGTTACTAAAGTAATAAAGTCCTCAGTCCTCAGTCCTCATGCAATTCAGGATATGGTTTATTCCAGTGAGCAGGAACAGTTCACTTGTACACTATAATGATTGTGTGGCTATTTGAGCAGCCAGAGAGGAACACATGGGGCTTTAGAGCCTTCATTTAGTAATCCATGCTCTCAATTTAGTATTTTATGAGCACCGGTTTTCTTTTTTCTTCTACACTCTATGTTTTTTTTGTACTTTTCCCTCAGAAAACTTGAAAAGCCATGACAATAGTCTTTCCAGATTCTCTCTCACAGCAGGCTTTGATACTGACAGTTGGAACATGATGTGACAAATCATCTTGTAACAATAAGAATCGTAGGAATATTAAAACGTAGTGTTTGCTGTTTCACTGACAAAACATGTTGCAGTACAGACTCTTGAGTGAATAGATTCTAGCACAATGCTTGTATCAGTGACTGTACTAGACAAACATTTTTTATAGTAAATTCAGGTATCTGCTAAGATTTAGTTTGCACATGTGCTTTTAGATCCTGGCTCCAGTCACACTCAGGGACGCTGATGCCACTTTGTCCACATACATCTGAAATGTTCTGTGATTGTAACTGGTTTAGACTAAGTCATTCTCCATCACAGGTTCTACACATAGACAGATACTAGACCACTACTACAAATCAGCGTCCAAGGATTAGTCCAATCCCTGTGTGTCCCTGCTGTTGCTGATTATATCCCCTAAAAAGCTCATTATAGTCAGAATTTGTTAATCTCTGAATTCTAATTTAAAAGATCAACGACCTCTTGTAATGTTTGTTCGATAAAATAATAGAAATTTTACCATCACACATAAACAGACTAATATACATAGAGATGATATGTAGAGTAAAATGTTCTTTTTAGAGGCATTTTGGATATATTAGTACAGCAGAATTCAGAAGTTGTGGTAATTAACACGTAAAGAACTTTAGCATCTCTGGGAGAAAGCCAAATGTTCTGTGGCTGATCCAGTGTAGAAACGTTTGTACTTGCGGATTGTTTGTGCGTGTAAATTGTACAAGGAGAAGAAACAAACATAGTGGAGAAGAAAAACAGTAGAACATGCATTTCCTGCAGACATATACTTTGATTTCGGCCCTGCAAAAGACAATGGGAGGGAGACTGCCTCCCCTCAGCAGTGCACCAACAGGAAATAGCACATTCACTTGATAGGAGAAAATACATTCCAGCAAGACTTAACAAGCTATCACAAGTAACAGAGTGACTCCACAGAGAAAACTTTCAGAGCACCATTTTATTACAAATCATAAACATGAATTGAAAAAATTAATACATATTCACAAAATGCTGTCATGTATTTGTCAGAAACTAATTTATTGTCATTCTGATACTCATCAATCACATGCAAACTCAGTCCTTCACATACAGACACCCACACACAACGGAAGACTGTCAAAGCAGTCACTTTTTAATTGGGCCCTTCACCAGCCAGAAAACATTTGTCAGCTGCCATCTGTCCGTCTGTCTGGGACTCCCACCCCCACACGCTACCCCCGGCTCTCCTTACAGCACTCTTATCAGACTCCGACACCTCTCATCGACTGGCACGACCTTTCTACTCACACACGTGCAGATCTACAGACAGACGTAACACTGCTGGCTTGTGTTGTAGATACTACAGATTGAGCTGAAGAGCAGGGCTGTTCAGACGATATCACACCTCAAGTGCTTACAAATGAAAACAAGAACGGCAGGGGCGAATGCATGAGCAGTACGCGTCACTTGAGAACGTGATATCAAGAGTTCAAAGTTCTTTACATGAAATCCACTGGAGAACCAAGAGAAACACATAAGCATGTTGTCCCTGTGAAGGCATAAAAATAGTCTATTTTCTTTGCTTGGGTCCTTGTATTACGTAGTTCAGTTTTGATCCCCTGCTACTGGAAGTGAGGCTGGAGTGTGGTCAGACCCCAAAACCACAAGGTAAAAAGTATTCAGCAGTCCAAAGAGTCAGAGGGGAGCAAAGCTATTACCCTGCAACTGGCCCCAGAGGATCAGCAAAGAAGCACTCAGTGCTGTAAAGTTTGGATTTACCTGCATTGCACTGCATTGTTCAAACCTTCCCCAGCATGCCTCTGGGCCCTCAGCTGTCGTCACACCTTTGTGGCCAGAGACTGGGCCTCTGTCTTCTGAGAGGACTGGGAACTGGCAGGGCTGGCATGCAAGGACTTCTTCAGGTTCAGTAGGCACAGACACTGGGATCTGAAGCGCAGGTCGAAGAAGGCGTAAAGGAAGGGGTTGAGGCAGCTGTTGACATAGGCCAGGCAGGTAGCGTAGGGGTGAGCCAGCAGCAGGAAGCGCAGGAAGTCACAGGTGGTGGGAAACAGGTCCAGGTATGAAAGGGCATCAACACTCTTGAGTATGTGGAACGGCATCCAACAGGCTGCGAACACCACTACCAGAGTGGTGATGATCTTCAGCAGCCTTCTCTTGCGTTGGTCCTCTTTGCGCAGAGTGTTAAAGTGTCGGGTGACAGTGCTGCCAATGAAGCAATAGAACACCATCATTGCCAGGAATGGTAGAAGAAACCCCAGAGCTGATGAGGAGATGCTGAGACCAGCAATCCACAGGTTCTCCTCCCCATCTTTGGTTGTTACCAGGCTAAAGTCCATTGCGCAGGATGTGCGGTTGATGGTTTCATCATATTTGGTGGTGCGGAATATCAGCGTTGGAGCAGCCAGGAGACCAGACAGCAGCCAGATGGCTGTCAAGGAGCCTCTAATGTGGCCACGGGTTCGCATCTGGGTGCTGGACAACGAGTGCACAATGGCAAGGTACCGATCAAAGCTCATACAGGTGAGACAGAAGACGCTGGCATACATGTTGAGCAGGACCACATAGCTGCTGATCTTACACAGAGCCACTCCAAAGGGCCAGTGGTACCCCATGGCTGTGTACACAGCCCACAGAGGCAGAGTGACCACGAAGGTGAGGTCAGCCAGAGCCAGGTTGCCGATGTAGATGTCCGCCGCTCGCCGCTTTCCCTGAACTCTCCACACAGTGAAGATGACCACTCCATTTCCTGAAAGGCCGAGGATGAAGATGATCATGTAGAGCACCGGGATGACAGAGTACGACGGGCTCCACTCGCTGTAGTCACACATGGTGGAGTTTTCCATCTCCATCTCATAGTCTCCGTATTCATAGCCATTAGAACCCTTAGTTGGTTCCATCTCTGTTTTCTTTTTCGTCTTCTTATTCCCTTTCACGAGAAGGAAAATGTCTGTTGGGCGTAGATAGATCAACACCACTTGGCAGCACTCTGAAGTCTCTTGCTACATGTGAAACCTTCCCACCCTTATATACCCCCACTACTTGTACCCTCCCAGGACACCCCCTCCCCCTCTCCTCCCACTGCCCTCCTCCTCTCCTTTCAGAGGAAGATGCTCTTTAACAGCATACACACCCACTTTTCTTTTCATTCATCTGATTTGTACCTGCACTTGAAAAAATGGAATATATATTGAATTACTAAAACTTAAATAAATGTTATTAGACTTTATATCTAGAGGCAAAATTAAGCTCAGTCCAAAACAAACATCTTTAACTTGCCACAAATGTAATTGCATGCGTTACATTTTTTCCTTTAGGGAAGGAACATTAATTAGACATGTTTGGACAGTAACCTGTGAGTCACACCGAGGCTCAAGGATTCAATTCAAATGTTAAACAAGAGGCACTGCTCTGGTACCAGAGTACTCAGCAACACTATTTACATTTCTATTGTTGTTGTGTTTATGTCTGTACACGCTCCAACATGTAGGGACCACAAATGAAGACAAAATAAACATATTTAGTTTAAATGAACTGCAGGTAAGAGAAACAAACATTTGACCTCAGGCCTGATGACCTTTGACTTTATAGAAATTATACAGTAATATTAAGTACCAAGGAAAATGCTTGAAAATACAACCGAACAATTAGATTTATTATTTAAATACATTACAAATGTGTTTTTACATTAATAAAACTGATTTCAACATTTCCTAAAATATCAAAGCTGAATTTCTGGGAAATGGGCAGAAAATGACACACACTGTATTTTGATAGAGCTTCACAAAATACTTCCTTAAATCATCATTCATAGCTTCTAGGGAAGAGACATAGAATCTAAATGTAAAACTGTGTTCAGCATTAACCGTTTATTATTTTTACCTTTATCGTTAAACAAAAGGGAAACTCCGTAGGAACTGTTTCTCTATTAAATGTTTCTCTTCTTCTTTCTCGTCTTTGGCCCAGATGGGACAGCTCAGTCTTCAGCATGCCCCGTCTCTCAGCAGAGCGGCAGCAGTGGCGCCGGGCCACTAACCTTTAGACACAACTACTGTATCACTCAACAATCTTTTCTTACAAAGATCCCTTCCTCCACTTATCCACCTCTGCCTTCTCCTCTCCTCTTTTAACTCATCTCCTTCTACCGCCGATTATAAGAAGTAGGATTGAGTCTGTTTGTTGTTGCCAATTATTGTGATGAAGTTTTTTGTATTTGATAATCAAACAGATGTGGTTGTGTTTGTGTGCCTCCACCCAAACTCTTGTCTTCTCTTGCTCGGCCTGATTGTCCGTTCAGCTCTTTGTCCATCTGGCTCTCTGCTGCAGGACGTTGGGCAGAACAGGAAAAAAGCAAAATGAAGTGATTCAAGCAAGTTTCCTATCTGTATTCTGCAGGGACTGATGTTTTTAGCTGTGCCCATTGACAGGGATGTGAATATGCAGCTAAATAAAACAGCAGTTTGATGAGTAACCAGTACACGCACTCACGTTTCCCCAAATCCCCTCACGGGAGTTGTGAACAATTCGTGACACAGTGAAGACAGAAAACATTTTTAAGATTTAATGAATTTTTTATTATAACATAACATACTGTCAGTGATTAATTCTACTCACAATGCTTACTTGAGATTCACAAATTCCCAGTGGACTGTGTTTTGGAACTCTTTGCAGAGCATCTATCCATTAACTCAGAATACCAGAAACCCTCCTTCCACAACATCAACAGCTCGTGTTTTTCCTCTTTATTGCCATCCAGTGTCTCAAATTGACTGTTTTTGTTGTCTTTGCTGTCCTCTCATGTGTGGCCTTCAGCTGTAAACCACACACCATGAAGACACCAAGATGCACTAACTACACAGAGGAGTTTCATCCATCCTTCATCCTTGTCCTCCATTTGACTGCCATCCATCAGCGATGAGTCAGCTGCAGACATCCGGCAGATGGAAAAGGATGAGTACTTGCTTCAGAAATGACACAAAAACACACACAGTGCAGTGAGAGACTGTCTGCGTGTCTGCACAAAGTTCTTTTGATCTGTGTGGATTGCATGTTTATGAGCCTGTTTTTGGTGATACTTGCGATGCAGAGAGAGCATAAGGTGTGTGTTCTTGCTGTTTGTGTGTGTGTGAGGGGTTGTTGGGGGTCTGACAGTTGTTTGATGTGCGTGTTAAGCTGTTAGAGACCACATGCATGCCCCCCCCCATCCCCTTCGCTGAGACAGCTGGTTCATTGAGACTTTATCTGTGAGCTGATGAGCTCTTGTCAGACTAAAGCTCTTATAAAAATTCATGAAAGCACACACCTCATTTCATAAGACCTGATAACATCTCCACAGCTCCGATGATAAACAGCACCTCAGCAAATACTGAGCTATCAGTTTGAGTTACATTACCAATCATATCAACAGTCTGATCTCAACTTTTAATTACTAAGAGGAGTCAGAGGTAACACCACAAACACAGCAGGGTTGCTTGAACATTTGGGTGTCATTACTGGCTGCTCCACTCCACTATCTTCCCTTTGAGCGGGTCTGATGAGGTGATTGACACCAGCTTATTAGACTCGAAGGTCACCAGGAATGGAGTCTCACTACAAACAAACTACTGTGGCTTCAGTCTGTTTTAACAGGAGGATACAACAAGAATTAAACAAAATGGGACCATGATTGAATTACTGAATGACTCAAAATGACCCAAAACACACTGAAAAGTAACCAAACATAAACACACGACCTACAAAAAAGACAATATGCTGCTGTGGGAGCTTTTACCTCATGATCTGTCCACGGACGTCTCTCTGGACTTTTTGTCTTTTCCAACAGGTTCTTGGCTCTGTGCCTCACAAGCTCATCATAAACATATACTTTGTTTTTTTAAATACATATTCACAGCTACACGGCGCATATAGGAACATGCTTCGTAAGCTCCTTGTACCCTTAGTATCTGTAGTTTTGGTGATTACAGCGTCAGCTGGTTCTGACAAGTGATTTGTTGACCAAACATATTCTATCACAAGCTGTATCCTTAAATTGACATTAGACACAAATCTGCTGAAACAACTCAGCTGGTCCAACAAGATAAAGGAACCGTATGAGTGCTGAATAGGAAAACATAACTGTATTATCTTGTGCTTTTTCTCCTCCTGAAACGAACTATAATTGTCTAGAATATTGGAGGAGTAACTCCAGTACATTAACAGCCCAGCGTAAAAAGAGGAAGCAGTGGTGCAAGGTGCAGTTTCAGTGCTGAGTTTACTTTCTAGATCCCAGTCAACACGTGCGGGAGGTCACAAGACATTTTCATTAACTAATGACTCCCTGCACTGCAGCTCACTGCAGAGGAGCAGTCACTATTTTAAAAAAGGATTTAGCTCATCACAGCTTAAAGGATGTCTAAAATCAGTTTTCTGTTTGTGGGTCAGTGGATTCGGAAGCACTGTTGATATAAATTTTCCTGCTTTCGACATGTTGTTGTCTTCATCTGATATTTGTCATATACAAACGTGAAGTCAGGAGAGGCATGTCCCAAACAGTTTCCATGAAAAGGTAAAAATAGCTCAGACTTACATTGGAGGTCACCAGTGAAAATATAACTATTAGAGAAAGGCGGGGCGCCACCTCGTCTCTTACGCAGGACAGCTAAGAAGAGTTTCAACCAGGAGGAAGAAAAGGGTGTGGTTTGTTTATCATTTATAGAAGCAACGGGATAACACTGCCGCTGCAGGTTATGATGTATGCACCGTGACAATGACTTGTTTCAGTGTTTGTGTTCACTTTGTGTCTGAGACAGGATGGTTACTGAACTACTATTAAAACTGTTACTGGCTATGTAATGCATGAGGTCACACCTATTGAAGACACTGCGTCTTTCATTGCATATGAGTTCATCTATTTAGAGGAATGTGCCATGCTCATTAAGCACAGAAAACACTCAGAGTAAAGATTTTACTCAAACTACGAGTTCTCCAGCATCCCTGCTGTCTAAACACAAAAACAAAAAGCTGCAATAAAACCTGTGCACACATTTCCTCTTCCTGTGCTCCCGGGAGATGAGGATCTTCCTTCTTCTGCGCCCTTTCGCGTAGACGTAAGAATATTGTTCACAAAAATGTGTGAAGCAGTGATGCTTCGGTGAACTGGAGGTTCTGTGCTGTGTGTGAATTGGATTTAGAAAGTGTTGGAGCCTTTTATCCTACACGTGTAACATGAACTGTTTTACAGATTTGTATGCTGGCCGTCTGAACTTCACAGGCTTTTGAAACACAAGCCTGCAGTTTAGCTTCAAGGTTGCACACACACGCACACACACACACACACACACACACACACACACACACACGTAGACTGAACACTTTCAGCAACCCTACATGTTCGCACACTAAGTAACACCTATTACTACGCTGGCTGAAATACAATAAGCTATTGTAACCTCAAACCAAAGGTCTTGACGCCCATATGCTTTTGTCATTAGTCTAAATTATAACAGGCTATGAGGTCACTCGCTGATGTGTGTGTTTGTGTTAACACACGGTCCCCTTTCGCTTCTTCAAGTTCGCACAACAACCACGGCAATGTTGTGGGTCAAAGCTGAGTCTGCTAGTATATGGAACCTCATTACATGTTTTGTAATATTACCATATAACTTTTTCAAATCAGAATCACAAATTGATTATACGACAAGTACATACATGAAATTGTATGTGAGTCAAATAGGAACAGCATACAGGTAGAACAGCAGTCTAAGAGTTGCATCAATGTGATCTGGTTGTAGTAATCTGTGGGGCCAGAATAAGTCTCCGTGGGGGAACGTGGACCTAGTCGAGGTCAACAGCTGTAGATTTTAATCCTTATGGAACACAGCCACTTTCCAGAAGGTAGTTTTTGATTTGTTAATGTCCAGTTTAGGAAGAGGTGGCAATATTTTCTGCATGCTTCAAAGTTGCACAGGATCAGTGGTAAAATGCAGCATATCACAGTCTTATCTGAGCAAATGATCTGCAGCAGCACGCTGCTCTTTAGCGCACCACACAGTGAAGGTACAGTGTGGACTCGATGACAGTGTAATAGCGTACCAGCTTCCACTAAATCTTGAAACGCAATAAACTCAGAAAAATGTCTTTTACCATTATTATTTCTAGCAGGGTGGTGGCTTCAAGTATACACAGAAGACGCTAGTTGTAAGTCTATGACAGATCTGGTCACACCTGATAACCAGACAGGATGAGGTATGAAAGCTTATTTTTATGTTAAAGTTATTTTCCTCTTGTAGTATATCTTCTCATGACCAAATAGGAGTTACCCTACACATGATCCCTGTTTGAAAATATTTCAAAAATTATGAGGACGACCTGCAGTTCTTCATTTTGTTGGTCTTTAGACCTGGTTGACTTTTCTGTTTGTGTTATCACTCTACTGCTCACCATCAATATCAGCTTGTCTAAGTCTGGCCCAGGTTTATCAGGGCTTGTGCAGGTCTCTCTGTGCCTCACACACACACACACACACACACGCACTTGTATACACACACTCAACGCACTCACTGCCCCCTCATCAGTGTATCCTCCCCTAGCCCCAGTTTCCTTGCTGAGGGAAGGTGGGGGGTGCTTGATGGACGGGAAGAGAGGAGACAGTGGGGATGTGACACAACAATGACAGGAAGTGACTTCAGATGCGTACAGATTAGTGCAAAACACAGCAGCATCGAGCTAACAAACATCCCCAGTGAAGAGATAAACATGGAAGAAAAACAACATCTTTGCAAGACATGTTGAACACACGGTATCACCACTGCCAAGACAAAATAATACAACATTTGCACACTAAGCAGTGAAATAGACACCTAAAAACTCAGCTGCACAATGATGATGCACAAATTAGCATCAGACTTCCTTTTCATTAAAGGGAGGGTATTCTTAGGGTGTATGATTTACAGGAAAGTTACTGTGTGTTACACAGGGTTAATAATACCACTGGATTCTAGTTAGGCATTTCCCAATGATGTTCTCAATTACTATAATCATGTTAAAACCATAATGATTACACACCATTCAACAATTGCTACTGGAGTCATTTAAAAAAAATGTATGTAGCATTGTTCAGTGTTTCAAGTATGCTGATACAGTGCAGAGTAAAATTCCTCCAGTCCAACAGTTTGCCGACTATTTAGTAATATTCTGCAGACTGAAAAATGTATTCTAGTTCATTTTATGAAATCAAATTCAATTCAGCACAAAACAAACATCTTAAAACAGACACATTAAAACACAAAATCAAACCCAGGGGTTTTACAAAATAAGCATGTCTGCACACATTAAGTTGAAAGCGTGAACAATGTGTGTAGTAGTAGAAGAGTAGGGCAGTTCAAAAGGTCAGAGGTCACACCAAGGAGAAAACCTGATAGGTATAGATGTTGTATAATTTGTAACTATGAGCCTACAAACTTCTAACGTGCTAAAATCAAGTGGAAAGAGGCCAGAATAATGAGCTGATGTGATCTTTTATGAGCCTATCGGTGGCATTCAGGATCAACATCAAACAGGGAAAACTGACAGGCCAACAGTTTGAAAAAACATCCATGTCAAAGCACAGTTTCTTCAACAGAACAAAAATATTTGAAGGTTACAACATGTAACTTTGGGAAATCAAGGCATTGAAGCATAAGACTCCAATATTAAATATTATAAATATTTTCTTCCTGCCTTTAACAGAATCAATGATGTGTTTTTCTACTTTTATTGCAGAGGATGACTGTCTCAAGGACCTAAAACTGGAACAATAGCTTGGACACTTACCTGAAACACTAAGCAGTTTAAATCAGTCTAACAATGATTCATAAGACATTCAGTAACTATAGGAGACCGGGGGGTTCCCCAACTCAAACCAAACAGATGTGTGTTATCATTTCCTGCTACAAATTACAACAGTGTCAAATAAAAGCTGATGGATCTGAGATCATTAAGGGTACATGTCCAGCTACTGTTAGAACCGTGAAAGGACATGTGCGCTTCCTGCCCACACTGCGCTGAACTGGCATCTGTCTGACCCATGACACCTTCCACTCCGACTCTGCTTCCTGTCACACACGTGCAGCTCTGCCACTTGAACCTTTTTATCAAAGCCTTCGACCTGTAACACGGAAAAAAACCCAAACAGGACCCTCCATGAGGTCACCTCACACACATACCGTTTTTACATTTACTTTACTTTACTCTACTTTACTTTACAGACGCTTTTATCCAAAGCGACTTACAGGGAGCTAGCGCCGGGTTTCTGGCTCAGGGACACACCTGGTAGGGGATGGACTAGGAGTCAGTCGGGATTTGAACAGTGTGTGGCAAAGCAAGGGGAATACCACCTACAATTGTATCTATCAAAATACCAAATGAGCAATATAACCTATTATTAACGCCGCGTTACATACTGTAAAACTTTCTTCACACATACAGACTGCATAAGTTTCAGTTCCAAGCCCCTGACCTCACCCTCTTGTTATTCTCTCTTTGTACCGAGGGCATGATGGGGGATGGTAGGCCAGAGATAAAGGTGTAGACCATCAGTCCTCGTTACCAAAAAGCTTTAGAGGAGCTTTGCAGCTCATGAAGACAGACTATAATCTCCCAGACGCTTCACACATATGGCCTCATGAGATCATCCACCTCTCAGGCTCCTCAGCCCCCCCCCACCCTCTTTAACAGCTTCAGTGTATAAAGAGATCTCAGGTGTGGGATATCTGTTTACCCACACCCTGTGGATAGACTTACTGCATATAAATATAACGTTTTACTTTAAGTAAAACTTAAACATGGAGATTAATTTTCGATATATTTCTGAAAAACTATTCTAGAGAAGCTTCAGTTGACTTTAGCCTGATTTATCACAGAATCGACAATAATGAACAAATGAGGTGCAACAGATGGAGATACATAATGCTGCTGCAGATATTTGATCCATTATAAAACTAGACATTGTTTCTGGCAGTTAAAAGAACAGAACTATTCCGCCGCAGCCGTTTCTCTTCAGGTATGACCAATGAGTTCAACCACCAGTTAGTTTTCACTGAGAGATAGATATTCTGCTTTCTGAATATTCTTAAATATTCTGACCACAAATACATTTCCTAACCCTAAAGCATTGGCACCTATGCAGCTTGCTGTCCATAAGAATCTTCCCAATGGGATTGATAATGTATTAATAAGACAAGAAGGAATGAGGGACCAAAATCCCCAAATAAAGTATAATCCCCCTGTAGTATTTCCATTTGTTGTGATCAAGTTTGAAGGCTGAAGCCCTTTACTATTAGATCAATTGTATAATACATGTTAAGCATAAAAAAACTAATTGTGAGAGAGTGTATCACTACATTCTTGCATTCAACAGAGAGCTACAACAGCTACAAATTCTACTCTGGTCTTTACTAATCGTGTGGTTATGGGGGCAAGTCTGGGTCACATCTCCTGCTGCTCTGCAGATCATCCATAAAGACAGTCTCCCATTACACCCTCACTAGTCTAGGGACTGCTCTACCGCATGTCCCTGTGCACCAGCACAGTAAGAGGCAGACAGGTGGGGGAGTAACGAGGCGCAGGGTGGGGACGGGTGGGTTTGGATTGGCGTGAAGGGTGGAGTTGGGTTGAGAATGGGTGGACAAGCGACCATTGTTTACAGTTAAAGGCACAAAAGAGATGATGAGGGGAGCCAGAAAGTCAAAAATGTGCTAATGACAGGCATCTTCTGACAGAACACACAAAATCACATAAATATAAAAAGTCACGGTGACAGCTGGGAGGAAACTGTAAAGTCTGTCACTCCTAAGACTGTTGATTGTAATGAATTCTGTCTTTCATCTTTGCCACCAATGTATTCTCAACTGACACCCACAAGATTTTAGTGAACAATACTAATGTGATTTGACTCAGCACTGAAATTATATATTATATAAGAGAAATGAATAGTTTAAGGATTTCACAGTTTGTGTATGTTAAAAAGTAGAGGACAGCATTCTTGGCTTTCATGTACTTGACTTGGACTACAGCTGAACCTTGTAGAGGAGGAAGAAGAAGAAGAAGAAGAAGAAGAAGGCCTGTATGCACGCAGAAGCTTTCATTCAGAGACTCAAGGCAAATGGCTGCATGAGATGCTTTGGACGGTGCTGTGGGAATTTGCCCCATTTGAGATGCAAATTCCTCAAAGAGCTGAAAGAGCCGGAGAAACAGGTGCCCTAGGAAGTGTGCTGCTGCGTGGGTGAGTGAGGGTGGGTGTGAAGGCGCTGAATCATAACACAGGGTGCATTCAAATGCTGTGTGTTCAGTCCAATGTGTGTGGCACTTGTTCTCATCTAATTTACTTTAATGTTAGGTAATAAAATAGACATTTTTAATACATTTGCAAAATTTCAACTTTTATTGATTCAAATGTAATTTGGTACAAAAACAAATTAAGAAAACAGATCAGAGTTAAAGTCTTATACACCACGACTGCAGGATAAGCTGCAACTTTACAAGACCTAAATATAAAGAGTGTAACCTGTAACAGCTGAAATGATACTGATTGATATTATTTTCTTTTTTAAGAAGAACTCCGCTGTTCTGCTGTATGTTTTTTTTTTCAACAGATAAAATAATTTTAAAAAAGATTTTAAATCGTAAAAGCTTCAGAAAACACAGTAAACACAGATTCTGTGGAAGACAAAAATTTATCCGTGACAATTTAAGCACTGTAAATTTTCTTAAATCAACACATAACCACAACCACTTCCTATTTTACAAAAATAGACATCAAATAATCTGATCCAAAGTTATACAGGTCATTGCTTACTTTTCTCTACACATATTATTTGGTCATAATCAAAGGTTGACTTTTATTAATTTCTGTTTCCCAAATTTTCTTTTTCTTCATACAAATCATGTAGGGAGACACATTTTTAAAATTGCAGTATTTTGTGTCAATTCATAGTTTAAGCTGACTTCACATTTAGTCTGTAGTTCTTTGTTTTTAATGCTATAAAAAGCTGTTTTGTTGACAAACTCTAATTCGATATTGTAGGATTTCTTGGCCTGTTAAAAAAAACAACCCAAAAAACACCTACCGAGCCTTTAAACTAAAATCATGATTCTTAACTTAAAATACTAAACAAAATCTCTCAATGTTGTCTCTTTCTTTCATACTTAAATTAGACGTCTGTCTAAGCATCCATAAAACCTTCAGCATTAGTGTCTGGAAAGATTCTCAGTCATCCAGGTTAAGTTGTCCAGTCGCCTTGACTCAACTTCCAGACGAAGACGATGTAGTATTCTTCAAAACTTTATTTACCAACGTTCTCTAAAATAAATATAACCCCTTGGCTTTCCCAAACTGACAATCAAATACTGTACAACAATATGATTTAATAAACTGTTTGGAAAACATACATTTTAAAAATTGACATCCTAAATCTTTGGCTTACTGGCACAAGTATCTCTGCACCTTTTTCCTTCATTTCACACAGCTAGTGTCAGTCAACTGTTTCTTACTGTTGAAGCTGAGACATTATCCCAGGACGCCCCCAAGTGTTCGACAACTGCAAAGACAAACTCATGGACGCAGCGTTACAAATAAATGTGTCTGTACGTTAGTGTTTTAACCGAGTCTATCAAAGAAAACTCTAAGCTGGCAACAGTGTAATATAGAAAAGTGGGTTTCCATCCAACTAAATTTTATAGGAACAGGTTTGAAGGATCCCATTCATCCATGACCGTCATGCAAATATTAGGTTGAATCATTGAGATAACAGAACAGCTGGTGGGGACGGTCCTCTCACGTCACTCTTAGCTATTGCTGAAACACATTAGGATTAAAAGAACACCAGACAAACTTCAAACACGTAGCATTTCTACTTGTGAGTGGGTTTGTGTATGTTTTGATTCATCCATTCAATACTTTTACATAACCCAACTTTTCCACCTCACACAACATGTTCAGGATTCTAGTTTTCACATTTCATGTCCACTCAGGATTTTACGCACAAATTGAAAATGCTTATAAAATAAGATAGAAGGAAACCCACTTCAAGTGGAAGACCATAAAGGCAAGGTGCACTAGAAAAGTTCATATCAGTTAAGAAAAAAATCAAAACTTCATTTATAATAAAAGAGAGAATCTACTTTGAAGAAGTAAATAGCAGCTGTAGCTGTTAACAGTTAGTGTCTACATGTTCAGTCGCAGGAAGCTCCTAGCTTCATACTCCCAGAGACACTGGAACAAAGTGCACATGATCACCACCTGCTGTTGCTTCCATGGCATCTACAAATTTAGGAGTTCCAAGTACAGAGAATAGCAACTTATATTGTCAAAGAGGCAGATGAGGTTCTCTATCTACAGCAAGTCCTTGGTTTTCTGATCAACAGCATTTAGCTCTTTTTAAAAATTGAAAGAAAAAAAATTAAGTTGCTTAAATTCTCTAACATTTCCTGAATTCCTGTGACAGTGAAAAAAGTTGCGTAAACTGTCACAACTGTGGGGACAACCGATTGAAAACTGGGCTGTAAAGTTAGAGAGACTTTCAGGAATGACTTCTGGAGTTTCTGTATTGAAACTGTGCCTGCTACAGGTAAGTGTCATGCTCTGCACTGCTCAAACTCTCTTTGGACCCCTGTGTGTTCAATTGGGTGAGGAGAGGAGAAGGGTTAGAGTCAGGAGAATAAGGATTAACCGTCTCATTGTGAGGCAGCATTTTTTTCTTCTGCCTTTCCGCTTTAGGCTTTCTACTTTCTTGCTCATTTTCTGCTTGACCCCCATCTGTCTTAGACGCTAGAGGAAACTCCACAATGATGGTGGGCCTCTGTCTCAGGAACTGCCGGCTGGGTGGCTCTGCAGTCATGATGGCCTTGGCACCGTGCATTCGGGGAGGGGACTTACAGTGTAGATCTCCATGGCTCTCCTTCCACGAACGCAGCTGAATCTGATGCTCCTTCTCAATGTCTTTTTCAGACACTGCTAACTCTATAACCTGAAACACAAGCGTTATACATCATATCACATGGGAGGTAATGGTTATCCATTAAATTTTAATATTTTGCTGTTACACAAGTCCAGAAGGGCAAAGTCAAAGAGGGATCCTGCTTTTAGAAGAACGTGCAGTGGGTGATGTGTTAAAACAATAAAATAGGTAACACAATGCGACATACCTCATGCACCAGGAAGCCTTCTTGCATGTACTGTGGCTTAATAGCTCGGAGCACTTCCATTGTTTCATATAGACCTTGGCATGTCTTCAGTTTCTCTTGGGATCCCAAGGTGCATTTGAGAAGCACCAGACCCACTCGGAAAAGGATCTTCACTCCTGGAAACAGGATCATACGAGACAACAAGCTAGAGCAGCAGTTTTCACTCACACTGAAAGAGAGGGGTCATCCGAGCGCTCCACATAACTAATGAGTCGCTTCTAAATCATGACAGTTTCACGGTATTAAATGCTGGTTTTTATTTTTACATTATTATTTTTTAGGAGACTAACTATTAACAAAATAGGACATAAGTTAAAGTGAGTTATTAATATTTGTGAGTGCGTTGTCTCACCATCACAAAGAAACATGTCCCAAACACGCAGCACTGACGCCCATGGCAGAGTACGGGAGAAGGCACACATGAACCACTCTGTCATGTACAGGATGGGCTCAAGTTTGTGCTTCTTCAGGTGACGGTGGGCAACAGGAGACACGCGCCGCAGCAGAGCATAAAGGATCAGCCCATCCAGCTGGATTGCCTCCTGTGGAGACAAAATGGAAAACAGATAATCTGATTGACTGATTATCTCTTATTCCAGCCTGGTCCACCTTTTGTCATTCTGTCGTTAGCATATCACTGTAAAGCTAGAGATTCACTGGTCTGAGAGAATAAACGCCACAGCAAATCAATTATGTTTACTGACATCAAACTTCATCAATGTGTGCAAAAATCTTAGACAATATAATTTCCAGGAAATATGCAATAATGCAAAGATTCACTGCTCTGAGGCCATATGTGTACTCACTGTCTACATGTAGTGTGACAGAGAATAACAGATAGTAAAAACTGACAGGTTGAAGACTGTGAATGTTTAACCTGTACTCTGATGTTCCCAACCTCCTCTTATGATTTTAAAAGCCTTGTGCCAAATGACTGACTGTGAGCCTGTCTGGATCCTTACCAAACCTGTGCTGTAGTATCCAGGAAGGTACTTTTCACAAATCTGAACAAGAACCCAGAATGCATCCTAGACAAAGAAAAAACAGACATTTATTTAAATACCAACAGATAAAAATACAATACATGACAGATCAACAGAGATATTTTAATTTAGGATTTATGACTTTAGGGTTTGTTTTTTACCTCAGCTGGCATATGCATCAGGAGTACAGCAGCGATGGGAGCCTGGGCCTGACAATAACCCTCTTCAGGGCGGTGCAGAGTATAAGCCTTCAGTACGCGGAACAGGTCCTGCTGTCTACATGTACGAATGCCCATCAAATATTATTTTTTTTACACAACCACAGTCATCATAAAAGGCCTACATATAGTGAAACCTACCCATGACCTCCTCTGGCTGCAAACATTTCATGGAACGGGAACTGTCGATGGAGGTCCCTCTCAATAATATCTACCCAGTTGGGATCTCCTGGATGACTGTCAAGTTCCTAAAAGTGCACATACTTTTCCTTTTTATTTTATGACAACAACTTTGGAACTAAAAAACTAGAAATGACATTATGCCTTATAGACATATCGGCCTGTTTAATTAACAGTTTGAGTGGAAAACTGTTTGGTCTGAAAAATGTTTTTATAAGTCAATGAACTTGATGACAGCAGGCATCACATATACAACTGACCTGGAACTTGCCCTGGTTTTGCTCTCTTTTCACTTTGCCCCCAGTGAGGTAGAGCCAGGCGCGGCCACGCAGTGATGGCGGGATCCCCTTCTGACAGCGCTCCTTTACCTGTTATTTAACACATGCACAGTTACTCAAACATCTGGAAACAGCAGGACTGTGAAGACTAGTGCATTGTACAACATCCTGAAGCTGTGACAACAAAACAGCCCAGTACACACTAGAGTAATGCTAATGCTCATTGATGGTTTCTGAACATAAAACATGATGCTCAGAGAGGAATGAAACCATATGTTATGTACTGCTAAAACATTGCAGACCTTTTTGTGTTTTTTTGCCATCCATTTGTCCCAGCTGTTGAGCATATCGAGCCATTTTGCCTCCCGCTCCCTCAGCACCTCAGTAGGAATTTCTTTAGAACTGTGGACACAGAAGTAAATGTTTTTATAACAACAGCTACTAACTTGACTGAACACTTATCTCTACTTCTGACAGGGAAATGCTGTGGACAGGGGAAGAGGGACAGTGACTGCTCCTCATCCATACAGGAAAGCCATCAAAACAGTGGAATACTTGCCGTCGCCAGCGGAGTACAAGGAAAACAGGAAGTTGTGGGAGAAGTTTCCCTTACTTCAGTTACCTACAACCTCCGACACAAAACATATTACACACATACTTCACTAGATTCCTGAAAGATTAGAGTCCCAATGAAAACTACTGCTGCAATACTGTCGTACACACACTGTCCTATTCTGATCTAATAAACACATGCTTGGCAAACTAATTTATATAGCTGACTGACAGGGTTTTGTATTGAATAGCTAAAGAAATATTGCAAGTTATCAGTAAGTTATAATAATTAACTATGTTGACAGATTTCCCTATAAATAAATCTGTTAATCTTCACATAACTCATTGGATTCATCTTGTAGACCTGTTGGGGGATTACAGCAACCAGAATGCCAGCCTGAACCACTGGCCTAGAGTGTAAAACAGCAACACTTTTAGGTCAGAAAACCTGACAGAAGTAGAGAAAATCTGAGGAAATCGATGGTCCAGAATAAGAATAAGTTTATTACCAGTAAATCTATCTATACTATTCTATGGATGTACAATAAATACTATCCACCACAGATGTACGGTGTCTCTCTGGTATAGAGAAACTTAAACAAGAAAGACCAAGGACTACTAACTAGTACTGATTTTCAAAGAATGACTGCACAGTGGTGGTTTGGGACAGGTCTAGGCTCACTAATTAATTCATGATACCAGAAAGAAGAAAACAATGATATTCTGCTATGAATGTAATAATATTGGCCAGTCCTTATTTTTCTCTCTGTGCAGATCCTCGTCATTCGGGTTATGGTTCTCCCAAAGGATCAAAAGTTCTACTATGTGGCAGCTGGACTCGCCTGAAGATATGTGCATCTTTAACATCTCATCTGAAAGGATTTTTCAGTTCTGTGTTTTGTAAATCAACATTAGGAGGTGACATTATCTAACCTTAACCAAGGTCAAGAGGTCAGAAGATGTAGATAACTTTGAGCGGTCATACACTAGATAATAAACAATGCTCCAGGTGATAAAAACAACAACTGTGAATAATTGCCCAACTATTTACAGTCAGTTAAATATTCTTTTTTCAATTATAAAAAACAAATGACTGTTTGATGAGTTCAGCAACGAAGAAGCGGGTTTCTTGACTGCCTGTGTTGCTATGTGGCTGAATGACCGTCAGGCAAACAGCAGCTAGATCTCTATCACCTTTACTGGTTTAACCTGTATGTACCGGAGTGCAAGAAAATACCACAACTATGCGGTAGTCTGTGCAAACATTACACATTTGTGTTTCATATATTTTATGAACACGTAGCGACTTACGACTCTCCGGAGTACTGCTGAGCCCCGCTGCTGAAGCCGTACTTGTCCACCGGTTTCTCTTCTGTGATGCCGTTGATCTCAGAGTCTGATACAAACGAGTTGCCTTTGCCATTATCTGTCAACTTGTCCGTGCTGCCCAACAAATCAAGTCCATTTCCATTCGGTTCGGTTTTTGCCATTTAATCAACATTTACGTTATCCTAAGCAGAAGCTGCCAGTCTACAGAGTTTTCACAAAACTTCCGACCAGTCTTGAAAGCCTGGCTAACCGTTTTAAACCATCCATGAAGACGCCTGCTATTAGCTAAGCTACTGTCACACTAGCCACGGTTGCTAAGAGGATTTAACGCCTAGCCACTTGCTAGCTTGCTAGGGCTAAAATGCTAATTAGGCAGGTTGTCTAATATTAAACCACCTATCACATAATTAATGCTCGGCTAAAAAATGTTCACCAACTGTGTAAATGTAAACTAGTTAGAACGATCAAAACAATGACTATATTATCTGCTTGCTAACTACACCGCTAACATGCTAGCATCACACAACTGTCAGCTGACACACACCTAGCTCTTTTAACCAAAATCGCTGCTGTCAGCAACAGAGTGTGAGTGTGAGTGTGTGTGAGAGAGAGCTGCAAGCTACAAGGAATCTGGGATAAATCACAAAACAAAACACCCAAGGTATTCCCTGACTCCGCGCTGCCATCTACTGCTGAAAACACGCACACTCAAGTACCGCATTTATATACGGTAATTGTAATAGAGTTGAAACTACCAATGCACTGTAATGGAGAAGTATGAAGAAGCAGAGAATAGAGGCGCAGCAAAATTATGATTTAGTACAGTCATCATGAAACTGTCATCTTCGTAGAACAAATTGTTTTATTTAACTGTAGTTGTTAAATATAAAAAATTAAAACTCCATGTCATTTATTATAAAAATAACAAAATAACTGCTAATTAACTGTTAATTATCAAAGATAAATTACAATTTAATTTAGTATCAATTCAGTGTTGATTTTGCAAGAGTAGATGTGGTTTATGTGACAATCTGTTTTTGAATATGAAAGCATTCAATATAAAATCAAAACACAGAAGCAAGTTTAGTATAAATACTAGAGTCTTTATTTAAATATTGTACATTTTTTAAAACATATTTACATAAATTAGACCTGCATTGTTACACTGTAGACATTGGTGTGTCTTTCATACACACAAACATCACTTGCTGGAAAGAAGCCAGAGACTGTAAGTCATACCATACAGTCTGCAGAAGCACCTTTAAGAACAGCTCTACGGGACAGAAAGACGGGGACAGACCTCATTTACGTCAAACACTGGGCAACATGAGCAAGACATGACGAGCTTGCAAGACAGGGAAGGCCTCTAGATTACAGGTCTTGTTAAGGCTGAAACTGTGCTCACCGTGATGCTGTTCAAAGCACCACTGCCTATCTCACCGCTCCACCTTCTGCATATAGGATACATCTCTGTCAAATACAGGGCTACCTCGAAGTAAATACAAGCTGAGAGCAAGTTACAGAAACCATTGTAAAGACAAGTACAGACTACAACTGTGCGAAATGAACTTTGTGAATTTGTGCCAAAGAGCCAAGACCAAAACAATATTGAAATAACTGTCTCAATTTTGTGTGAGGAAGAAACTTCATACACATTTAGAATATCAGTTATTTGTCACACTGCTGCTCTGTAAATTATCTGAATTGTTGGTAGAATTCTGTTTTCTATTGCAAGACACATGCAGGACCAATGGATTCAACTGAGGCAGCACCTGTACAGTTTTTTATGATTGTTAAAAGAACAACACAGTGAAAATATTGGTCTCCCACAACATCTTTAGAGTAGGGCTTACAGAGAAGTGTACCAAACACGTAATCATGACGCAGTGCTGTGAAAAAGTGTTTGCCCCCTTCCAGTATTTCTTTATTTGTCACAGCTAAATTATTTAGATCATCAAACAAAGTTTAATATCACATAAAGATGACAAGAGTAAGTACAGTGAAAAGGTAGTTGTGACAACCATTTGTGTAAAAAAAATAAATAAATAATGAAGGGGGCAAATACTTTTTCACAGCCAATATATATCTATATATGGCTTTCCATCTTTGGTTTTATAAACCTGTGTTATACTATATAACTGGTAACACGTCACACACTATACAACTTCAACCAACAATGTGACACAACCATTGTTCTTAAACAACAGGCATAGAAAAGACATTTAAATGTCCCACTGAACATTTCCACCGGAACGTTTTGCCGTCCCACAAGATTCAGAACACATAGTGAAGGTTAAAGTATTGCTGTATGGTGTTTGTAACAACAAAGTGTAAGAGTTACACAACGAAAATGTGTCTTTGGTGGATCTGCTTCTAAACTATAAAGACACTGGCCAACTAACCTGGGGTGAAATTTAGTGTGTCCCTACACACGTTCGCGAGAAAAACAGTATTATCAATGTCTTTGACTAATGTAAATGCATGTAGATCAAGCACACACACACACACGCACTTATAAACTCATTACAATCATAGTCATGTTGATGTAAATCATGTTGAGTTATATACAGACATCAGAATTATAAACACAGGCAGCAGCAAACAAATGTAATGGAAATAAGGAACAGAGAAATAAAAACAAATGACACTCATTTGCACTCTCTCTCTCTCTCTCTCTCACACACACACACACACACAACACAAGTCGTTCTTGTTAAGATATCTGAATCTTTATCCTCTGTCACACATGACTGACCCTTAAGTGATTGTGAGCATTCCCTTATTCTAGCTTTAGCTTTGTGAGATAGCACGTATTAAGATTGAATTCAACACACGTCCCAATAACATCTTCTAACCACAGTCACACATTCTGAACATCTCTTCTATTACACAACTGCTGCAGCAGTCAGTGTCAGAAAAGAGCTTGTTAAATTTAATAAATGGAAGTGTGGTGTTCATATAGCTCACTTCAAGATTGACATGTATACATGAAAAAATCCAAATATATTTATGAATACATGTGTACATCTTAGACAACATTAACAAAATAGATTTGCTTCAACAAGCCTAAAAACAACAAAAACAAAAACATATATTTACAACTTATTAGGATGTGCGCACAGATCCCCAGCCAAGTGAAAAAAACTAGTTTAACCTTCACACGTAGCTCCAATGTGTTGCAATTTCTCTCAACATTTAACCGAACAAATGAACAAGTTACAGCTTGTCCATCATTTACAGCCTAAAACCTAACTTTTACATATCATCCTCCAGTAACTCCCGTCCACTCCCAACATCAGCTTCCTCCGTCCATCTGCATGATTTGTTCAACACATTTACAACATGGAACATGGTTAACAACTGGAACAACAGACAGACAGGCAGACAACTCTACCACTACTCTAAACAACCCAAACCCATGGCTTATTATGGACTGTCTCTTATCCACACGGTGAAGCATGGGAATCCTCAGCCCATCGTACTCTGCTCCTCCTGCATCATGATCAACATGTAATTGTCTTAGCTGCCTGCTTTGCTTTCCCCTCAACCGCTCAAGCACCAAATCAAAAACAGAGGAAGAAAACAAAATGTTACATAGCTGGACCTCAGCCCTGCAGTGAGGAGTGTGTGTCGTGACGTGTCGTGGTGGGCCTGCCCTGTCAGCCCGGGGGACGCAGTGCATTTCGGGGGGGCTGTAAGTGGAAGACCCAGGCAGACATACAGGAAGGATCAGCCCCAGATAAGCACATTTACGCTCTCTCTTATACATACAGTTCACACACGTGCACACATTCAGTCTGTATATTCAGCCACAATGGACAGCAGCACCGTGATGTCATCTGGTTTCCCCCCTGCAGAAAAAAGACAAAAGGGTGTAAGGAGCTGTGCCAAACCTAATTATCAGGTCATGCGTGGTAGAGCTGGTATTTTTCCTCAAGGCTGTTTGGAACTCATTGCAAACCTGGGCTCTTCCTGTTTTCCATTTTGTGAGATGAGTAAAGTATTTTTTTTAGCACAGCTATGTGTAGTCACCTTGGTCCTAGAGAATGTTTTTTCATTTTTAGCATGTAAATCACTGCCTTATATGGTCAGAATGACAGTGTAAAGAGAGCATACTTACCCCTTACATTCAGCCCATTGTCACAGGCAAACTGAGCAAAAGGAGACATGTAGTTCGGGTCATAGGCAAGATCATGAGCTTGTTTTGCTATACTCTGTGCAGTCTGCAGGATGCTGTCATAGTTGGATGTCTGAAATAAGCCAACATTAGAAATATTAAATGTTGAGAAACCTTTTTCTGCTTACACGTCTACTTAACTATAACTATAAGCAGTGTGTGGCCAAGTATGAACAAGCTGTTATGCAGAAGTGAGACCTTGAGTTTTTTGAGCTCCTGAAGAATCATGTAGTCCGGCATGTTGTCAAAGAGGCCATCGGTTGCTGTCAAAATGATGTCACCAAGTTGCACATCAAAGGATGAGCTGTCAGCTGCTTCAGGACTGAAAAAAAAGGGCATATAAGATCAGTCACAAATTAAACAGGAGCATGTAGAAACTGAGGTACTGTCTCTAGTGTGGCATTAAGCCCCTGCCAAAGTGAGCACAACGTAGGTGTTTAATCTTGCAGCTGACTTGGAAGCAGACTGTCCCTTGTGTCCTTGCCAAACCCAGAGAGGTCCTGCTGCTTGTTGGTGCCAAACCCAATATGCACATTTTATTTCCTGGGAGCTTTTAACATCTTGCTCCTGGTTGGTCTGAAGGGTTTGTTTTTATTTTAAGGTGACATAGCACAGAGCCTGAATATAAGTTTATTTAACTCAAGAACACGATTAAATAAAAAAGCTGAAAAAAAGCCAAATTTGGATTACATTATTATTTGTAATGGATTACAAAACTTTTATCCCTTTTTAATAAGGCTGCCATTAGCAGAATCAAAGAGTGACACCTATACAGGCAGCATGTACATATTTTTATGCGAACTGTGTTTCCTATGCTGAAATGTTATCTAAGGAGAACACCATCTGTAATATACCACTCACTGCAGTTGTCTGCATATACTATACTGAGCCATAAAAGAGTACATGGAGCCACAGACTCAGGTTACCTGGCGCAGAAGAGAGCATTAACTGAAAAGGGAGTGCACACCTCTTTTACATATGTTCTTGTATTCTGATTTCACCAGTGTGTCTATGAATGGAGTCATTTTTTGGTTCTGATAATTTGCCTAAAAGAAATCCCTTAATCCTAAAAACAAAAATAACAGAACAAAACACTTCCATCTGGTATTTTCTATGTGGATGATATAACCAAAGATGATCACATAGTTATAATGGCAACAAACCTGTGCTTTCTTGTTTTTTTTAAATTTATTTGTCTAATATGTCTTGCATGACGTAACACTAAGGTACTGACCTGTCACTAAGCACCACCCCCTCGGCTCCTGGAGGAGCAATGGACAGCTGAAAGGGTGTATTAAAATAGTGCTGCTGCTCGTCTGAGCGATGAACCACCTCTCCTCTACGAACCACCAGGAATCCGGAGTCACCAAGGTTACACGTGTGCAGTCGGTGACTCCGTCGATCCAGAACCACAATACAGGCTGTGCTGCTACCTGCAAAAAAAGACAGCACAATGAACATGCTAACATTTCAGAATCTATTTTCTATTTGGACACACGGATAAAAGAAGGACAGGCTGAATGTGAGTTTTCACTTCACTTTCAAAAGAGAGAGAATGCAGCTCAGCCAGTAAACCACCAGCTTTGTGTGCACCTTCTTTGTGAATTTGATGCAACCACAGTGGGTGGGTGAGGTTATGAAATTTTCAAATGGATTTGCTTAAAATAAGGGTAAAAAGATTAAAAATAAAGGAGAAAAAAGAAAGACAATCAAACACATGGGTCATATCGCTTGTCTGTTCCAGGTCCCAACTGACTGCAGCTTCAGGAGCCAGCAGTCTGAGCAACCTTGGGCAAAGAAGGTCACACACAGACCTCGTCATGACTTCCCTAAAGAAATGCAGGCCATATGACACAAGTTGTAACAAGAGAGGTTAGCATTTAGTATTTATACTGGTTATGGGTGACCAATACAAAATATGACCTTAGTCACATGTTTGTCCATGCTTTAACAATCTGTTCAACCCTCCTGCAGTGTCAGTTACAGATGGATTCCTGACCTTTTGGGGCTCTGGTATGAGGCAAAACATTTACTGTGGGTAAAATAAAAACTGTCTAGCTCCACAAGGTCAGTGAGTCTCAACATTCGTGTTGAGGCAAATCAAAATACAGGCTGACCAAGTTACTTAGTAATTTTACTGGTTACATCAAAATAATCAAACATTAAACCTAAATCAATTATGACTAAAAGTTCTAATTAGTAAATGCAAATTAAAAGATTGGTGAAACCAACAAAGTTCTGTGTGCAAGTGTTTGTAAAAATGCGGAGGAACTGATATCACGCTATGAACATCTTGCATTTTTCAGTTGGGTTAGAAAGGAAAATGTTCTCGACACACACTACAATCTGACTCATGCTGCAAATGTTATTTATTTCTCAGAGTACAGCTGCTCAAATGAGTCACTCCACTGCGGAACGCCTTTACCACGATGGTCTGTGGTATTGTGTCTTTGCGTACTCACCTAGCAGAGAAACTTTGTTCTGCAGGAGCTCATAATAGCCAGACGTCAAGATACCCACTGGATTACTGGGAGTGAAGCGTCCCTCCTTCACCAGTCGCTCACAGGTTCTCATTAGGGTAACAGAGAACTGCGATGGGTCAACACCATAGTCACGCCAACCACCTACGCCATCTGCTACACCTGATGCAAAAAATTAGAACAAACATTTTAATTGGGTTGCTATTTGATGCTCATTCATCACCTAAACTAGAATATGAATTTCTGCCAAAGTGAGGGTGAGTAGTGAGGCACAGTAGCACGGTTTTTCTTGTCCTGTAATATCACTGCTGATGGATCCATTTAAAAGCACCTCATTCTGTACTCCACACTTCACCATCATTAGTGGTGGTAAATCAATCAGCACTCTGGTGGCTACTTAGATTGGGATATTCAGTTAGGGTACAAGGTAGCAGCCATCAGAAACATGGGAGTAGCCATCTCATGGCTTCACCTTAGGCACAGGTATATATTTTGATGGAAATGTCTAGAGGCTGTATTAGAAAAAGTATAAAATTCTATAAAATGTACACATGAACAGTGTACATCTGTAATATTTAACTTATTTTACTGTTATTCACGCTGAGTGTTTTACTCTCCACTAACTCGTTTAAGGGCCATTTGCTTGAACTGAACCTAAATATTGTGTAGCATGTATAAAGCACCCATACTGATTGATAATAACAGGGGGATATTAATCAGAGAGCCACAGATTAACGGTTTCATTTTATACTGTAGATGTTACCCCAAATTAGAAAGTGAAACCACTACAGTCTGGGAATTTCCCTGCCGCCGGAGAACTATTAGACATTACAGTAACTGTGATCGTAGTGGAGTTTACTCGTTATATATCTCACTACCAGGTCATTTGTACGTTTGCCATGTGCAACACGTGAAGCCACGGGGAGATAATGTTCCTCAAAAAAACTAACATTAATGACTGCGCATTGCTTAAACATATGAAACATAGTGGATGTATTTACCAGGCCACGTGGTTATCAAGCACTTTGCTGTGTTTACCCTCTTGACAGCTGAGCAGTTAAAGACAAGGCAATCACGTTGTGCTAAGCTAGTAGGCTAACGTACTGTATTAGCAATATGGCTGCCTCCACACTCAACCATTCTGACCTTTGCGAGACATTGTGGTGTTCCGATTTTTTAATGGGGACTTTTTAGTCACGTCCACCTTTAATCTATCTTGTATATATCTCCTAATATAATTTGTTTAATTCCGTGTGTTACCGCTGTGTGTGTGTTTCAGTTAGAGCTAATCTAGGTGAAAGGTCGCTGGTGCTTCATTACCAAAACTACCACTAACTACACAAAATCGCTATGTTAGCAGAAAACAACCTATATTCAGGTGTATTTTTACGCACTGATCTCCTGTATGCAACCCTTCGGCATCATTCTAACCAAAGACGAATGACCTAGCTAGGACAACGGCAGCAATGAGGAGAAGTTACGGGTCTGTCTTAGAGGGGGAGGGGGCTGTTGTGTTTTTATCCGAGGGGTCCGTACACGTGTAGGCGAGCTCACTGAAGGTCACCCGAGTACAGACCTTGTCTAACGGGAATCTACAAGTCACACGCGGGGTTTATTTGTCAGAGAGCTTACCCAAAACGTCGGCAGACCTGTGCCGTGCAATGAAGCAGGCATCGTCCCCGTAGCACATCCCTTTCTTCAGGATCCCCTTACGAAAGTCTTTACCGTAACCATAACTGGCTGAGATCAGGCTGTAATCCCGACCGTCCGTCTGAGAGAGTCCACCCAGGACAGCCCTGGCGACCAGTCTGCCATAAGACAATACGGATAACATGCCTTGCAAGGAGTGACCTAGTCTTGATTTAAACCTGCACACACTGCCCCCCTCTCTCTCTACCCGGCTCGGCCAACTGCCTGTGAGGGTACTTCTTTGGATCAAGCCCCTGGTTGTCGCCCTTTATCGGTCCATTCGCTCTCGACTGGCCCTCTTCCGTGAAATAGTAACGTAGCCCGGACAGCTGCTCAAAGCTCGGATGAAAAAAAAACCCGTTCGTCCCGCTGTTTAGGTCACTGGTGTAAATTTCATAAAGGCAGTTCCTCCACTGGACTCTCTCCTTCCCAACATGTTTCCACCGTGTACCGGGCAGAAAGACGTGAAAGCACATACGGGTGTTTGGCAGTTTACAACCTCAACGTCACGGCTTACCGACGTCATCCAGCGGCAGCGCCGCGCGCAGCCAGGCTCAGTGAACTGCGCATCAAATCGGCGGTGCGCTTGTTTTAGAAGTGGGATGTCCCGGACTGGTCTTACCGAGCTATCGTCATCATCATAATGACATATGGCTGTACAGATTTACCGTCTGTGTTCTCCCACCGGTTCCTTAGCCCTTACTGACCCCTTTAGATATATAGCTTTATAGGTATTTCCAAAACCAGCCAGACCACTACAAAAAAGACTACTAATAACTAGTTGATAAAATACCATTTTAATTGTAATTATTTATGTCACTTTTTAAACAATAATCTTAAAAAATCACTGGTACCATCTTGTTAAATGTTTCTTTTCCCCCTTTCAACCTTAAGTAATAATGATCAGTTATTAAAGATATTATCAATATTAGCATATGTTCAATATTTGAGGGTAGTCCTGCACGTATGATTAATGGCACTGCTGAGTGACACAAGTGCAATTGATCAAACCGATTAAAAAAGGCTAAAAAGTAAAATTAGATTTTAAAATAGAGTCCTCCTAAAAGGGGAAAGACACAAGATGGAGAATTGGAAACTTGTGTGTGGCTCTGAGGTTCTTGGGCAGCTGGTCACTCTGTCCAGTCTTTAGTACATCTGTGCTAATAATCCTGAAATGTATTTAACATTTATGAAAATATATAGAAATAGCAGAACCAAAAAATATATTCAGCTGTAGACTGTAGATTTTTTGTGTCTTGTATCTCTGTCTCGTTTCGTACTAACAAACTGAGCTCCATATAGAATAAAACATCTATAAATACACAAGTCTTATTACAGGTTTGTGGAGTCACAGCGAAGAGTGCTGAGCATCAAAACAAGCGCACCCGATCTAGACGAAACCACCCAGAGCCAGACCCTAAAACAGACCTTGGAGAGGGACAGAGAACAACAAGCCTTTTATATCTAAATGACCGTCGAAGTACTGAAATAAATCAATCAGTTTACGGTAAGAAATGAACGCTAATTCAGTTAATTTATTTGTGGTTATATAAGTCTTTCTAGCAAAGCTCGAAGAGAGAACGATACATGACCGTTATAATATTTAAATAGGAGCAACGTTTACCTAAGCTAACATGCTGGATGATAATAGTGCGATGTCAATGTTTTAAATATAAAACGGAGTGACTATGGTTTTATGTTAATTTAAAAGTATTAAATGTTTATTAACCAAATGGTGAGAGACTAATGACGCTGTTGTTATGACGTGTTATGAAAAATTCTGCACAACTGCATTAGGATTCCGACTTTAAACGACCGAACCTGTCTTGCAATTATACGACCGAGTCTATACCAATGTTAGAGGAATACAAAGGGTGAATTGCTCATTTGATAACTGGCCTGTTAGGTGAAATGTTGAACTTCTTTGTACGGCATGCTATACGCCCCAATGGTTGATGTAATGCTTAATTTGTCAATGGGTTACACTGAGACTCTTCTCACTCTCTTTAGGGCCAAGATGAGGAGGTATTGTTTTATGCTGTTTGTATCCCTTCTTGTTGTGTTTCTCCTGAACACTGAATCGACATGGGCTAAAAAAACTAGCAGCAAGAAAACATCATCTTCCAGTAACAAGGGTGGAACACAATCGAAACCATCCAGCTCTCAGCCAGGAAACTATCCCCGACAGCCACAGAGTCCTAATCGAAACACCAATCCTTATCCTCCAGGGGGAAGTTATCCACATCCAGGAACAGGCAACACTAATCCAGGAGGGTATCCCAGACAAAACCCACCAAGTTATCCAGGGGCTGGTAGTAACCCTAACCAGTATCCTGGCAGAGTCAATCCTGGAGGTTATCCAAACCAGAACCCTGCAGGTGGCTACCCAGCCGCTGGAGGTTATCCTAACCAACATCCACCTGCTGGAGGCTACCCAGCCGCTGGAGGTTATCCTAACCAACATCCACCTGCTGGAGGCTACCCAGCAGCAGGTGGTTACCCAAACCAATACCCAGGCAGAGGTGGTACCAACCAAGGAGGATACAACCAGTATCCTGGTGCAGGAGGAAACCCTGCTGCAGGAGGTTATCCTAACCAGAATCCAGGAAGGAATTATCCTAATCAGTATCCAGCCGGGGGCTACCCAGCTGCAGGAAACTATCCCAACCAAAGCCCCGGTAGAGGAGGGTACCCTAACCAGTATCCAGCAGCAGGTGGTTACCCAGTCAGAGGGGGAAATACAGGACAGGGTTGGGGTGCACCTGGTGCGAATCCAGGGAGTTATCCTGGTGGAGGGATGGGTGGTTACCCTGGTGGAGGGATGGGCGGTTACCCTGGTGGAGGCGGTTACCCTGGTGGAGGGATGGGCGGTTACCCTAACTGGAACCCAAATAATAAGATCCTGAGTCCTCGTTATGGTGGAGGAGGCTATGGAGGCTATGGGATGGGGGGTTCTCCTTTCTCTCGTTCTGTGCAGAGTATGGGGTACCAGCCCAAATCTTCAGGTTTTGCCAAAAAAGCCATGTTGGCAGCAGGTGTTGGTGCTATGGCTGGAATGGCAGTGGGATATGGACTTGGGCGCTTCCCTCGACCACATTTTGGTTTCCGCAACCCTGAGGAGGAGTCTTACTACAACAACTACATGTACAAGCGTTATGGCTCTCGCTCCACAGATGAAAAAGACTATGGTCGTGATTATGTCTACAAGCCTCCACCACGGGCAGAGTCTTACGACAACTTCATGCGTCGCTGTATGAATACGACTAGCCTAAAGGATAAAGATAGCAGCTCTAAGAAGAGTGAAGGTGGCGAGGAGGATGATGATACTGTCAGCATTGAGGAGATTGGATACCCAGCACTAATTGATCAAATGAAGACCCGGAGCTGTGTTGAAAAGTATATGGTCTACTCTGAGCGCTTTCTGGAGGAACGGAAAGCTGAGGCACAATCCCAGCCCAGCCGCAGCAGTCCCCTGAGCTCTTTGGTGATTCAGTTTTTCACTTCCTTCCTTATGCTACTCTCCAGCATGTTCCTGCTCCAGTAAGAACAATTAATCTTCCTTTCATCCCAAATGGCTTTAAGCATTTGCTATTTAAACTTTACATCTACAGACAGTACTGCTGATGTGCATTACTACTACTTACAAGTATTTAGCCATGTACTCTTGCAGCAGAGTGCTAGTAAGACAGCATGATGTTGGTGTATATAGTAACTAAAGGATCATATTTAAAGCGCGACAATGAGTTTAACATTTTACAGTTAGATCATCAGGTTTTTTGTGGTGCAAACGAGACACAAACAAAGTGACCTATTTAGCATGTTCCACTTTTCCAGCACTGAATACAGAGGTTGTTTAATAAAGTAGCCATGAGTAAGCACTGCTAATTATTATAAAATTAATTATTATGATGAGACATAAGCACATCTTTAATACAGTCACTTGTTGTTAATTCTGTTACTATAATACTATAGTCTGTAACTTTTTACACACATTAGTAAACACAAATTAATCAAAAGGGCAAATGGTGCAGGGCATCTGTTTCTGAAGTAAGGATTCCTCAGTGGACAAATGGTTTTTATTGCCTCAATAAACAGTTTGACACCTGTGTGGCCGTAACCCAAAATAACGTATCATCCTCACACGTCTTGTTCAGCTGCCTGTAAAAATGACATATTGCATGTAATAGATCTTGACATAAAGGAGCCATCTGTCAACATGTGTCCTCTGATGTGCAGCATTAGTGCTGCTGCTTCCTTGCCTGCAGCCTTTGAGAACGATTGGTGCATTTGTTGATGTTAGCGCCTGATGCTTTTAGTCTCTGATGTAGGCTGCCGATGAAAACTGGAATGTCATCTGGGCTTTGAACAGATAAAGTTCGCAACAATTCAAGATTTTAAATTTACAGCTGCAAGTACATTTATGTACATAGTTTCTTCTTGTGTTAGACAAGATTAACAGTGGAAATGGGTGCACCAGTACTGGCCCAAAGTTGTGTGGAAATGCTAAAAAAAAACTTTCTGCTAAAGAACGGCACAGTAACCTTCAAAACTTTTAAGCCCTTGGTTAGTGCGTCACAGGATCTCGCTGTAATTTCCCAAAAACTCCCTATGAAATTTGTCACTACAGTAAAAATCAGTCTTCCAGTTTTTACAGTCTTTAGTGAAACTCATGGCTACTTTTTTATTATTGCGATTACTTTACTATATAAGCTTGTCTTTTATATCTGACTATTTCTTTTTTTCACAATGGTTTTTTTTTAAATCACTTTGTAATTGTATTTTTCAAATTGCTGTATAGTTAGGAAGTAAGTTTGCAGGCTGTCAGTGATGCTGCTCCTGAAGAGACATTTTCCATTACTACTGCTCATTTTTTCAGTCAACTGTTTGACCAAGTACTGCTGTATTGAGTAAAGTCTCTATTTTGTAATGTACACACACACACACACACACACACACTAATTAGTGTGCATATATTTATGATGTGATGCTGTATTCTGTTTTAATTTTGAATTAATTTTAATCCCTCAGTTAACTGTTTTCATTCTCTAAACTAGACTTTTGTTTTGTTTTTTCTGGAAAATGATTTTAGTTGATTCAATCACAAAATATTTGAAATGTTCGTATGGTCTAGACTATAAAACATTTGTAAAGTGCACTTACGTCCCTTTAGAATTGTATAATTGAGCTCATTGGATGACTGTTCTGGTACTGGCTTGCAATTGTAGACATTTTCAGTTATATTGTTTAGTATGATATATATATATATATATATATTAATATGTGGCTTATTATGTGTTTATGTCTGAAATAAAATTAGTAACAAAATCATGGTTTCTCTGCTCTTAAATTCTGATCATAACATTTTCTTGAATAAAATATTCTTTAAATGACATCACTAATTCTACAGTCTGGACATTTTAGGTGTAATGTAGTAGGTTCTTCAACCACTGTCTTACTATGAGCTGATTCGTAATTGTTCAGCAGGCTGACTATCACTTTGTCACCTAGAAATGCTGGTTTTACCATTTTCAATAAAGTGGTTTGTGTAGATAATATACCGCGGCCCGACTGCGGATGATAATGGATGGATGGTGTATAAAATGAATTAGAAAGAAGGGAGATCACAACCCTGTGTTGAACCAGTTAATGCTGTGGTCAGCTCTGAAAATTTGTTCATTCACTCCCACTCTGTGTCCTGCAGATTAAAAAGTCCAGCAAACAACATTAATGTCTAATACGTTTCTAAACTATTAGTCGGATTTGGATGGTGTTAAGCGCAGAGGAGAAATCCACAGTCGAACATTATTTCCACTCTCTTCAAGGTGCTAATAGATGTCATTAATGGATCCACGGACAACCTGCAATGGACCCAAAAGAGGATCTGTGTTTATTAATATTTGCTTTCTAATTATTCAGATGCTTTTATAACTAGTGAGTTTAATTGCAGATGCAATCATTTAGTGACTTGGGGTGGGAGAATTTAGCACAAGGGAAGTCATTTTCCATAATTTTGGCAACCGCTGCCGTAAAACAACTCAAATACCTGAAGTCTCAGAAAAATACTAACACAACCTGGGCTTCACATAGAAGCAAAGCTCCAAGATTCAAACAAGATCCACAGTTCTTATTTTTTTGTTTGAGATTCAACAATTTGGTTTATTACATAATAAACATAATAATATAATGGTCAGAAGTGCCCAAACTTTTAAAAAACTGATCAATTTGATGATGTGAAGATACCTGTAGAAAAGATTGGCAGCAAAGGTGAGTTACAAATGGAGCAAGTAAATGTAATTAGGACAATTTGAGTTTTAAAGTGTGAATTTTAATTGCGCCGAGGGGATAAATAAAGTCTTCTGATTAATTAAGTCACCCAGAAATAATTAAATAAAACTAATTTAAAATCAATTTAATCGGCCTAGTCACGAACCCAGGTCTTTTTCATCCTTATGCAACAATTTACCAGCTGAGCTAACAAAGACATAGAGTAAGAGTAAAGATATCTGGTTAAGAGCAAATCAAAGTTAATACTCTAGTGCAGCTGTTTCTGCGATACATTAAACATTTTCCAATAGTTTATAAAGGTTTCTGTCAATATTAAAGAGCAAACAAATAATCTGAGAGATATTTTAATTACATGTAATTCTAATAATTTAAGCGGTAGCTTGGGGGCCCCCTAGTGGCCCCTAGGCCCTATGCCTCTGCATAGTCCACATAGCGCAAAAAAACGCTACTGCACAGAAGTTGTAAGTTACATTAATACACTAAACAAAAAAGGACAGATAATTTGCTTAAATGCCATTTTATTTGATTATATTTCATGATTGACTCCAGTAGACAGAGGTTTGATAAATGTCTCATATCCAGGCTGCCATAAGGATAGATAACAAATGTCCACCTGTCAGGAAGATGTTAGTAGTGGGAGCCGGAGCAGCAGCCTTAACAAAGGCTCTCCACAGAGACTGGTTACGATTTCCTTGGCCTTCACTGTGGTAATGCTGTTGATCTTCTTGAGAAGAGACTGTTTTGTGGTCATGATTCCTTGATCCATGTTTTGGTCTACCCAGGAAACCCAGCCCGTAGCCGGTGCCTGTGCCCCCCAGTACACCAGCAGCTGCTGTTCCTGCCCACTTCAGGCCTTGCTTGGAGAGACCTTGGCTCTGAGAGGAAGGCGCTTTGTTACTGCCCCCTTTGCCTCGACCCCTGAAGCTAAAACTCTGCTTACTGGATGCATATTGTGCACGTGGGCACAGTGCTGCCATGAGGAACAGGCAAACCCACAGTGAAAGAAGCTTCTGCGGGGCACCCATTGTTGAAAGTCTTTACCCTGCAAAAACAAATGTATCAGTGGGGCAAGTTCAATGAGTTCTATTTTATTATTATACAGTATAACGTGTTTTAATATTTATTTTAAACTAGGAATTAAATAAAGTGGAGTATAAGTAGAAGACCTTCAAAATTAGTGCACAAGTTAATTGTACTTTCCATGAGTGACATTAATAAATGACACTGTGTGAAAAATAAAGTTCTCACACTGTGTGTATATTTGAAAAACAAAGAGAGGAGCTTACCAGCTGTTCGCTGCTTTTCAAGCTGGCATTAAAGCTTTTGATTTTGTGCACTACACAATCACAGTCACATGCTCAACAGCACTAACACAACAGACATCTAGAATGATCCAAATGCTCTGTCAACATTCATCATTACATATATAAGAACATATTTCTCCCTTTTATGATATCTTTGTTTTCCTGCTGCTGATTAGAAGTATGTTATTTTAAAACATGGGTGGTATAGTATTAAAAACATACAATATATATATAAATATATATATATATATATTTAGAGAGAGAGATATATAGATATAGATATATATCTATATATATATAGATATATATAGATATATCTATATATATATCTATATAGATATATAGATATATATCTATCTATATATATATAGATAGATATATATCTATATCTATATATAGATATATAAATATGGATACATAATTTACAAAGTGTAGATCTAACAGCTGAAGCATGTTGATGGAAATATTCTTGCAGTTAATTTCTTAAAAATGTGGTGATTATTAATTAAATATTTTATTTACCTTACTGACCGGTAACACTCAGAGGTTGTGATGCTGCAGCGGCAGATCCTTTTCAAACCACAACACTCACAGAACAGTGGAGCAGCATGTTGGTTTATTCATTTCCACTCAGCAGAGCCTCCACCACCTCCCCAAAACATATTCTGCTTTGCTATTGGTTCTAAATCAGTGATAGAGTACAGGTTCAATGTGTTTTTCTGATTCATTCTCATTTTACACTCAGTTAGGACACATACAGCTTTTGCCTTGTCCAGAAAACGTAAAGCCTAATACAATAATAAATATATTATATTGTATATTGTATATACTGACTTATTTTCTAACACATTTAAGTCTATCTCTGCAGCAGCTGTCACGTGTATGTTTGTACTTTTATATTTATTAAAGGCTTAGAGGCTTGTAGTGTATCTACATTATTCTGTGACTAAGGAAACCAATTGTTTGTCTCTGTAACTTTAACCTGTGGTTTTTTAGAAGAATGGCCTGTAGAAAGAGAGCAACCTAAATTACTGGGAGTTTTTCCTTTCGACTGTCACTTCATATTTGCTCGAGGAGCATTTGTTGCATGTTTTATATAAATTAAATTGTGAAATGCTTTTAACCCATAAGAACCCGGACCCATTTTTCCTTACAGGAAAATTATGGGGGATATACAGCAGACCAAGAGGCCTACA
>JAUMHF010000014.1:9897501-9944958 GCA_032359275.1 Microctenopoma steveboyesi | reverse complement strand
GCTGTCACATGACCACCATACCAGAATGAGTACTAGATGTCACTTAGGGACTTCATGAGTTAAAGTCAAGTAAAAAGTTTTTTAAGGAAGTGTGTCAAACATTTAAAATGTATGTTACGCATGTGTTACCGTGGGTCCTTATGGGTTAAATTACTTTTTTTTGGTGATATATAAATAACTAACCCGGAATGAAATATACATTTTTGACACTTTAGAAGATTACAAAGTGAAACTTTATGGGTAACTGGCTGCATAGAGTAAGTGCATAGAACTTCATTGTTTTACTTGCATACAATTACAATAAATTACTTACAATAAACATATATGAAGTGAATATTACAGTGAGTTCTGTATTCTGTGTTGACTCAGTAAAAACAGTGTAAGATGAGATAAAATATGTGCAGAGGATTTAGCACACTGAGGTCTTCATACTCACTAATGATTTCTGTGAATAAATTAACTGCTGTCAACAGTTGTTGAAAGTAGATTTTTATTTTGGGGGTTTTCAGTCAACATGACAGTAACTGGATGTCACGAAAATAGGAAGAACCTAGAAACATAATTATTTTCTTTACAGTATAATACAGTAGCAAAGTATCATCCCACTTATGCCCAAGTTTCAAAGTACACAACAATAAAAATTCTTCTTTGTGCTTAGTGTGGTTTGCATCACATGCTGTTAAAAGCTGAGGATTTGTGCTAAACACTCATGCTCATGTGACAGTGATGATGAATTTCTTACAATTCCTTTATGTGCAAAAACAAAATAAAAACTTTGTCATGCAAAGAAACATGCAAATATATTGGTTAATTTCTGCACATTTCTCTGCATAGAACAGTTTAAGTGACAAAATAATTGTGTTCACCATATTAATAATGTTGCATGACCTAGATTTTCAGGAGGAAAGTTATTTCAGGTCCAAAAGCTTGCAGATAGACCAATGTAGCATTACTGATGGGAAGCTAGATAACGTTCTCAAAGAGCTGCATGGAAGCCATTATATTTTCATCCTGTGGGGAAAAGGATCAGTATGCAATGTGTTGTTGTGCACCAAATTGCATAATTCAGTTAATAGCCATGTGGTAAAAGTAGTGATGTTTACCTTTTGGCAGGTTTCTATGAATTCATCTAAAGTCACCACTCCATCTCTGTTGCGATCCATTTTCTGAAAAATATTAGACATGCACAGGAAAGAGTCTTGTTTTGATTAATGAAATAGAAAGTGAGAATAATATTTTTTGTGCAACGTATAGTTTGTAAACAGTGATTCAGGATATTATGTTAGGTGAAGGTGTTTTAGGCGATTCAGCTGGACTGAAGGAATGGAAGTAGAGATCATAGAGATTTGTTCACTGCTTGTGAGGTCATGTCATGTCTACTAAAACAAGCTTTCATTATGCCACCTACATTCGAACCAGTGTTTTTATAATTCACCACACACTTGCAGTAGCATTAATGTGACATTTATGCAATTACTTGTGCAAGTCTGAAGCCATGTGAATATTAAATCTGACTTTCAGTACACTGTCCAGATACATGGACATACATTTCTTCAGGGGCTAAGGATTAGATTGTGATGTTTAATGGACACAGAGATCACATACCTGGAAGAACTTCTCCACATGCTCAAAGGGGGAATCATCCCGTACGCTGGGTAAGGTGTACCTGCCCATCATGTCATAAATAGAGGTCATTATTGCCAACATTTCCTGAAAAGGAAAGGAACAAAAATTTATAGGACTAATTTTACAACAGATTTTAGTATGTTTATATTCACGAGATTGTTGACTATACCTCTTTAGTAATATAACCATCCTTGTTGATATCGTACAGATTAAATGCCCATCGAAGTTTCTCTGTAACCGAGCCTCTAAGCAGCACAGATAATCCTAACACAAAGTCCTGTAAAAATCATGGCAGCCCACTTAAAATGAATCTCTATCACACTAGATTAATGACAGACACATGCAGGGAAACTCACCTCAAATCGGATGGAGCCATTCCTGTCCATGTCAAATGCATTAAACAAAAAATGTGCATATGTGGTCGCATCTGAGAACAAACAATTGTTATAGAGGGTTCACATTCAACAGAGAATTTCTGAGGTTTGTTTCCATGTCCTAATAATTTAAACCTAATAATTTACTCAGACTCCTGACTCTGATTGGACTGTTTGAATAACTGCTTTGTGAGATTACCACAAATCTAAAGAGTTGAAGTAAAAGTGGCAGATCTAAAACATAACAGCTGGCAAATACTGTAAAACGTGTATTAATCAAGAAAATGGAAAACTCATCTATACATGTGTGGTTAGCACTATCAAGTAGCATGCTGTACCTCCTTGAGGGAAGAACTGTGAGTAAATGATTTTGAAAGTTTCTTCATCCACAAGTCCACTGGGGCATTCCTATTGAAAGGTTTAAAGAAAGACAGAAGAGTTTTTCTTTCTTGAGGTAGAAAGAAGTCCAGTTGCCATGACTAAACCCTCTGACAACTTCACCTGGATGACTGAGAATCTTCACAGACTTGTCAAACTTATGTTAGTAAATTTTCAGACTGTGCAGTTGAAATATTACCATGACAGTGTTTGGTGCTGCAACTGCTCCACAGAGAGTCTTGCAGTCATCACAAAGCTTCCACGATTATACACACACTTACATTTAGTTACTCAGAGTGGGTGGTGAAACTAAGAAAAGTGTGTAAATACAAACAAACATGCTATAACACATACATATAAGATGATAAATCAAATGCTACTGAGCACCCTAAAAAGGTGTAAGGGTCTGGTTGATTTTCTTCTTAATTGTAATGAATAAATAAAAACTGTGTAATGCTGTGTTGAAGCTGTGCCTGACTGTAGTGCAAGGCTATGGCCACTAGAGGGTGAGGAAATAGTCCCTCAGTGGACTACGGACCTCTGAGTTTATTGTTAATCCATTGACTGGAGTAACTCAAAGAGCTGGGGAAATGTGTATGAACTGGATATGTCTGAGATAACGTTGAAGAAAAACCAAACATTATCTCTTAACCTTGTGAATGAAGGGAAGAAGTGTTAAGAGACTGACATACTTATAGATGCAGATATTTAGTTGACAGTTTCTTAAATTGTTGCACAAAAAATCAGTGTGAACTGCCTTGGTTGTAATTGCCCTCACTTAAATGATTGTTTTCATACATTTTTGAAGCCTCTGTAAAGTGATTGGAGCTCCTTCCTGGTGAACTGGGTCTGGGCTTGGAGCTGCTCAAGACCCTCAGGTTGGTGACGCACCATGGAGAGCTCAAGGTCACTGTCCATGCTGTCTGTCAAATAGGGAACAAGGAAATTGGGGGCAGATGGGATAAAGGAGGAAGCAAGGAAAGAGGAAGGAAATAGCAAGTAAGACAAGAAGGAAAAAAAGAAAGAAGGGAAGGACCAGAAAATACTATAAAATCAAACAGATGGGAGGCAAAATAAAAACTTCACATAACCTAAAATGCTCACCATCTTCACAAACAAAATATACACAACAGAAATAGAAAGGTTTTGAGGGAAAGGTGAGACAAGGAAATGGGCGGGAGATAGACAGGAATAAGACAAATGTACAATATTGTATAAAAATAAAAGCTGAGAAAGAAGGAAAAATGTAAGCAACATATTAGCAAATGCTCAAAAACCTTTGCTTAGTTAGTGGTTAGTTTAAAAGTTTAGGTCATTATTGCATTAAATGTAAACACAGGTAGTAAGCTGAGAGCGATTTTAGACTAGAATAAGAAAGCTGCAGGACTGTTGCATAAAAGAATAAGAATCTGCTTTATTGTCATTGAATACATTTTTTTACATGTTACAACTAAATTAATCTTCTGCATTTAACCCAACTCCCCTGCGTGTACGATGACTCTTAACTTTATCATTGGTATTTTAAGCAACACTTATATTGTTCCATACACAGCTCAAGTTTTCATGTTCATCCATTTCCATTATATTCAGATGTCTTACCTTCCAGTGACATGGGCTCCCAGATGCCAAACTGTTTCAGCACAACAACAAACAGTCCAATAACAACAGCGATGGCAATTATTTCCATGCCCTGCAGTCCCATTGTTGCAGTGCATTAAATATCACCTGTGCAAAAATCCTTTTTAAAAAATGACTTTTTCTTTACTAATTCTTTTCTGATGTGTAGCTAAATGGCTAAACTGCATAATGCAGCTTGTATGCCACAAAGATCACCTGCTGCCAATCATCTCCCTCCTCCAGCCATGTCCTTTTATTGCTGGTTTTGTACAGGTATCAGCAATTATCCTCACTTAAATGAAAACTAACCACACTAATTGAAACACAAAAGCTACTAAACAGACTGCGGCGCATCCTCCTCTAAGTAAACAGGTCCAGACTCCATCATGTGCACTTGCAAGGAATTTTCAAACTTAATCCTCCCTAATCTTATCCGAAGCAATCTCCACTCGCGAATGCTCTTTCTTTATTACTACTCTGTGGCATTTTATATCCTGGCTGTTTCATTTTAGGATCTCCTCAGCAACACCATGAACTCAGAAGCTCCAACAGCACTCACTACATCTCCCCTCACTCTGCCCTGAGCTGTATGTGTGTTTGAGGTTGGCTCGGGGGGGGTTCTCACTGAAGGAATTTCTTCACTAATAGCCTCTGATTGACACTCTATGCTGTCTTTATTTGCTCAGTCATTTCAAGGATGCAAAGCTGTAAAACCAAGCATTGATCCACATCCGCTGATGGCTGGAATGTGAACTGCACTTAGGGTAAAGTACCCTGCTCTGCCCTGCCCTGTTCTCCGTGGCGCTGCTTGTGTCTGCTGGGTTGTTCAGTGATACACACAGTCAATAAGTCAGTCTGTTGTGACTGTAAAACAGTGCTTTGTTTATGACATTGTAGTTAAGAATAGTAAAGTAGTAGTAAACGCAATGCATGCTGCAATGCTGCGCTGCACAAAACAGAGATCAGTTTCTCAATCACCCTGTAAAATGCAGCACATAACATACAGTATAATTAAAATACATTTTGAAAAATTATTGTTAAGACATAAGTGAGTTGTTGTATGATTATACTGTGCTGAAAGACAGAGAGTAAAGATGGATATTAGTGTAGTTCACAACTGATGACTCTGCACAACATAATGGACTCAGTTTAAAAGGTGGATAGAGGGCAAATCAATTGTTGAGAGGTAAAATGTTGGTCTGACAACAGAGAGAGAAAGTAGTCGAGAAATGCATCTTGATGGCAGTGGAGGGTTTTAGTAAGTTACAGACTCCTGATAGATTTGTCCTTAATGTGCAAAACAGAATCTGTTCTAATCTGCATTTTTTTTCTAATAGTGCAGATGTCTTTTAAATAAACATATCTATTACATGAAAACCCCATTTTCCAAATAAGGTCCTTTTTCTAAAATGCAATAAAGATTACAATATGTCATTTCTTAATTTGCTGTACTCGTTAAATACATCTGGCTGCAACACGGTAATTATGACTTAATTAAAAAAACGAAACACACACATTGGTATCTCCCAAACACGCAAGGTGTATGTGCTCATGTCGGAACTCACTTTCCATAAAAATAAGAAGCATTACACTGTTTAATGCACCTTAAGTGCTGATCTATCCCTATCCTTCTATTAAACACAGACAACGGTGAGATGACTTAAGCCAGCAGAGTTGCAGACGACGCAGCATCAGCCTCACCACCAGGCTTTAATGACGGCAGAGAGAGCAGGATTACCATTAAGAGTCATCAATCAAAACTAACACACAAGTTCTCTTAAAAAAGTTAAGTTGTACTAACTTTTGCTTTCACTAAACACACTTATAACTATTACATTTTTTCAATTTGTAAAAGTTTTTTTTTAACCTATGACTGGACATACAGCAACCATCTGTCTATTATCCAATCCAACCTATCTCAGCTATCATTGGGCAACAGGTGGGGTACACTGCGGACACAGGGCTGACATACAGAGACAGACACGCACACCTATGAGCAATTTCTCAGGCCCTGTCCCACCAGTCTCACACAAAGAAGAAGATAGGAAACACATTAGATTTTAGAAAAACATGGAAATTTAAATGAATTATCTATATAAGAGGAAACAGAAGTGCCCACAGAGAACCCATGCAGACATGGGTTGAACATGCCAACTCCATAAAGAGACACCCGGACAATCTGTGATCTCCTTCCCGTGAGATGACAGTGCTAACCACCACACCACCTGCCTAGACATAGAACAGCAAAAACAGATCTGTCACATCTGATGACACACCAACAGACTGGACAAATGAATTAGGAGGGCTGGCCCTGTCCTGGATGTGGATCTGGACCCTCTACATGTTGTAACTGAGAGTAAGCTACTGTTCAAACTACAGTCCCTTCCACCCACTGTGTCCTGGCTGAACAGAGGAGCAATGTCAACCTTCACAGAGCGTCACAGGAGAAAAGGCTTCTTTCATATAGAGTTTGGTTAAGTGTAGAAACCCACAAGGCAGTGTTACAGTAAATACGTCTTCTTACATAAAGTAAAGTCAGAACAGCTTTACATGTTATAATTAATGTCTATAATGTTATATATTTTCTCCTATATGCAACATTTTTAATGTGCAATAATATTTATATGTAATATTCAAGTCACTGACTATGCAAAAATTCTTCTTCTACAATAATGCTGCTATCTTGTATATATATTGATATATATTCTTAGGTGTTTTTCACATTTCATTTTATTATTGTATTTTTCCTGCATTCTTGTCTTTTTGCACCAAAGGGAGTGGCACTCCAATTTTGTTGTACCCTGTACAATGACAATAAAGCCTATTCTATTTTTTTTATATGCAAGTATTGTCTTGTTGTAAAGAAGAACATGTTTTGAATATATTGTTTACTTGCTTTTCATGCAAAATTCTTCATCACCATCAGAAAACTGTGGGCCTGGTAGCTCAATGGGTTAGGCGTCAGACTGGGATGCAGAAGGTTGTGGGTTCGAAACCCGTCTGACTCCTAATCCATCCCCTACCAGGTGTGTCTCTGAGCCAGACACCCAGCGCTAGGATGAAAGCGTCTGCTAAGCAAAGTAAAGTAAAGTAAAGTAAAGAAAACCACACAAGATTTGCTGAGTTCTGCAAGAGTTGCACTTGAATAAAAGTGATAAAACACTACCATCTACCGAGCAGAGGCAGAGCTGTATTCAGGTGCTAAAATATTCCAGTCCAGCAGATGGCGAAGTGAAGAAGATAATAACCAGTACGGTGATATTTAATCATGTCTTTGAGTTCATAAAGAGCAATCATTTAAATGCAACTGAGGTCTTTTGTCATTGAGTAAAATTAAGACCTATTTCAATGTCCAACCAAGGAACAGGATTCTGTAATGTTGTTGGGATACTGAAGCGGTAGATGGTGTTTTGTTAACTGTCTTCATCACAGTCTTGTCCAAGGCACGTGGGCATCTGCTGGCTGAGGGAGCAGCAGTGAGTGAATCTGGTTGACAACACAAGGTCATGTGTGGAAACCACAGAGGAATGATTATTTTACTGCAAGACTGGCCGAAGTATGAACATGTAAACCATTCAAAAATGCTGTAAATAAGAGAACAGTCATATTGCTCAGCAGATCGTGGAAATGATTATCTGTCAAGTGCATGCACACGGCAGACTGTCGCCTCTGTCTGCCGACACAGAAGGGCGATGTCAATAATTTAGATAAACTAAGAAAACTGGGGCATGTAAGGGCAGTCAGTGGAAGACACTGTGCTCTCCATCCAAAGCATGTGCCACATCTCCATTTGTGATTCATAAATACAGTAAAAGGTTTTTCATTTCTTATGAATTATTTTATTTCCAAGGTAGGTTTTTTGAGTCAATACCCAATAGAGCGACGTCATCTATTACATTTTCTCTGAGCTTGTGTGGTCTAATAAAAAATGGAAATCATTTTGTCTGGAGAGTGAGCATTTGATCGGCAGGGAGCTGGATCAGAAGTTAAACTGAAAATAGCTGAGATAATTCAGTCTTTGAAATAAAGTACAATAAGCACTAAATAGAAAAAAAGGAAGAGACTATAGATTATTATGTTATTATACAGTAAATGTAGATGGCCTAGAGTTTGAGGCCGTGCCTTTTTTCCTCCCTTTTCTTTGCTCTCAAGTCACTTCCTTCTTTCACTGCTGTCACACAGAATCATGTACGTATTTGTTATTCAGGGTGGTGGTGACGGTGTCCCTTTATGTGCTTCTACCTGGCCCTTGCTGCGTGGTGCTTGCGATGATCCACTTGACGAGACAGCACTTCATCAGAGATTTACGTGATAGCCGTGGTCTTTGCCACTTGGAGCCCTCCGTCTGTCCACCTGGGTTTGGGTCTTTTCCGTTGGCATCAGGCAGCAGACCGCCATCCACTGCCTTCTCATCTGCCTGAGGACATACAGAAAAGGAATTGTCCTCTCACAGAGGAAACAGAAGCTTAGCAGTGACAGAGGATAAACCTTTTAAGTGTCTACAAGAAAGATCACCTAAAAAGCAACTCTCACCTAGAATAGGACTAATCCAACTCAGATGTAATTACTTCCAGGCTATGGTTTCCTCCCCCCTTTGTTTTTATTTTAACAGCTGTGTGATTTGTCTTAAAAGGTAAATGCTTTGCAGTCAGAGAGACAAGGAGGTAGAAGTGGTTTTATTTTTATATTCAAATCAAATCGACTTTATTTATATAGACCAAAATCACAAGTCAAGCAGCGATGGCACCCTCTGTCCTTAGACCCTCAAACTGGAAAAAGCCAACACCTGCACTTTGGTGTTTTGGTTTTCTGGTCCACATTTATAGTTTGGTTTATTCTCATCAGTCTTGAAGAAATGAAGATCTTTATCTTTTCTGGATAAAGACAGGGAGTTCTGTAACCGGAGCACTTCTGAGAATAGGGACATACAAGCTCTTGTTTCCTGTTATTTTCCGCATCACATAACATTTTCTCATCTGCCAATGGACACATTTAGTGTTCCTATAGTGCTTTGAATGGTTTACGCTTTATATTTTCAGTGGTCAATCTACCATTTAATAATTCTTAATAAAACAATTTTAGCATGGTTGTGATGCTTTATGGAAATGTTTGCTAATTATTAATCATTTGTTAAAATGATGTAATCGTTTTCTTTCTCAGATTACTGTGTCATCACTGTCATTGTTACAGTACTGCACTGTCACTAATACCGATTTTCCTGTAAGTTCGAGTTTGTCTAGAAGATATACAATTCTTCTATTGTTGATTGACTCTTTAGTCCTTCTTTGCACTCTTGTTTACTTGTCTCTGCAGGGTCTTTTACTGCTTCTGATGAGGGGGTGTTTGAATACAATGTTTTTTAAAAGGTTAAAAGAATATATTGTAAAGAGTTTGAGTTTAAAGAGAACATTTACAACCTTATTTTCTGGTGATCTTATTTGGCCTTTATGAGAATATAAAATCATGCCAAAGCATAAAACATTAAGAATGTCATTCAATAATTCACATTCCTTATACCGCATCAATAAAAGATCAGTGTTGGTTGAAATGGTGAGGTGAATGACTACTAAGTGTAAAGCAGTGATACTTGTCTATTCAAAAACCACAGAGACATTTGCACACAAACATACTGCACCTTTGCCTGACACGCAAACACTCTCTCTAAATATGTACATGTTTAAGTGCTTTTTCTCCAGGTCATAATGGACATTATGGTTGACCATCCTGCACTGACTGTCACATATGTTACCAAATGAACTAATGTGTAGTAGAGCACAAGTAAAAGTAATAAAAATAATGATAATTTATTACTGTTTATCATCATCAAGTAAAGGACAGGTACCTCAAAATTGTACTTAAGTCAAATAAGTCAGCTGTTGACTATTGTAATGACATGAGAACAACCTTTTGTTTCTAACTGGTTTTCTTCACATCTCTTTAGGCCTATGATGCTCCTGACCTATAATCTGCTCTTATTTCTGTTTGCCATATACTTCAGAAGTGCTTCATCTAGGTATTATTCAAACTCCAAAACAATCAAATACTGTGTGTCTGTGTTAAGGCCAGCATGACATGTAGTGCGTCAATATTCTCCACGAAGTTTAAAATCAATACTGGTGAAAGGTAAGTAAAACTAGTCAAGTATTGTACATAGTATATTTTCTCTAAAATACATTTATCTGACGGCTTTAGTTATATTGTAAGTGAATATTTGATCAGTAAGTAATAATCTAATCACATAAAAATAATAAATATAATCTAATAAATTCTCCTCCTAAAGTATTTTTATTTGTGATAGATTAAGTTTTGTAAGTAGAACGTACCATGGGTCATATTAAGTTCTCTACCACAACTACATTCCAGATACAAACAGCAGTAATACTTTTAATTAATACTTCTGGATGTTATTAGAACATATTCCAGTAGCAACTAAATGAAATATATAACAATAAATGTTGTACCTGCATTGCGTCTGGTTTTCTGTCGATCTTTTGCGGAAAATCGCTGCAATCCTCCTCCAGTCGGGCTCCTCAATGACCCACAGAGCTGCAGCAGCATTAACACACACACACACACACAGAAAGAGAGAGAGAGAGAGAGAGAGCTAAAGGAGGAGCAGAGCTCAGAGTGTCACACAGAGATACATGGTACTAATATTTTAATCATCACATCTATGTGGTGCAGATCAGCCTGCAGAGAAACGTTCCTGTTATCTGGGGATTCGTGGTCAGTGAGCGCGTCAGTCCTGTTGAAGCCTGAGCTGCTCTCAACAAGTGATGAGGACACAAACAATTCATAGAGCCGAGGTGTTAACATCGTGACAAATGTTATTAGTACCAGACATATTACAACCTGCAGTGATGCTGTGTGGGTCCAAACACAGACAGTCCGACTCTCTGCGGAAATTAAAAAGTTTCATATGTTCTGAGCAGTTTTTATAGCTCTGTGTGAGAAATTCCTATATAATTGTGCTCAGATTTAATAATAACAACAACAACAACAAGATGTTTTTATTGTTTGGAGTTTCTCTGCGAGCATGCACTTTTATCAGGCTTTGGAGGACAATATATGTGATGAGTGACGTTGTCTAGCAGAAAAACATTCACACAATTCATAGGACCAAAAGCAACATGTCAACATGTTGTTATAGTGAAACAACAACCAGTCACTAATTTCTTCCTTAACAAAGTCTTGTAATTTATAGAACTAGTAAAGATCACTATCACTATCAGGCTGCATTTTGCACTGTGTACCTGTTTCTATCCATGGTTTCACATTAACTTGAAAGGTAAATGAATACGAGGACAGGAAGCTGCCTCCCATTCCAAAAATATGCTCTGACATTGCATCTGAACCTGTTAAAGTGCCTCTTCTCAACGTCTGTGGGAGGAATATGACAAAAAAGGGAGAGAAAGACCAAACGAGATGGAGAGAAGAGAAAGACATGAGATTATGCAGTTAAATAATTAATTCTAGCTTTTCACTTGAACTAAATTAAATGTCTTTTTTCTGTTGTGTTAATAAGGGATCAACATTGCACTGGACAGGCTCAATAAACAATGGAAAATGCATGTAACCATGGGAATGTTTGTGTTTCTACAAAAGATGCCAACAAAGATTGGCTCCTTAAGTTACATGAAGTACAATGTTCATTACTTTCTCACACAGGTTTTATTATTATTGAAATAACAAATCCATATTTTGATATTTCCTGGTGATATGATATATACTGTAAGAGCCAAGATGTAATGGGTCGGCAGCTGCGGTCTATTCTGTTTTGTGATGCTGGACTTGGACACAGTGGTGCGTTTCGGGCTAAATGTTTATACATGCATGCTCACAATGACAATGCTAACATTGATAAGTATCTATGATGATTACTGTATTCACGATTTCAGTTTAGCGTTTAGCATTTTTCGTGGCGTAAACTGTGGCGGATAGACCTAACATTACTCTTGTATGTAACTATAGACAAATGAAAATGTTGAGCTGAGGACTGTCAAATTAATAATCACATTATTATGTAATTCTAAGTTGTCAGAGAACAGTGAAAGTGTTAATAATTGCTTATCATATCTTTATCATTGTTACTGTCATCATCAGAGAGCTGGAGAAATTCAATATTCCCTCCTGTCTGTCCTTGCCTTTTATCTTCCTACAGGTCTGCCTTACTCCTGCAGACACAGAACTTATTTTTAGCTTCGCAGCTTCCAGAGAGACTCCAGTTTCCCTGGTGGCTTACACACCAGCCCAGGGTTTAATTGCGGGTGTGTGTTCAGTGCAGATGTACCTACTCTGTGTGTGTGTGTGTGTGTGTGAAAGAGAGTTTGTTTTTTTGTCTTTCCTCATGAATGATGCATTTTTTCCAAAACTGCCACAAACACTCACATGCATGGCTGCACACATTCACAGATTGTCTCCAGCTGTGCCACGAATATTCACTGTAATACTCCTCAACGTTGTCATATTCATATGTGCAAGAACTGGACAGTGCACTGGGATTTGGTGATAACATGAAAGGGTTGTTGTTGTTTACCCTGCATAGTTATCACTGTTACTTTAAAGGCCCAAATGTATAAAGAAAAAATACAAAAGAATCAAATAACTATATCAATGAATGAAATTGAAGAGATTGTTCATGTAGGGAATCAGGGAAAGAAGCCACTTAGTCTTATGTATATTCTTAGATAACCCGAAATGCATTTTCCTACCATCTTCTTATTCATGCTTTTACTTCCTCTACTTCCAGCTCAGCTGCTGTCAGCTCATCTCCACCACATTGACTAAAAAGAAACTGCTGTTGTATTTTCATTGTATTGTTTATCGAGTATATACTGTATGTTCTTGACTTCCACTTATCACATCCAGACAGCTTCTAATTAAGTGACGTAGCTACACTTCATTTTTTCAACTGCATGTGATGTTGGTGATGGTGAAGATGTAGTACATTATAATTGCTCAACCTCTGCTCCACCCCACTAGACTGTTACCTGACCCAGGAGGTTTACAGGAATCATAAAGCCAAAGCATTTCAACATTTTAATTAACCCAATAATACTAATCTGTTCCCGATTTAATTATGTGTGTGCAGCTCTAACGACACTGTTATGGTCATTTTTATCAGAGACCACTGGAGGTTGCAGGTTAATTACATCGTGTCCCATCACTTATTACTGCCAAGTTCTGAGCAAATGTGAAATACAGCAGATGAAAGTTTCTTGCCAATAATTTGAAGTGTGTTTATTAACCCATGGGATTAACCCATTAAGACATTATTCGATTATACGTTTTTATAGGACAGTATGAAAGTAATACATTCATTATAACAACTGAAGAAAAAACTGTAATTATTATTATTATTATTATTTATTTTGCACAAATAAATATAAGGCCTATATAAATATAAATACATCCACATACTGTAATGTATATGCAAACACATTTATCTACAGTACACATACTTACTTACTCAAAAACTGAGGCTTTTGCAGATGTTCATATAACAAACCAAGTTGTACACAAATATATTATATATGAATGGAATTACTTAAGAGATTGAAATAATTGAATAGTTTTGTTGCTGTGTCTGTCGTGATGGTAACGGTGACTAAGTTTAGTGTTCACACAACGGGGCTCCTGAGGCCCGTCTGCAATAACAACCAGGATGTGCTACGATGCTGCAGCTGTCACACCACAGATTCATCCTCACCTGCTTACATGCATACTGTCCATATGTATTATAACATCGTTCATTGAAATTAACATTTTTCAAACAAGAATTCATTCAAAATGACCTGCTACACAACTTCTCCCAGTTATTGTGTTCACTGTACTAAATGTCTTGTTTTTCTTTTTCATTTTCAATTTGAACACCAGGTGTCACTGTTTCATTACATTTTACAGAAAAAGAAGCATAGGTTCTCACACTCAGGGGGATTTTAGCTGTAATCTGCACAACACAGGATCAATCTAAACTAACAATCAGAATCAAAATGTCAGTTAAACTAAACATGTGAATAACTTCACTCATGGTCTTCCATCAGTTTTTCTTTGCCTGCTGTGTTAGTGATTCTTCATGTCTGAGAGGAACATAGTAGCATTTGGACATGGCAAACAAAGGTGTTGACATGCTCAATGATATCCCAGACTTTTCAAGGACACATGTTTCCTTCTATTAACAATGTGGAAAAGTCTTCAACAAGGTCAAACAATGTGTTTACACACACACACACACAATAAGGTGTTTAATGTGTGCCCTCTCTCTTGCTCTCACACACACACAGATAATTAATTTAACACTAGTTTTACTCTCTGCACCAGTGAATAAGTTCCAGAGCATATTAACAGGGCTTCTGTGTATAGTTTGTGAGTGTGATTAGCCTGATGTAACACTCTGTAATAGTCTAACTGTTCATTTTCGGTAATAATAGACAGCTGTGCTCGTCTGTTATAAGGTGGAAGAAGAAGAACTCACGGGATCCTGCAGTATATTTGTTTTTGTGTAAACCTCTTGATGCTTTTGTTTACCCACCAGAGACAGTCATTACTTAGTGAGCAGAAAGAACTGCCATAAAATCTGTTGCTGCCTTTTCTCTTCCTCAAACACACAATCCATACATGGAAACACACACGTGCACAAGTGGATTTACATTTTTCTGTAGTTACTCTACAGCAGATTAAGAGTTTAGTGAGGTAAGATTATATTGGAGTTACTGCCCCAACTCTAAACAAACACGGATAGAATATCCATGGCCCGCCTCGTTTCCTAACAAAGATGTGACATCAGCCTGGAGGGAAAAACGGGGGCCCATTGAGATTCCTTCTCTATCTTGCTGAGGATGTGAGAGGCTGAGGCTGCTTTGGCACCACCTCCTTCGTTTCCCCACAGTCAACAGGAAGACTAGAGGCCAAAGAGAACAGGCACACTCTGCATTAGAGGAAGGACACAGAGGTCCAGCTGCACAGTCAGAACCAGGGAAAACAATCAAGGCAAAGGAATGAGCAAGAATCAGAACGAAGTGAAGAAAATCCAGTCAGTTTATCTGCAGAACGTGGAACGGCTAAACCAGGGGATAAGGCCAGACAAGAAAAGTTGGAAACCAAAGGAAGGAGAGTTTCCTGTGCAAACAGCAATGGAAAAGCTGCGGCAGCCCCCCATCGCTGGACAAGTAAGCAAAAGCTCAGCTCATAGAATCAGCAGAGACCTAACCTGCTCCATATGCTTGGATCTTTTCAAGCAGCCAGTATCCTTGCCCTGTGATCACACTTTCTGCCAGGGGTGCATTGAGGGCTACTGGACTGGACCCCGGGGCCTTGGCCAAGGAGGCACCGGCTCATGCCCTCAGTGCAGGAAAGTGTACCCCGGAAAAAGCTACAGACCCAACCGCATTGTTGCCAACATAGTGGAGAGCTACTGTCAGGGTCTGGAGGAGACTGGCCCCGGAGCCCGTCTGGTAGATGTCGGGGTGGCAGAGAGAGCTCCTGCTCCGGTGCCCCGGTGCAGCAGACACAGGGAGGAGCTGAAACTTTACTGTGAGGAGGACCAGGAGCTGGTGTGTCTGGTGTGTGGTGTTTCCCAGGAGCACAGAAATCATACCATGATGTGTGTGCAGGAGGCTGAGCAGAAGTACAGGGTAAGTTAGTGTTGATTTTCATGAATTTCAGTTTTCTGTGTAGTTTTAGCAGAGTAAAGAGTAAGAGTTTTCTTGGGTTTGATGCGAATACCTCACTGCTGTGTCTTTGTTTTATCCACATACTTATTTGGCTTAATAGGAAAACACCAATGCTTGTGACTGTTTTTGTCATTTGCATGTATTGATTTTGCCCCAAAACCAACTGATCCGTGCAGATATGATGGGAAGTGGGAAGCAGTATGCAGTGATGTTTTCTCTCTGTCCTTTCAGGCTTCTCTGAACAGCTCCATGGATTCTCTCAAAGCGGAGCTCAACACAGCCCTGCAGTGTGACAGGGAAGCTGAAGATGAGGTTAAAAAGCTCAAGGTGAGAGCAGACACGCACAACAACAAATATTATTATACCAATATTTTATTTATTCTGCTTAGAAATATGGTATAGAGGAAGAGTAAAACCTATTGAAATTGCAACATGCAAAACACACATAAAAAAAATAATTCATATGCTTTCACTGTTAACCTTTTCAAATGTTAGAATGTTTTCTCCCAGTGATACTATTGACTATATTGCACCGGCTTAGGAGCACACAGCTGACCTGAAGCAGCGCATTGAGGCCCAGTTCAGTGACCTGCACCAGTTCCTATACCAGGAAGAGAAGCTGCTGCAGGTGAAGCTAAAAACGGAGGAGCGCAGAGAGTTGATTCGTCTGGATGAGCACAAGGCCCTGCTGTGTGTGGAAATCTCCCGTCTGCAGAGAGCTCTGCATGAGATAGAGGACAAGCTGAAAGAACAGGACCCATTCACTCTGCTCAGGGTACGCTCAGCTTAGATGAACTTCATACACAATGAATGCAGTCCATCTGGAAGGTATTAAGAGCTTGACGAGTCAGCTCTGGGGATGATTAAGAGGAAAAATGCTGAGCTCCTGATTTTCTCAGAAAATCATTTTATATCACACTTAAGTCAGAAAAAGTGATCATGTCAAATTTGGCGTGAAAGTTACTTTTAGGTGACGGCCACGTAGCAGACATGGATTCCCGTGCCAAAATGTTAAACAGGCTCCAACATCAACATTCGAGATTGCGTTGAGCAGGGTGTAACCGTTTTGACTTTCCCGTTGAACGTCGTGCACTATTTTTAAAAACCACAAACATGTTTATCATGTTAGTTGCAGGCATTTGCATTAAGAGCAAAAGTTGAAGTATTGCTAATTTTTTCATAACAAAAAACTTTTCCTGACCATGAGCACAGACAGGAAGTATGCCAGTGACCTTACTCGTTGATCTGCGGGATAAAGGGTTTAGTTCATGCACGGGGCCATACTTTGGCCCTGGCTGCGGGACTTTCCCCCAGCCACAGGGAGATCCCACAGGGTGGAATAGCGTGAGCTCAGACATTGATGTAATGTGGAAAAAGCTTTCTTGTCTTTTGGATACAACAAAACTAATCACCACTCTCTCTGTATCTCCTTTCCTGTGTTTATTCCTCTGTCCCATTACAGAGCATCAAAGTCCTTCTTCAGAGGTGAGTGTGGGAAAAACTGAACTGTTCAAACTGGGAGAGCCTTTGTTTTTATTCTCTCCCTTTGCTGTCCTGACTTTGCTTTTATTGGCAGGCCATCGCTGAAGTTTGAGAAACCCGCATTCACACCTCCCAGTCTGTGTGAGGGCCGATTTGCAGGGCCCCTGCAGTACAGAGTCTGGAAATCCATGAAAGGAAGCATATATCCAGGTATTCACAGTTACCCCGTTAGAAATTCTCATGTATGTCTTAAGTATGTTTGAACTCTTTTCTTTTATATTTCCTGTTCTAAGTTCCTGCAGCCATTACATTTAACTCCAGCACTGCCAACCCTTGGCTCAGCCTTACCTCCTCCCTCACCTGTGTTCGCTACCAGACCTTCAACCACACGGTGCAGGATAACCCCTACAGGTTCAATGCTGCCCTCTCACTGCTCGGAAGTCAGGGCTTTACCCACGGGCGCCATTACTGGGAGATTGAGGTCTACAGCAGCACAGTCTGGACTGTTGGGGTGGCTCGAGAGTCCGTGCCCAGAAAGGGGGTCATCAAAGCCCTCCCAGCCAATGGCTTCTGGACCCTCTCCCTCTCTTATGGGATACAGTACATGGCTGGTACATCCCCACCAACTGTCCTATCCCTGGAGGAACCGCTGGCCAGGATTGGAGTGTACCTGGACTACAAAAGAGGCCTGGTGTCCTTTTACAATGCAGAGAGCATGACACATCTCTACACCTTCGGGGAGACCTTCACCGAGACATTATATCCGTACTTCAACTTGGGCTTCCTGGACAAAGTGCATGAAAATGAGCCTCTCAAAGTTTTCCTCCCAAAGATTTAACAAACTAGAAAGAATAGTAACAAAAAGCTACAACTTTGCAAAGATACACTAAAGGGCAAAACACTTACTCTAAAGACAACATATTAGGGAAACCTGTGTATTTTGGAGTTTTCTGTCTGTCTGATAAAAACGCACGTCACCAACTTTGTTTTTGTAACACATGTGTAGACTGGATCTACTGCCACACATTTCATTTCAGAGAAGCTGAAATGAAATGAAAGAGGTGCTTCAGTGAAGAATGTGAAACCGTCTGGTTCCCTGACTGTGGTGACATTAATGTAATATGCAATGTAATATATATAGAATTCAATTATCTCCCTTGTGCATGATTCAGTAATACATTCCGTATTTTAATCGTTTAAAGCTGTGATTATTTGATGATGACGTTTCTTTAATTGGTGCTGGTAGAAACAGGCCTCATCTAAAGCAACTTGTGACCAATTTTGTATTACATTTGTATTGTGACAAAAATGATTACTGTTTTGGATATCTTCCTTGTACTGTACTAGATTAAGTAAATGCACCAACTGTTTACTTTGGTAGAGCCAAAGCCTGATGCATGTTAAATAACACTTAGTTTTATACAGAATTGTATATGCCACGTAACATTTTAATAAAGTATTAATGGAAAACATTGTGTGATTCTTATCACCATAATCTGATTACATGCTGCGGATATTACAGCATTTATGTCATAATTTAAATTAAACTAAAGGAACCTTTTTTTTAAGTGGGTTCCTGGTTCCTGGTACTTGAATGGCAGCTCAAGAAATGTGCGAACGACAACAAATAAGACCACTGCAAGTTAGTAAACCTACTTTACCTATTTAAAAATACTCTGAATTGAAAAAATGTTGAATAAAAAAAGGAAATGCATGAAAAATACTGTATTTATTGAACTCTAAAGCCACACATAATGCATGTTGTTTAATAACACTGGATGTAAACATAAATGTTTTACATTGTCCTACGTAGTGTAAAGCTTTTTTGCCAAAGTTGAGTTGAGTTTGGGATCTGTTGCACCCGTGACAACACCCAACATCACAGCAGCAATGCTATTATTAGTGAGTAGGTCAGAGATGTGCTAATTTCTTTCATTAGGATTGTGCTGCAAAAGAATTTGTCCAATCAGAGGAAAAGTGATGGAAACACAGCACTGTGTATAAATCAATGTCACATTGTATTGTGAGGATATGTTAATGCTCTGGGAAGGACAGGTCAGAAAATATACTAAAGAACATACATACAGTAGCTTCTTCCTGTTTTTAACAAAGTGTGTTACATTCATTACAAGTGATCAATCTTTCAACCTCACACAGTTGATACTTTGATTAAAAAAACAAGGCAAACTACAGTTTATCACAATATGCATGTTCTCTATTTTAGCTCAGTGCTATGATGTAATCAACTCATTACAAACTTGAAATAATTACTTTAAATTAGTTTTTCCGTTTATGGTATAGAGCTGAAGAAGAGTAAATATGTAATTTCTCTGCATGGCTTTGGAGCAGAACGAAATGTGAATGTGAAGTATGCGAGTTGGTGCCTGTGGTATCAATTCATGCATTGACCGCTCATCTGGAAATGGGTGTGTCCAACCAAATGTTAGGGGTGAAGTCTCCAATTAGGTTTAGGAGTAGGCTTGGAGACAGTCACTTGCTTGCATGTAATGTGTCCTGGAACTTTGTGCTTGTGTAGCGTACGTGAAAGCCTTTTTTGTTGATGCTGTCGTCTGAGTGAAACTTTAAAACTATGGCGTCTCCAGCTGAGAACATCTCCTCTGGAGTCTGCAACGAAGAAACGAAAAGAGTGTTTTGGAAGAATCATTTCGCTTCAACTAGTGTTTACTACAGAGGCCTTATATTTTTGGCCTTACCCCAGATCCACAGTATCTTCCCAGCCGTGGAGACTTGATGTCAGCGCCATCATATAGCTCCACGTAGTCATACCCACATTCTGCCTCCTCCTCAATCTCAAACAGTTGGAAGACAACCTCCACCCCATAGCCCTTCTCAGCAGTGACCACCCACAGACAGTCAGAGCCACTGGGGTAGTTGTTGTCTCCAAACTGAGCATGAGAGTACAGATCTTTTGTCTTGACCTCGGCTTTAAGGTTTCCTCCACATTCTGGGAATTCACAACCACAAAATTAGAGGGTCAAAAAGAGGAACTCGTAAAAGCGAGGAAAAAATTACAGCTTTTTTCACAACACAAGCCCATGGTAGAAATGTCATGTTTAGTATTCGAGCAACACTTTTAGGAGCAGAACAGTAACTTGAGTAAGCGAGAGTTTTGCCCACCAGCTTGGTATGAAGTTTCAAAGCCCCTTTTCTGCACTGAGTTGTCAGAAAAAAAACGCAGGAACATCTTGTTGTCACTGGAAATGACTGGAGAAGGCTTCTTGGTGCCACAGACACGTCCTAGACTTGGAGCACGGGCATCTTGCCCATCGTAGATCTCCAGATTGTCATAAGCACACTCCAGATGAGCCTCCATGTCAATCTCATTGAAAACCTGTAAGTGGTTTTAAAATGCTATGAATGACGATGCTTTCTTGCTTTCCAAGTCTTCAATCTGGATCACAACATAACGTTCAAAAGAAAAAAAAATCCACTGACATACAAGTTTGATTCGATGACCCGGGGTGGTGGACAGAGACCAGGTGCAGACCTTCTTGCTGGGATATTCATCAGGCCAGTTGGGGCTGTTAATAATGCCCAATACGCTGTTTATAACAATATCACATCCAGCTGAAAAAACAAAACAATGGAAGCTGCATTTCTAAGCTCTCACATCATTTCCCCTTTGCAAAACAAGAGCTCTCTGGGCTCCTTGTCTTGGAAAAAGCTTTCATAGAATAACATCAGAATGAAAGCAAAAGTAAAGCTTAACACACAACATATTGGGACTTTCTATGTATGTATAGATAAATGGTTTGGCTTCTATGAAGACTATCTGTGCTAAGGGCTGTGGTGCAGTGGTAGCACATTAAAATAGGAAAGAATAAACTGCATCGTTCATCACCTCCCAGCACCGGTCAGCTGACATACGTACCTTCCTTACAGTCATGCTTATTATCATGAAGCATGAATCCGCTGCGACACTGACAGCTGTAGCTTCCAAAGGTGTTCACACACTCATGCTGGCAGCCTCCATTTTCTTTGGAGCACTCATCTATATCTGTTGAGACATTTAGGGAATCTTAATTCAATATTCATTCCCACAGCATGTGAATCTGTCACAATAGGCTGAAGGAAGACTGAGTTAAGATGCTAGCCCCAGATTTCCTGCTGACGGTCCAAACACAAATGATTTCTGCATTCTTTAAAAATGAGGAGTCTGCTATATGCAACATCAATAACATCCCTGGATCATCTCTGTTAGTAAAGCCTAGTTTTCAAATATATAATGATGCCTTTACATTATGGATTTAATATATTTCTGAAGATACTATTAAAATATGACTACAAAGCATTCACCAATAATAAATATCCTGTATAATATTCATACAACTCAAGCTATTATTATTTTATGTTTTAAGTTCAGGTGTCACATTGTATTCTACAGATTAAACTACTTACCAATCAATCACTGGACCTGGATGTTAATGTGCAGGATATAACACTTCCTCAGTGCTTCCTGAAACTGCGACTCTCAACGTCTTACCAGAGAAGAAATGAGCCTTGAATCCCCTCTTGGAGACGGTGTTATCAGACTTGAATTCAATCCTCATGTTGTTTTGTTGGGAGGTGATGACCTCAGGTTTTTCTGCCCCACAGAACTTCCCATGAAGCTTTGAGTCTGAGCTCAAACCGCTGTGCACCTCCACATAATCATATTTACACACCTGATGATAAACATGACCACTGATGACAAATAACTCTCATGTGTAGACAATATGATAAAACCATTAACCTCTTTAACCCAAAAGCCCCCTATACAGGGGGCTTTTGGCTTGAAGTACATGAGGCTTTGGGGTTGAAGAGGTTAATATTAATGCCATACATAACCTACATCATTCCCTTCGGTCTCAAACACATCGAACACCAGAGTTATACGATACTGAATGGGCGCCACCAGCTGCCACACACAGTTCTTGTTGGGTGGGTACTCTTTGGGCCAGCCAGGGGTGGTGAGGGAACCATTCAGTTTGGTGATGAACCCGCCGCAGGCAGCTGCTGGTGGGACAAAGCGCTAATTTTAGTGGTGGTGAGACACTTGCATTACATAAATCACAAAACAAAATTAACTGCAGAAACAAAAAACGTCTTAATCTTAAATTACAAGCTCATATTTAAAAAAAAAACAAAAAGAAAACAAATAAACAAACAAAACAAACAAGGGAATGCTGTTTTATTTACATTGTTTAGATTAATCAAACCAATGCTGTAATGAACTTTCAAGGCTCTGGGTGAAGTTTCTGACAGCGGCTGCTGTCCTCCAGTGGTAGAAAAGGAAACTAGCACCACTACAAACACACAATAAAAGCTTTGGTAAAAGCTATATGCAACACATATAATAAAATATATACTCCTTATTATCTATTTAATGAGGCTTTATTGATCACTGAATAGGCTTGATAATAAATTCTAAGAATCTCCAGGTTCTGGTCTTTGTTCAAGTTAACCTTTGGGGGATATACGCTAACAAGAAGAAATACTGGAAACACTGAAGCATTGAAGCACAATAGACAAACGAATATTTGCTAGTGACCTGGTTTCAGCCTGGATTCATGTGTGTGGGTGAGAATCGACAGGGCATCAACGCAATACAGGAGAGTTTGTGTGTGTGTGTGTGTGTGGGTTTGCGTGTGTGTGAGAGAGAGAGAGAGAGGGAGACAGAGCAGGTGAGAACAAGTGTGTAACCATAAGGCTGGAAAACGTAATTGTTCAACTGCGTTTTTACAAATACCACACATTTTAAGACTAGTTTTTAATGGAAACATCTAACACAATAGAGCTGCTTGTTTCTGCTGTACAACGATAAATGTTTCAAGCTGACATTACATAAGGCTGGAGACATTTAGTTTCACTGCTAGAAGGTCAAGAGTGAGCAAAGCTTACTTCTTTTATTTACGACTCTCATCTGAACTGTGCTGGGAATTCAGTTGTCAGGGCAAAAAGGAGGTGGGGGGGGGGGGATGAAACTCACCTGAAACTTTCACTCATTTCCCAAATTCACGTATTACCTTAGACCCACCCAGACCAGTAGCAGCAGTGACAGCAGCAATACTTCATTTCAGGTAAGCTGGGCGGCAGCAGGTGTGTGAATGCAGAAACAGAGTGAGAGTGAAGCACAGGAGTTTAGAGGAGGTTAGGATGTTGCAGTGAGAGGAGAATCCACTGGAGGGTAGCAGTGTACTGCAGCTGATGCTTAACTAGCCTGCAAACATGACTTCATATTTAGAAGGACTGGAATAGCACTCTAAAGTTGGGTGAAAGGGTATAAGTCGGCGTGAGGGGTTGTGCTCTTCACTCACTCTCACAGCTGTGTCTGTCAGCTGCCAGCTCATATCCCGGGTCGCAAGCACACCTGTAGCTGCCCAGTGTGTTCACACAGCGCTGCTCGCAGTGGCCGTTGTCAGGTCTGGAGCACTCGTCAATCTCTGGAAAATAAAGAAAATCATAGAAAATGTATTATGTGCTACATAAACAAACAAACAAATAATTTGAATAACTTACCTTTAAAAAAGTTTGCGGCAAACCCTGCTTTGTTGACGGATCCATCAGACACAAACTTCAGCCAGAGCTGGTTGGAGCTGCTTTTGATGTCGTCTGGTTTGTCGTAGCCACAGAAATGTCCGAGCAGTGGGCTGCTCTCTGAACTGCCATCCCTCACTTCCACATAGTCATAGGCACAGCTGTCATGTTTTTCAATCTGCAGTCGAAACAAGCACAGTGAATTAGAAAGATAGTGATAGTAACAGACAGATGAAAAAATACGTTTTTAAAATCTGAAAGAGAAATGGATCATATACAGGTTTCCAAATATTACATTCCTGTCTCATACCAATCTGGGTGTACAACATTTAACAGAGATAAAGAGAAAGAGCCAAGAGATAGAAATATGTGTTTGTTTGTTGTTCAGTTGCAGCAGTTTATAACATTGTGACGTTGAGATGCATTCTTGCTTTAATAAATAACCAACGGTAACCAGAAGTGATTTTACCTCAAATGACTGAAATGAGAGGCCAACATCAAAACCTTCTGCTACTGTAATTTTCCACACACACACTTTATTGGACTGGTAGTCATCAGGATAATTGGGAGACTGGATCTGGCCACTTTCCCGTTTCACCTCTCCCCCACAGATGGCTGCACAGGAGGTGAGAAATTACATTACTTGAACAATGTTTGATCCAGAGACTTCTTTTGTACTGTATATTTATACATTAGCTGTCAACATTATAGATTGAAATGAATAAATAAATAAAGTGTGCGTTTGAACCATTACTTTATTAGTGTTGTACCTTCATAAACAGCTGAAAAGCCTTTGCCCGCCCATCTGCTGCTGCTTCTAAATTCAATCCACAATCGACTGTCAGTAGAGACGATGGGATCTGGAAGTGTGTCTCCACAGAAACGGGCTGCCAGACCACATGAGGAAATAATGACATTACCTGTCAGTAAGTACTTAACAGTGCTCAGCAGTGAACACGTGTATCAAGTTAACAACAGGCTTCTGAATGATACTGAGTAGGTGAATTATGAATTAAAGTTAAAGACCCCTCAGAGGAGCTTTTCTCCAGAACCCATCTCGGACCTCCACGTGGTCGTACCAACATAAGTGACTCCTGAAGAGGTCCATGGAAGTAAAATTCAGAACAATCTGCGGGGAACAAAGCAATAGAGAGGGATGACGTGTCAGACAGAATGAGCATTTACAAACTATCTATAACATTAAGAACATGTGAAGTATCTAAACTCATAAAATAACATTTCTAACACTAATGAAAATGACGCAGAACACACACAACGTAGTGTTTTCACAGTGGCCAATGATATTTGCATGTACATTTCTGCAGTGTTATGCATCTATGGAAGCACAGTCATGATCAGTGTTACCATGGTACATGTAATATATGTTGTGCACTGCATATTGTATGATACTGTATTTTTACATGCCAGTTAGTTTCTGTTTGTTACAATAAATTCTGGTTTCTGGATTAATGCTTTTTTCTCTGGGGGTCAGTTTTTCATCACTCACCTTCTCTCCGGGAGTAACAGAAATCCTCCATATACAATGAGCATATGCTGAGTAACCATTGGGAAAACCAGGAGAAGAGAAGTTGCCAGAGCTCTCCTGCAGGCTGTCCCCACATTCTGTCACAACCACACACCACAACATCATCATTGTTCTAGCATGATGGACCGGAGAATAAACTGTTTTTGGATGTGCAGCCCATTAATAGAGGTGCTGGGGTGACGCCCTGCCAGGCTCACATGAAAAAGAAGAAGATATGAATCATATGAAATATATTCAGAAAAACCTTTAATTAAAATTTCAATACGATATGATAATAATCTATATATTATACAGACAGTGAGTACTGTGTATGATCTGCATTCAAGTGCTTGTGTTGTGTTTACAGTTAGTTGGAACTGTTTTTTTGTCATTGACAAAGCTAACTCAGAAGCTAAATACTTGACTGTTTTACAGAAGAACCCCACAGAAAAAAGATTAAAGATTGTGGACCTCACCAGCTGGACATATAAATGAAATAACTGACATCAGACAGAGGTTCCAGCTAACTGTCTGTCCTGAAACCAGAGCTTTGGTTTGTTTCTCCTCCCTTCTCTCTCAGCTGACAGGTAATACGGATTTAATACATTCTCCTAATAGAGTGAGAAATCATGAACAGACTAGCAGCTACATGAAAAATGCTAACTGCTACATTTTCTACGATGATTAATCTTGATGCAGTAGTATCTGCAGACTGATAGGGAACATCTGAGACAGTGCAGGATGAGCTTCCTTTTCTTTACTTTAGCCGCTTCACTGCATGTTCTCAGTGGAAGGAGAGAAAACACAGGCAGTGTATTTTCAATCTTTAAAAGCGACGTGATGCATGATAATGGTGATTTGGTTTAAACTAATGGTGACATGTGGTCAGAGTGCATCTGAAAACCGACTCGCAAAAGTGCGTCGTCCACCAAAAATAACTTCACCAGCCGCCAGTGGAGTGCTGGAGTGCACCCAGACAAATACTTTAAAAATCATAGAAGTTTTTTAATAGTTATTTATTATTCTAAACAAGCAAATACATCTTACTTGCACATTTGTAGAGTTTGCGTGCTTGTGCAATGTCCCCTTTGCTGAGCCTTGTCCTCTGTCCAATAAGTGGCCTGACTCCATTGACATCATAACGGGGCAGGATTGTGTCTAAGAAGATTCCTCTGTTTCAGACAAATCACAGTAAAGTTTAATGACAGCAAAAAATCCAAACATTGAACAACATTCTCTAGCTTCACTGATGTGCAGGTAACTGGGGTTTGGTCAGAGATTTTTTTCAGGTCTTATTCAACACTCTGATACTTTATTGATTCTGATAATCTCTCCCTGGGGTTGGAGCTTGCTCCTGTTCAGTTCCCATGGTGATGCACCCATGAATGACAGGCATGTGCAAACAGAGCACTCTGAATGGGGCCTTTTGCCGGTGCCAGCCGGCTCAGTGGAGCCTGCCCCTGAATGCCAGAGAAAAAGGCCACTCCAGTCCAAATTGTTCAACAAAGCCTCCACAGCCAGGTCTTTATTTACCTTGGCTTGCCTCCATGACCCAGAGTGATGAAGCAGTGATGAAGGTAAAAAAATCAACAAAAAAAACAAAACAAACAAAACAAAAGATAGTGCAAAGCAACAGGGTAACAAATAAAGGCACAAATAAAAAGGAAACTAGTCTGAAACCATTTCTGTGACAATAAGGGACTAAACTCCTCTGACGTCTCTTATGGAATTTGCTAAATAAAGGGACAAACAACAAGTCAACGACTTGATGCTGACTTCTCTAAATGACTGTAAATATTGCATTTAATACTGTACAGCCATGTCAGCATGCTCGTCAGTTGAATATGTGACAATATTTCAGAATTGTAAAGGGGTTAAATCAGTGATCACAGTGTTGATGGCCTGATTTAAAAAGCAGATTAAATTCAGATATCTTGAGTCATTAATACTCAACAATTAGCCTCTTAAGCAAGGCATTTATCAGAAAAACTGTCCCTCACTCAATGACTTGGTAACACTGCCTCCGGAAAAAGTGTCCTAGGAGCCACCCAGAGGCCTGTTAATGTGAGTTAGGGTGTACTCTGGAAGCTCAGGAAACCCAAAGGTGGGATGAAGACGTGAAGCAATTCTTGCAGTAACTTTAGGAGTAAAGACATGAAGAACAAGAAAGCATCACACACCAACCTGGAAAATGTATTCCTTGCGTAATGCATGATGCTGCCAAAGTCGTATACCTCCCCAAGTGAGTCAACCTCACCGGGTTCCATCTTCAGGAAGTTATACTCCTGCCCTGTTCATACACACAAAGTCAATGGACTAAATGCAAGTGAAAAAAATGTGAAAGGTCTGTGTACACACATTTCCATCCACGCTTATTAACAGCTACATGTGTGTTGTAGTAACAGTACCTGGTTGGATGTTGTCTCTGATGATGCTTACGTGCTCATCACGGTCCGGACGAGTGTGTTCATGCCAGAAGCCAATCACGTGGCCGAGTTCATGTACCACAATGCCAAACTTATCGCAATTCTTTCCTATAGAGATGGCCTGAGGGCCGCCACCTCTTCTCCCCACGTAGGAGCAACACCTGCAGCAGGTAACACCAGTGAGCTCGACAAATACCTACACATAGCAAATCAAGAATCTGAATGGCAACTGTATTTGCAAGTACAATTAACTTCTGATAATTCATGAGTGCAACCTTTATAGATTCTTAGAGATAAAAAAAAAATTGTACTAAATAATGAGCTCCTGACTGACCCACAAGGTCTATAAGTGAAAACAATGTAGCTTTCTTCAGTTGTCCTCTCAGTGAATGTTACACAAGTATGTTTTTCCCAGTGACGCATCGCCTGAAGGAAAATGGCTCGCTGACTGCCTGAAAGGAAACTCTGAATTAGAGCTCAGGATCTCAAAACCGCATAGTGCCACAGACACATTCTGGCTGTACAGAATATAGCAGACAGACTTCCGGCAAAACTCACCACTAAAATTCCCACTAATGGCATAAGGGATGATGCCGTCTGCCCATACGCGCTCAGGTCTAGAGGTGGCTGCTCTCCTCACACGATGGATACTCGGTCTGACTGCAGCTCTGTTGCCTCCGTCACTCTCACTGGAACTGTTAACTGTAACAACAGCGCAGGAAATCTGCATTGATTATTATGCATTTTATTTTTTTGCAAAAAAATAGAAGAATTTTCTTGGATTACTAAATGTATTTCCGCTTTTGATACCTGAGTCTCTTTGGTTGATCTGTGTAATGTGCTGCACACCTTCAGCGCTGTGGGTCTGTTTAAACATGCGCAGGTCGTCTTCATCCAGTGCAATATCTCCTAAAAAGGCAGCTAGGCCACACAGATGAACACACAGATCAAAAATACATTTATAAAACTGAAATATTAATCATAAGACAATAAACTAAAAAGGGATGTCTGTAGGACGGATAACCATCCACACTCACACTCACACCAAATAACTCAACCTCCATGTCTTTGGGTGGTGGAGGGACCAGGGAAACATGCACAGGACTCTATAAACAAAGGACCCAACCAGCTAGTAGGTTCTAATCCAGGACATTCCTACTGTGAGGCTAACTCCTGCTTCATTGTGCTGCCCCAGAACAGCCATAAAACAGTTTGTGTCTTTGTGCTAAGCTAAGATAACTTTGAAGGTTGTAACCGTCTTTTCAACTAACCTTTGGCAAAAAGCCAAATGCATATTCACTATTCCTTTAGCTGCTGTGTGTAAGTACAAAATACATTCTGAAAAATAAATGAAGATCAAATTAAATACAGTGTAATTTAGCAAAACATCGCCAACCTCCCTCCTATTGTTTCGTTTATACTTCATTGGGCTGTTATGTTCATCGGAACGAGTCTGTGAACATCAAAACAAAATATCTTAAGAGGTAACAATGCTGAATTGTACTGCCTGAGCAGCTCCACATACCAAATAAGTATTACCATTTTACTACTATTTCCTCTGCAGGCTTTACTCTGTGTCCTGAACAGGACTCTGATCAGCAAACATTGTGGATTGTCCAGTCTCTGCGCTGTTTTAAAGAATGAAGATGTAAACTGAGTACTTCACACATCTGTATGCTGGGCACTGGACTGAGTGACCTACAGTCAAACTAAGAATATACTTATTGTTGCAAGAGTGGTCTGCAAATAATGTCTGCATGTCTGCATTCTTTGTGACATGTACACAACTTCACTGTAGTAAAATGCTTTGATCAATAAGCAGCATGAATATAATATAACACACATATAACATTTGTCATAACAATAAGATGCATCACTTATTTTCACTAACACTGATACATCTGATTCAGAGACACTACAGTAAAACAAATGTCTTCTTCAGTCTGTGTTGCTGAGTATCCTAAAGTGCAGTGGTTCCTTTTTCTACAGCAGCCAACTCTTAAATAAGCAACTGATTAACCCAGGAATGAAGTCATGTACATGGGAGCAAAGACCTTTACCTACTGTACCTGATAAGGGATGTGATGCTTAAATGCTTTACTATATGGTTTAAATACATTTCTCTACTTGTCAAATCATCCTCTACGGAGTCGTGTTGCGTTATGTGCTTGTAACAAACTAGCAGGTCTGTAATTACTCATTGCTTGTTTTGTGGGTTCCCTAATGTTAATCTTATCTTCAGTACAAGTCTCATAATTGGTCCTGATCATGTGTCTCGCTCTGGAAATGTCACTGAAATGACACGTTATTGTTAAAAAGTGAAACACAGCTATACAGACTGCAGTGTCAGCATACCTACACTACACTCACATTGATGGCGGCTTGATCGACTGCCCAATAGTCAACTTTGTTTATTTGATACAAAACACAATACAAACACTGTCTTTCTTTTAGATGACCGAATTCTTCTGCTCACACGCTCAGTTACTGTGTTTTGGACTTGGATATGACTTTAGCAGGGATTTGTTGAAATATTGCCTCTGTCATTCAGAGTGTACATCCTATATAAATCTGTATTGTACTAGTCAAGCAGAACAGCCTTTCCCATTAAATACCTCATTTAGCTGTGTGATGTAACAACCTTTGAAAGTGCAAATGAAAAGACATAGCAGGCCCTGTGTCGGCCTTTGAAGTGAATTCACTCATGCAAAGGGTGACTGCAAATGACTGTCACCCCTGCAGTGTGCACCCCATGCCCTGAAGCCAGAGGGAGTTCACCGGTGTCCAGCCGAGAACAGCGCTGGCATGGCCTCAATGACCTCTAGTCTCCAGGCAACTACCACAGAGAAGAGGAGTGTTGTGTTGTGGAAGTTTCTGAAGTCACAAGTGAGAAAAGGGACCCTGACCAGCTGGAGGACCCCTTATTAACCATAGTAATTGTTTGGCATGTTAGATGAATATATATATATATATATATATATATATATATATATATATATATATAGAAGACAATGGATGGATGGATGGATAGATATATATGGCTGGATAGATTTGAGATTTGACATTTAATTAATTACATTTGTCCATCTCAAATACAATCAGTATCTTTTATATATCCATATCCATTATATATCCAAACTTCACATATGTGTAAATATAGTTGTTATATGTTATTTGTATGTTATTTGTGCCGCACTTCATTTGAGTACAGTCAAAGACAAATATTTACCTAATAACATCATTTTGGCTATGAAAATGATTTTGATGATGTAAAAGCACTCCCTGTTGTGCTTCTCACTGCAGTAGAGCAATATGTGAGTAGAGCATTTGCATGTATAAAATCTACATGGATATGTACTGTAGGAAACAGTGTCTCCAGTTAGTACTGTTACTGGACTTCACTGTGAGATGAAATTACAAAGATTAGTACAACTTGTAGTTTGTGCTTCTGTACTTCAAAACATTCCAGAGGCAAATATTGTACTTTAAAATAAAATTTAAAAACTACATAAAATATAAATATTATGCACTGCTAATATTTTTTCACTTTACATTTTGCTCATATTTTTTAATAAATAAAATCATCAAAAATAAAATCAGTTCAGGATATTTAGTACTAATTTAGTTGTGTGTGTGATGTGGTTCTTCTAGTTCTAGTAAGATATAAATGTAATATAATATAATACATGTTCATGTATCATTAGCAAATCATTATGGTATAATTTGGATTGTTAATTAACAATAAAATATAGAGATTGTCTTTATAACACATTTGTTCCTTTTCCCCCTAAGCTTAATTAAGATATATATTAATTATATATTTTAGACGGTTAAGCTTTTTTATCAACCTCCCTCACAGTAATTAGGGCTACTATAATACTATATACTATACTATAACCATAAACATACATAAAGACAAAAGGAGAAAAAAATCAATAAAGGTAAAATGACTGTACCAGCTTTACAGGGATCCTTGTAGTCGATTACATCATCGAGGTAGTCAGAATAGTCCACAAACTCCCAATTAACCGCCAGAGAAACGCACAGACCGCACAGCAGGAACGAAAAGGGAGAAATTGCCATTATCTCACATGAACTTTACGAGCGCCCGTTAATATGCGAAGAACATAAAAAGGCGCAAAAAGTTGCTCGATTGACTTATAACCGCAGCGGCGTTTTCTCATGTCTCCATGCTGCAGCAGTAATTCACTCACATGCAGGAGCGAGAGCAGAGCTCACATGGTTCACAGCAAAACACGCGTCCATGCCTGGGAGAGGTACTTCACTTCACCTGCAGTCACGCGAGGTAAACACATTCATAGGTGGAATTAAGTATCAAGTTCAGTGCTTCCTCCTTCCTAATGCCATAAATTCAATCACTGATTTAATACTAGATGGCATACACATACATGCAAACGTGCATGGATCAAAAACCCGAGGGATACAAAAAAAGGCTGCAACTTAACTGCTGTTATATAATCTTCACACACCACACTGTACTGACATCATTTTCAATTCCAGTATTTGAAATGAGATAAAATACAAACACAGGTGGACTACAACTTGATGCTTCAGAGACAATTTTAAGCTGACACACCACCTACAGGTTGCTGGGTCCACACACACACACACACGCACACACACACACACACACACACACACACACACACACACACACACACACACACAACTGCTCATCTCATCTGTGGAAATCAAAATTAAACTGAAAAATAAACGTAGACTCAGACTTAATGAGCTGCTTGTTCTGATTCCACACGGTGGAATTATTTGTTGATGTTGGTGTTTGTTGGTGACTTTAGTGTAACAGGATTTCAGTATATCAGTAGCTGTTGTTTATTTAGGAGAATCTCTGTTTTCTACATTAAAGGTGCAATGCAACATATCTAAGGAGATACAAGCCATAACTAGCTGAACAAACTAAGACTTCAAACTTTCACGTTCACCTCAAAATTTGACATTCACAAAAATTGTTTTTATTAAAATATGTATGGATCAAGTCTTTATTTACTGAAAACCTACACGACTGATAATGTGACAGCACACACAATGATGTGCATGAAAAGCATGAAAACTCAATGTTATCACAGTCAACGTGCTTCCACTTTGCGGTGTGTAATGGACTTCAGTAAAGTTAACTAAACTACCTTTATTGTTTGACTTTAAAATCTAAAGAAACCACAAAGACTCCTGGCACTGTGGTCTGATAATGTTTACTGAAAATTGTAAGTTCAGTAAAGTTGACTCAAGAGTATTAGCTCACTATATAGTAGGGGCCAAGATGAGCTGAGGACACCCAGTGGACAGGTGAGGAACAAAACACACACAGGCACGAAAACCGGGAAGATAAAGAGAGCGCTGTTCCTTTAAGTGGTATATAAATCAGTTTTTACCCGGATGGTAACTGTTAAATGCAGATAAACTGAAAGACCTTTTCAGTCTCAGGAGCAGTGAGCTGTATGATGCGCGTGTCTACCACTAAGTGGCACTGATGCTTAAGATGAAGAAATGAGCAAGTTAAAATAATGAAGCTAACAAAAGTCAGAGCCAGACCATATATGTGCTGAAAGCTGTAAATTATTCACACAAACAGATGAAGGAAACAGAAAATCACAGACTAAGACATGTGCTTTGTGTCATGTTGTGAAATTGTGGCACCGTACGCCAAAATGATTGAGTGTTAGAGTGAGGGAGCAGACAACTCAGTCCCACCAGCTTCACTCCTCCTCTGCCAGCACACATCTGCTGCTGAGGAGATGCGGTATTGATCCAGAGGGGAACATTTCATGCCTCGGAGATCAGTCTTCACAGTATGGCTTGCCGTGTCACAGAGTTGTGAGGCAGAAGTTTAAAAGAAATCTACAACAGATTGAGCTGATGCTTTCTGCTAATTTTGGAGTCATGTCCCAGTGCTGGTGCAGGCAGGTCCTGCTTGGTGTGGAACTGGGCATACTGGTGGTGGTCCTGGTGGCCGGCAGTGCAGGACAGACCCATGGCAGGAGGGAGGCAGGGTCGTCTTGTTATGGAGGATTTGACCTCTACTTTGTTTTGGACAAGTGAGTTCTTTCACTTTTTCTAAATTGCAGAAAAGGGATTTGGATACTTGATGCATGACTCATTTGTGAGAATGAGATACAGGTGCAAACATCCTTCATGTTCCCCAGAAACATTCGTGGACGTCTGCTTGAAGGTTTGAGCCTTTTGGTTAATGTTGGCTCCTCCTGTTTATCTTGTTGTGTAAATGAACTAAATAGAGCAGTTTTAGAGTCTGTAGAGGAAAAAATAGTTGTATATTAGTGAACTGAAGCCATAACCTAAACAAGTCCAGTCAAACCATCTGGCCACATTTCATTTGATTTTTTAATGCACAAACAAATAAAGAGCCTTGATTTCGGTATTGCTAACACATTTATTTTTACCTCCATTAATTGTTCTGTGATTTGAGGCATAATGTCAGAAAATGGGCAAAATATCCCTTACAGGGTCTAAGGTGGTATCTTTAGTCTTGTTTTGTCTGATAAACTGTTTGAAAATGTCAAATAGACTGTTTTGTTGTCATTATATACAAAGAAATACAAGAAAACGGATTTAGAAACTCTAGAAATTGTCCAAAAACACACACACACACATGGCATAAGGGTTACATTACGCTGTCTATTATTCTGTCGTGACAGTAAGGCGGAACGCAGGTCAAGTCAAGACATGTGTCAGTGTGGCCACATTTAATAGTAAGTTTTCCTGGAAGAAATTTATAGTTTTGCAAAATCTCTTTTAATAGATTCAAATTAAAAATTAAATCCAGCTGTGTAAGTTGTTTTTCAACATACTAATTATGAATGATTTAAACAAATGCCTACCAAAGTGTGTTTACATGACATCTACATTTGCAGTGTGTTTGTGCATTCACTTGAATGATAAAGTATACTGCAGGGATTCCTGCTGTCAAACTGTGGCTGTTCTTCAGCTCCTTCACATCTAGTCCCAGCGTCAGCTCTCTCTGCCTCTGCAGAACCCTTTCTCCAGCAGAGCCAGATGTTCCAGAGATCCCAAGCTTTTGGCTTTCTCTGCACTGAGACTCACATCACAGGATAAACGAAAACATAAAGGAGGGAGAAGGAAAATTTCTGCACAGTTTGATGTGTAAGAAGAGGCTGTGGACGTTAACTTTAATTTTCCTCACATCTCTCTTTAACTCTTCCGCTGTAAAAACTGAATTTTTATTGTGACTGTGTTGTCCAGTCTGCACCTGATCTCATCTAACAGAATAATGTTTTCTGTTTTTCAAGTTAGCAGCAAAGTCACATGAACATGAAAATCCTGAGCATCAGCCTACATGCACACGTACAGACAAAGTTATTCTGGTTGCATATACTGCAGAAAAAAGGCAGCTCAAGGATACAAAATGCAGTATGTACATTACTCGTAAGCCCAGGTAGTAATTTAGAGTAAATGTAGAATACATTTGCTTGTCACTTTCAGGCCAATGCTAAAATCCTGATGATCTGTTTTAGTGTTTTCAGTATTGACAGGAAGTAAACATCTAGGGACAACTCATGTACACTTGATATTGCAATCATTGTTTTTTTTCTCTCCTTCTCAGGTCAGGCAGTGTGCAACATTACTGGAATGAGATATATTACTTTGTTGACCACCTGGCCCACAAGTTTATTAGGTATGTTCACAGATACTAATTGGATTCAAAGAATAAAAAAAAAACTGAAAGAAAAACAGCTAAAAAATGACAGTAATCTCTTCTTTTTCCCAGTCCTCAGCTGCGGATGTCTTTTATTGTGTTTTCAACAGAAGGAAGGACTCTCATGGCACTAACAGAAGACAGGTAACACATACTGTATGTAGATATCAACTCAAAGGTCCTCAAGTTTGTTTAAGTTTGTTGTTTATTGCATTTGGTTTAACTCTGTCCCATGTTACAATTTTTCAACTAATATCCATATATTTCCTCTGGATTTTCATGCATGATCAGAGATCAGATTCGGGCTGGACTGGAGGAGCTAAGCATGGTGCAGCCAGGTGGAGACACTTTCATGCACAGAGGGTTTCAAAGAGTAAGTCATCTGTTAAGTTAATAGGAAACTAGTCCAGCTTACCCCCAAAAAATGTATAACCACTGACACCTCAAAACCTCTCTCTTAGGCCAGTGAGCAAATCTACTACGCAACTGGAGATGGTAAGAAGAACATATTCCTCTTTACACCTAATCAATTTAATCATAGTGCAATATCGTTATCCATTCATCAGAACTCATGGTAGAATCATCAAATGGGGGGAAACAACAGTAAAAACACATCTGCTCTTTCTATTGCATGCCTATTATGTGCAAAGTAGTTTTCTCAACTGGTTCACCTCAGTTCTTACTTAGAATAAAAGTGATTTCACTGGATGCACGTGTTGTTTGACTAATCTTTTGTCTTCTCTCCTACCGTTCTGAATTTCAGGTTACCGAACAGCCAGTGTGATCATTGCCCTGACAGACGGTGAACTGAGAGAAAACCAATTTGATCTGGCAGAAAGAGAGGTGAGAGGAGGGTGACATGGATTAGGTTTTTTAACTGAAAATCACAATGAATGAAACACAATTCGATGGTTAGTTACTATATTCAAAAACATTACTTTCCCTGAAATGCAGTAATAATGCATAAAATAACATTATCATTACCAGGCAGTGTACATGTCCCTGAATTCACTGATGCAGCACTGTAATAACACATTGTGATCATTCATCCTCTCACTGACACTCGTTTGCTTGGTCGCTGTTTTCATTTCCAGGCAAGCAGAGCGCGCCAGCTGGGTGCCACTGTGTACTGTGTAGGAGTAAAAGACTTTGATGAAACCCAGGTAAACTAAGCAGTCAAGAGATGAACCAGTGCATGACCTAATTAATTAATAAACCAAAACGTCAAACAGAATTATTAACTCACATGCCCTGACAGCTTTCAACAATAGCTGACAACAAGGACCACGTCTTCCCTGTGAATGATGGATTTGAGGCACTACAAGGCATCATTGACTCGGTACAAAACCTTTATAGTATAATGGAAACACAAACATTTCTAATGAAATATATCATATGTGATTTAACTGTTGTACATTTAGTTCAACTTATCATATTCTTTTCCTTTCAGATCCTTAAAAGGTCGTGTATTGAGATCCTGGCTGTAGAGCCCTCCAGCATCTGTGAAGGAGGTAAACAACCCACGATAAGACCAAAAAATCATATGTTGTTTTAAAGTTACACACAGGCATGCTATTCCAGTAACTTTACATTGCTACTCCCTAATGTTTATTATTGTATAATGCACTGCAAGAAAAAAAGGCACAAATAGTCAATTTAATCCCACTTCAGAATCATTCCAGGTGGTGGTCAAAGGAAATGGTTTCCTTCATGCTCGGGATGTACAAAAAGTTCTCTGCAGTTTCCGCATCAACGACACAGTTACTTTAAGTAAGTACCAGCTCCAAAGACTTTTGTTAACAAGCTTTATTTCTGGTATATTTAGACAATAAATCACTGTGTGAATAAGTGATTGAGTAAACTCGCATAAACTTTATTCAACTATTAATAGACTAGAATAGATTAGAGAAGCAGCAGTTTTTTGGGCCAATTACATCATCGTGCCAAGAATATTTTGGCTCCACAGATGGGACTGGATGGGAGAGAGCAGCTCTTTGTGGCTCACTATTATTTAGATCCCTGTCCTCCTGAAAAACCATTAGCTCCATCCTCCCTTTGTTTTGAATCAGCTGGTATAACGCTCAACACGTCTGTGGTGTCAGCAGGGGAATGTGGATCACATCAGGGACGAGCACTGTCTTTGCACACACTAGACACTCACTCAGCCAGGGTAAATAAACCACAGCCCTCCCTCATTTGCTTCATTTTCCATAGGGAGAGAAAATCCTGAAATTGGATCACAACAAGAATATTTTGAGGGTTGACTCTGCTGACATTTCAAGTCTGGTAGAGGAATGTGAAATAACTTTTTCACTTGCAAGACTTTCTCTTTCACCACTGATGCTGTCGTATATTTGATTTCAGTGAAAAGACCTTTGGTGGTGAAAGATACCTACCTTTTGTGCCCAGCTCCTGTTCTAGAGAAAGAGGGAACGTAAGTACAGTGATCATACTGTTTCCCAGTCTGGATATAAGTACCGTGACTCCACTCTACACTTTTTTCAGTCACAGAGAAAATGTAGGTAATACCTAAAAATACTTGGAATAATATTGATAGGGATTTAAATTTCAAATTAAAACGCTGCTTTTTATTTTTTATTTAGAACTACAGTTCACTACAATGCAGAATTAGATGAGTATAATAGTGTATATCAGCTCTCGTGTACCATCTCTACAGGTCTGCCACGCTCCACGTCAGCATGAACAATGGCCTGAGCTTCATATCAAGCTCTGTCACAATTTCTGCAGTGTCCTGTGTGAGTAAAGTTTTAAACATAGCGTTATTAGAAAGCGGGACTCACACCATTGTCTGTTATTTGTGGAATACCAGCACTCTATTTTGTGACATTTAAATATTTCTTTGTTTCTGTAATTAAGAACAAGAACACAGGAAGCACAAGGAAACAATGCTGGACTACATGGTCATAGTCTCTATCTATTTCCCTTCCAGTCTGATGGCACCTTTGTTGCCATAGCCCTGCTCATCCTGCTGCTCCTGCTCACCGTCGCTCTGCTGTGGTGGTTCTGGCCTCTGTGCTGCACTGTGGTACGATAGCCCTCCTCATCCTGTTAGAGTAAAGAGCATACAGTATTTACTGTGTGTACACTATGAAAGCTATACTTTGAGACGTCATCCTTTTTTCCTGCAGGTCATTCACGAAACACCTCCACCAGTTATAGAGGACATTTCAGTAAGTGGTTTTATTTTCTCTTCACCAAAATAATGTATAATATGATAGTCCTCATCCCAACCCGTCAAGTGTCTCTACAGTGCATACATGAGTCCAAGTGGATCTTTGTGCCATATATATATATATGTATGTATATATATATATATATATATATTTAACAAAGACAAGAATATTGTTTTCGTCTTTAGGATGACGAGGACAGTTTTCTAAAGAAAAGGTGGCCCACAGTGGATGCCTCGTACTATGGAGGGCGTGGTGTCGGGGGTATCAAGAGAATGGAGGTAACCAAGATAGTAAATTGTGACTGAATTAATCTAAATTTTCATAATGCTTTAATAATGTAACTAAATTCAATATGAAATCTTACTAATAAAAATCGCCAGGCTTATAACATCTGTTGTGTGTCTGAACTGACTTTAGGCCACAGGAGAAAACACATGATGATTTTGAATGTACCACTCTAGTTTGTAGTTGTTAAAAGATGGCAGCAAACACAAGTACAACAGGAACACAAACGAGAGCAGGAAGCGGCTTGTTTCTTATGAAAGGATAAATATGCAAGTTCAAGTTAAAAGAAACTGAGTCACTTTGTTGCTGTTATTAGTTCTCGGAGCCAGTTAGAGTTAAGCTGAGGCCATCTGGCCAGTAAACCAATGACAGATCAACCAAATGCATGCTAAAAGCAAGAAATAGCACTGTTTTAAGCCTCGGATGCCACATTGTGCATTATGTTAGCAGCTGAATCATGAGTTTGTCTGCATGATTCAGCTGTGGTTTGTTACACAACAGGCCAGTTTGTTATTTCAGGAAGAACAAAGGTAAAAATGGGATTTAACAGCTGGTAAAAGGAATAATTCCAACAAGTAGATCAGTTGAAAAAAGCTCAGAGATGATTAGAGTAAGAAGAAAGAGTCTGACATCTGGACCTTGTGATACCTGAGAGATGTGAAGCACAGAAATGAAACAGACACTTCATCAAGTTAAGAGGAACCAGATTTCTGTTGTTTAAGCGAATGAAGACCAACGAGACAGAAGTGACCATAGTATGAAGCACTTCTGCGACTGACGAGTCTGTGCTTTGAACTTGCCCTGAAGTGGCACCGCTTCCAAACAGAGCTATGGAAAATATGCGCAGCTTCATTTAAGCGTTCTCTCTGCCAAGTTAAAGCTTTCATGAGTTGACTGACGCAGTTGCAAGGGGTTACATTTAAATGAAGAGCTTCTAAAGCTGCCTTGACAATGCTTCACTCTTCACATACTCATTTATTTTGACTTTTGCTTTTGCTATTTGAGCAGCCAGGTAAATGTCTATAGTGAATTTCTTTGTCTACAATAATAAAGATTATCTGTGGCAGAAGATCTCTCACTGAATTTTACAGGTTCATAAGCACATGTCTGTTTCCTTCAGAGATTTAGGTAAAATCCCAAACATGAACCTTCTGGACATCAATTAAGGCAATTAAGGCATCGTTCTAGCATGACTGTAATAATATTCATAAGCCACGTTTTTAGCTAATGAAGCAAAATTAGTTTTATCGGAGACTGATAAAAGCACTGAAAGCTTCTGTTTCTACTCAGGTCCGTTGGGGAGATAAAGGCTCCACTGAAGAAGGAGCCAAACTGGAAAAGGCTAAGAACGCCCGAGTCGTGATGCCAGAACAAGAGTTCGACCTGCCTCCATCCAGGCCTTACTACAACATGCACATATCCGTTCACCCACAGAAGTGGTATTCTCCCATTAAGGTCATGCTCAAAGTTCATTTTTTGTGTCATTTAATGTCATCGAATTTGTGAACAGATGTTGATATTTTGCTTTTGCAGTACTCTGAAGACATGGATCACATAATGTGAACATATGTCATTTAGAGTATGAGGCCTTCTCCACATGTTAAAAATCTGTTTTAGTTTTCTATGGATACTTCTCTTTAACAATGGTGTCTATCCACCATAACTGAAAAGAAAAAGACAAAAAACATTTCCGGTGTTTCTGGGAATGATGTGTTACCAGGAAATAGTTAATAACATTTGTTTTCTTACATATTATCTGCTGGGTGGATGGTAATAGGAACCAGACATGAACTGAGCTAACCCCTGAATATGGAATCTGTTGAGTGGGAGTTATTCCTAATAAACTTCATTCTCTATTTATTTGTCTCTTTACCATACAAAATCTAATATGCAAGAAAGGTAAAAGTCCAGCATACACTATGCCATGCTCACTGATAAGTATTTATTTGTAATGCTATAGCAATTAACTGTTAATTTTGTTTTCTGTCCACAGGGTAAACTGGATGCTTTGTGTGTATTCCTGAGGAAAGGTTATGACAGAGTGTCTGTGATGCGACCTCATCCTGGAGACAAGGTGAGACATACCGTGTCAACAAGCCAGAGATTACAGAATAAAAACATATCGCGTGATGTCGTGACTAATGGAAAACAGCATCAGCTCTGTACAAGTGTAGGATCAGCATACACACACACAACAGTCTATACCAGCTATGACAACATTTGGAAGATACAATGCAATGCCAAATACATTCTCAGTAGACAGGTTTGCACCTGCGTGACACTACTCTACAGTAAATTATTATTCAACTGATTAAACTTTTTACTTTGGCTGTGTCGACATGTAAAAATTGTGAGCTGAAGTGAAAGAGGGACCAGACAAAGGTAAAAACAACTGCAGCATTGTCTGGAGAAATGCTCTTGTCTGTAGAAGTCCTTAAGCGTATTCTGCCTTCCTGCCTGCGTCAGTTCTCAGCGCCTGTACGGCTGGCCTGGCAGGAATGCAGTTTTCTTCCATGACACTGACTGACAGAGGAATTTCCTCTTTCCATCTGCTGAGAGCTGTACCCCTCGGACTCTGCTAGTATCTGTGCCACAGTGCTTTTAAAATCTTCGTCGCAGTTTCTTGTCTCTGTGGTTTAACTTTACCCACTCACCGTTTGCAGTCATAATTATGTTTGGACACAAAACAAACACCTGCTTTTGCTTTTCTTCATTACAGGGTAGGTGCATAAACTTCACCCGGAGTAAATCCTACCCTGCTCCTCGCTATCCCATTTACAACCATCCCTCCACACCCATCTACAGTTTGCCCTACAGAACCCAGCGCCGTCCCTCAGATGACAGTCAAATCTTTAATTTGCCCCCCTCTCCAACTTCAACGCTCCCCCCTCTGCCAACAACTCCTCCTCAATCCTGCCCCAGCCCACCTATGCACACACCACCTCCAAACAGGGCCCTGCCCCCAACCACCGCAAGCTCCATCCCCGCTCCTCCATCCCCAACTGGTTCTCTGCCAGCTCCACCTCACGGCCCACCTCCTTGCAGGGCGCCTCCTCCGTCCCGCCCTCCACCACACCCCAGTTATGAAAACCCTTGATAATGATGAAGAATGAAGAAGTTAGGGGGCGGGATAGAACCCTGGAAAAACTGTGCCTGTGCTATAAACTATGACTTTTTTTAAGTCTAGAAATGGAATATTTAGTACAGCTAGCACAGCTTTGACTATTGAATGCTATTGAAGCTTAGCAAATTATTTTACATAGGAACACTCCTAGTGCAACAAACAGGTCAAGCATACTGATGTGCTACCGGGAGAAGCAGCTTCATTTAGCCTGAGATTTAGTGATCAGTGACCAGCCATTGTTATGATATCGAAACTGCACAAGTGACTTAGCAAATATGTCATGTGTTTTATACATGCAAGTCTGTGCTGTACATGTATATTTTGTGAATCATTATCCATTGAATTACAAATATATATATTTGATGTCTGCTTTAATGTGACAGCATTGTATCATTTTACATAGTGACTGTTTCTGCATTAACACTATTACTTTTCAGAAAAGCTACCCGCAGAGTTACGAGCTCACAGAAAATATCTAAAAATTAAAAATAGTTTATGTCCTTGTTATGATCTTCTCAAAAGGTATCAGATAAATCCTTCACTGAAGTAGTAAAGTTGTTAATCTGTAAAGCTTTCAGCAAGAAACAATTAAAACACACAGGAGTTACATCTTTGGCAGCATTTTGAAACTGACGCGTTAAATATTTTGTGGAAATTACCTCTGGGAAATCAATAAATCTAACATTGGTTTAATTGTAAGAATGGCAACTTGCAGTTTCCTCCAATTTGTTCAAGATGGTGTAAAATAAAGAAGAGAAGTGTTATTTTCGCCCCAGCCAGGCGTGATTGAATAATAGATCACAGTTTACAACTTTAAAAAAACACCTAAAAAATAATTTTAAACAGTTCACAGCAAGTATGTGATGAAACAAGAAGTATAAATTTTTATTTTTTTAAGTGGCTGGTTTCACAGTTTTGACACAAGGAGTTGAGCTGCAGTTGAGGTGTTTGTTACACGTGATGAGGATACGAATGGAAAAGTCTTTGTGGTACAATAAAATCTGAATCATTGATCTCTTTTCCTGGTTGGCACTAGTAGAATGTGGATAAATATATGGGATTATGCAACACTTCACACAGCAGCTAGTCAGCTGACTCTTATTCCACTCACTACTAAAATAAAATAAAAATGTTTTTTCCATGTGCTTTCCCTAGTTTTGGTAGTTTTTTCGTTTGGAAATACTTTTGCAGACACATGCAGACTGACTTGCAGTCCTGTGGTCAGTGAGCTCATGGAGGCGTGTCTGAGAAAACCTCCAGGAGCAGAAGCAGGCAGACAATAAAACTAAAATCTACCTATGAAGCCAAAGAGATCTATGTCAGTATTCACCCAGTTCAACACCAGAATGCACGGGGTGGTGGATGACACTAGTAGTTCTATAGGTAGTAGTTTCACGTTGCACATTTGCTTCGCTGTTTGCGTCAGTGTTTTGTCTTTTTTATGTCATTGTGAAAACTATAATACAGAACTAAATTCCCGCTTTCTCATAATGACAACGTATAACTCATCAAGTTGGTGATTTATTAGTCGATTTTCTCCAAATATATTTCTTCTGTTTCAGTATTTCACAAAATATAAATGAACCATTCTTCTTGATTGTCCTTGACTGCTAGATTCACGAACTCCTCTTTGTTGTACATTTGAAACCTAAGTAAAACCACAGCGCATATAAACGTGTCTCACTTCAAATAAATTTGAGGTGAGACACAGAGAGAAAGTAAAAATATGCTCTGCAGTGGCCTCAACTTGGCCAGAAGCACAGTCTGCTTTGGCTGCATAAACATTTGAAACTGATGTCACACAGCTAATTGGCTCCACAGTTATGCAAGTGTATGGAGCCTTGAACTAATTTATAGTAAAGCCTGAGCTGTATCTGTTTCCATTTATGTGTACAAACCTGACATTTCGTGTGATAAAATCTGATCTTGAACTTACTAACCCTGCACCTTTTTTTCCATGTGCTTTTCTTGTTCCAAGTTCAGGTAAGTTAATCTCTCAAAATCTAAAATCACATGATGTTTTGCACATCACTGGATAAAAACAACTGGCTCGTATTTCACATAAGCTCAACTTGCTTTTCTTCTCGTAGAGGACGTCTGAGCTGTAACTCATGGCTTTGGGCTTGTTCATTGGGGACTCAGTTTGACATAAAAAGCACTCATGAAATAGTAGACACAGTTTCCATTTTACCTTTTTAAGTTGTTTAATCTGCATAATCGTGTGTTGAGAAAAACAGATAACACAAAAACGTTCCTGGCAGGACGATATCGTTGACCTCTGTTCAAGCTGTATTTTTAAAGAGATAAAACTACAACAGTAGGAACCACGTGGAGCACCAACAGACTGCTCCACTTAATCCAGATCTACCTCTGCGGCACAGTGGAGACTTCCAGTACGACACATTTATACTGCCAGGTTTTTGGCTTGGACTCGAGCTAAAACTCATGCATGTCTCTACCACTATGTTACTTCTCAGGCAGAGTCATAAGATATGAATCACGTGAGATGGAAAAAGGCAGAGAAGCTCTGTAGGCGACATAAAACAAGTATATACACACTTTGATTAACTTAGTTATAGATGGAGACAAAAAGGAGCAAGACGACATATGATTAAGCATGATGCAATAACACGTAAACATTACCCAATATCCAGGATTAATAGTCAGATTTATAAATGAACAAAAACCTGCAAGCAAAGGCAGCATGGTTTACGTCCTGTAAACATTGTATCCGCCAGGTTAAAGCAAAAAAAAGAAGCAATATTTGTAATGTAATTAGTGAGTGGAGATGACGTGGGTTTTTGTGCCTTTTGTTGAAAAGATTTAACTCTTTTTAAGACGCCTACAAAGGTTTGCAAGAGGGAAACTGCTACAATAACCTGCAAACAACCACTCGGCAGTTTATCTGATGATGCGGTAAACTGACCTTGAAATCCTTGAACAGCCATTTGGATTTATGTGCAACTTGCCTGTGTTACTGTGTGCACATTTCAAGGGTACAGCACTTTACTCCAAGAAAAAAACTAGATAAACATAAATTAGATAAATTCTACTCTCCTTCATGTGTGTAATGTTTCACAACTATATACTTTGTTTTCTCAGGATTTAGCAAAGTGCTTTCCATCTCTGGCAGCACTGATACTGAACATTGACTGGTGACCTTCAAGCATTTTGGAAAATGTATATCAGAGGTATAAGGCACAATCTTTTTGGGGGGGCTCAGGCAGAATGATTGCAGAAGATACTGTATATTTTTAACAAAACAAATATTGGATCCCAGAGTTCAATTCACACACACAGTCAAGCTCGACTGAAGGAGAAACCCATTAAAGGAAACACGTATCACAGCTTGTTGTGAAATGTGAAAATTAAACCAGGTTCTAGCCATGGCAAAGTATTGACCTCAACTTTACAAACATTTTGTCAACTGTGCTAAAAAAAAGTTGAGTCTGCGCCAGAAAACTAACAAATTCTCCAATCAACTCTTTCAATTTGGCCAACAAGAGCAGTGAAATATTCAGCCAGCTTAAGGTGAAGCCTTTTAGGGGCATACAATTAATTATTAGGTGTAGTATATGTTTATTTCTAAATGTATAATTATATTCTTCACTATAAAAATGTATATAGTGTAATCATTCTGACAGTTTTAATAAATAATTTAAAGCCCAGGACAACTGCTTTACTTCTGCTCCAATAAACCTTTTCTGATCATGTTAAGGTGAGAAACCAAGTTTACACCATCAAAAATCGAAAAATCATGTCTTAATTAAAATCCCTTTAGTCCAGGATTAAACTTAGTAAAATCAATTTAAGTTCATATTAGGCGCATTTTGGTTCAGGTTCAGACTTGGTCTGAGCTGCAATCACGTACCGTTATGTTCAAAACTAAATCAGACTGAGGTAGAACATTAAGTTGATATATAATACAAGCAGGTTCTTCGTAAAATCATAATGAAGCCTTTTCAACAACGTTGTAATTATTAATAGAAAGACTAAAATAGATGAAAAATGGATGATGGGGTGAACAATACTATGGTTCCTTCAATAGCTGCATAAAAAGATGACAGAATCATGATAAGCTAATCAAGGTTTCCCTGAAAGCATCTTGGCTGAGAAGGTACATGAGTGAACGGATCATCCAGAGCTCTTCCCCCTACGGTCCATGAATGCAAAGGCCCCACAGCTACTGAGCCGACAGCAGCCTGCTGACCAATCCGGGACACAACCCGGTGCACTGCCACTGGCTGCTGGAGCAGAGGCGCCTCCATGTGCAGAGGATGGCCCCGAACATTAAGAGGCTGAGGAGCAGGAAGAGACGACACTGGCACCAGGCGACCCTGTTTGCTGGGTTGGACGGGTTGTGGACCAGAGGTTAAAATGTGGGAGTAACCAGGAACAGCTTTGGTGGTTTCCTGCCTCTTACTAAACGGTGCCTGGAGGAAAACATCAGGCTCAGGCACAACAGGTTTATGAGACACATAAAAGGAAGAGCTGTTGAACGGCATCGTGCCTCCTTTTTCTGGCGCTTTAACGGGGACCAGCTGGAGGACAGAGCTGGCTGGATTGATTTGGGGCTGGAACAGGGCTGCTTGCCTGACAGGTATGAAATGAAGGTTGGAGGAAGGTGTTGGTATTGTATGGTGCTGTATGTTCCAGTCATCGTGTGGCGACATGTGTTCATTAATGACACATGCAGAAATCTTCTGATGGATCCTCGACCTTTGATTGTGCTCAGAGAACTGCACAGAAGTCACAGTCCCCGCTCCTTGCAATGAATTACTGATGAGCTCCCTCTGCAGGTCTGTGTGCAGAAGAAATGGTGAAAACATATTTTCTATCAGTTATGATCATTTATGTTAAACATACCAACAGGACACAATCTTTCAATAACGATACTGGATTCTCCCTTTTTTTGCATTAACATAAATAGATATTTGTGAATAAAAAGTTTATATGTGGACATATGCTGTCAAATGGCTTCTTGGATCCAGACTTCAGCAGCAGAGGGATTTTCTTCCTGACTGAGGCTCTTCCTTCTGACCAATAATAGAAAGAAATGTTATTCTGCGTATTTGTTGTAGTTTCATGATGACTAATACCTGACGGGTTGGCGGAGCATAGTGGAACGTAGCAGAGCAGGGGGAGGGAGGACTCCTGCTATCACCATTCCAAATTTTTGACCCCATCATTATTAGTATGATCAACTTTTGTCACGTTGAATGATAATGTGAACTCACACATTACACCAGAAAACCTTAGAATCAATACGCAACACACCGACATTCACATTTGTATTTTATTTGCCACCCCTTTATACTTCTTTAATTATCTCACAAAAATAGAAGGAGCACACGATACCACGCGGGTTTAGGCCATAAAGACAAGAGGCATCTCAAAACACTCAATAGTATCAGGTAATTGACAGCTTTCAACAGAGAAGACGAGGGGCTTCTGGTTTCACATCAAGAACTAATCTTGTGACCTGTTTGGCTTTATCAATCACAAC
>JAUMHF010000014.1:9878223-9890509 GCA_032359275.1 Microctenopoma steveboyesi | reverse complement strand
AAACTCATAAACTCAATAATTTCCTGTTTATTAAAGAGCTGTAAATAGCACACACACACACACACACACACACACACTTTACCATTAGACTTTTTCTCCTCGGTTTTGAATTCCTCAGCAGCGAGGTTGGAGAAGTTGTCATCATCAAAGGGGTTCCATGCAGGCTGTGTGGGAGTGTCGGCGGCACCACCAGAGGCAGGAACAGCGCCTCCAGTTTTACTTTGGTCCTGTGCTGCATCACCAACACTAAGCTGAACGGGCTGCGTGGTGCTTGGTTGAGATGTAAGTGATCTGCAGACGCAAACATAAAATTCCACATGTCAAACAATGAGGGGAAGACCTGAACATGCACTGCTCTTCAGGTTGATTCTAGTAAATGTTCTTACTGGTTGAGAGCATTATCTCCACCAGCTCCTTCTGACTGCTGGGAATCACTAAATGCAGAAACACTGTTCACTGAGGTGTCACTCGGGATGCGTTGGTGGCCTCCTTCTTCAGTTGTCTTTGGGGAGGCAGGTTGAGTCTGATCACAAAAGGAATAAGGCAAAAAACATTAAATTGAAACAAAAAAAAAAGATATGTCCAGATACTGGATGGTGAGCAGCAGGAACTTACTGCATCATCTGATTTTTGGCTGATCTCCGTGGAGTCTGGCTGAGCCTGAGCAGCTGACGGCTGAGATACAGGCGACTGAGCAGAGGCCGGTTTACTCGGTGAAGGCTGAACAGTTGTCTGCTGAACCTGGCTGGCCTGCTTACGTCGAGCTGGTCTTTGGGGTGGAGCCGGGCTGGATGGAGTCTGTGCTCCTTGCTGGGAGGTGGAGCTGACCACAGAAGGAGGTGTGGTCTGTTGCTGGACGGTTGCTTGTGGTTGGATGTCAGTCTTGTTCACTGGGGAGACTGCTGCTGTAGTCTCTGCTCCTGTAGCAGCCGCTGGCTGCACACAGAGACAGATTACAGTTGATTTTACATCTGCAAACTGCTGTGACAAACAAAAATGTCTAAAATAACTTTGTCCTGGAAAATCCAGAGGTACTTTAATCGTCAGCCAACCATAAACACTGCTTTACTGAAATGAAGCTTTGCTTCTGTGAACACGTTTTTGGAGACTTTCATACAGAAACGATATTTGTCTAGTTTTCAGCTGCAGAAAGCGGTTTTCAGAGTGATCAGTCAGTGCGAACCTGCTTCTGCTGGACTGCAGCCTGAATGGAGTTGTTTTGTTGCTGGATGAGTGGCAGAGCTGAAGCCTGTGCCTTCTGTGACTGCAGAGCTGCAGCTGGCTGAGAGAGGTCTAAGCTGACTCCTGTGGGATGTTAAAAACAACACATTACACATGAAAGAATATGGAACTATTTGATATATTTATACTGCAACAGCACAAAATTGTAAACAATGTGCAACACCTTCAACTAAATAGGAGCGCTACATGTTTGAAACAGGTACCACACAACAGAAAAGGGCTTCATAACCATTTTGGACCTGGGCGTACATTGCTTTTAATAAGTGAGACTTAACATGAACACTTGATCTGGTCCTGTTGAGAATATCAAAATTCAACAAGTTACAAAGGATTACAGGGATTCATGTCTTAGTCCATATTCAAAAGCTTGGTGTCTTTTTTCTGTGACGGTTAGGACAGAGATGGAGCACTGTACATACCCACAGGCTGAGCTGCACCACCAGGGAGATTAGCCCGCTTGCGAGGAGTGAGAGCAGCAGGCTGGATGGGTAGGATGCCAGCAGCAGGCTGGGTATGGGCTGCTTTGGGCCTCTGGCGAGGGGTGATGGAGGTTTCAGTGGTGGGAATTGGATCCGTCAGTCTGGCAACAAAGGGAGGATGTCGGACTTCTTGTTAATCAAGTCAAACTTTGTTAACATAATTATCTAATGAGTTTCAGAATACTGCCTGTATCTAATAACGTCCGCAAAATGTAGTGTTACTAGAGTCTTAATGGGAATTCGGTGTAAGGATGTCATGCTTGCCTGGGTTTAGTCTGGCTCTTCTTTGCTGCAGCAGCTTCACTTGCTTTGATCGGCTCAGGAAGTTTAGAAGGAATTGGAGAATTCTGGATTATGAAGGAATTGCACAAGACCGTCGTATCAATGACAGTAGTACACAGAAACAAATTTACTTTGAAAATGTCTCTGTGCTCTGCAGAATACAGTTCTGTCACTAATAAAACAAATGGCTACTTTCATCTCTAGACAGCTGATGATAAAGTGCAGATTTGTGACAACTGAAATGCGACATTAAATAGAAGAAAATCAATTTCTCATTGAAGAAAGCCAATAAAATCCAAGTAGTTTAGCTGACTGTGGATGCTGACAGAGACTGACCTTCACATTCTGAACAGGACAGGTCCGCTGAGCAAGTTTAAAAGCAAAGTAGGACACCAGGTATATATCTGGTCGTTTGTCTGGGTCTGGCTCCAGCATGTACCCTGAATAAAACCATAAAGAACCACTTAAAAAATGAAATGGACATGCATTTACAATGAAACACACCGTTGTAAAAACATGAATTAATGTTTAAGAGGGACTAACGAATGAGGCAGTGAAGATCGTAAGAGTAGCGTGAGTTATCTGGAATGGTAAAGCTGCCATCACAGATGGCCACCTGGCTTTCACCAAAGGGCAGAGTGAAGAAGCACAACTTGTACAGCAAACAACCCAGCGCCTGGAGAAGAAAAATCACATGCACACCCCACCACACCAAATCCAAAACAGAGAGAAGAAAGGAGGACAGGAGACGAGAGGATTAATTACACATTAAACCCTTTTCCCTTTTAAACAACGGAAGGAATGTTGTTTGAGATGTACAGATACAAACACAGATTGCACCTCTTCTGGTTAACAAGCCTACTTATTTAATATATTTAGGGCCCATGACAAAAAAGACTCACCCAGATGTCTGCCTTTGTAGTGATAATCTTGTTGTTGTAAAGGTTTACCATCTCAGGGGCACGATATGATAAGGTTGTGTACCTAAAAGAAAACAAATAAAACAGTGATAAATTAGTGTGAAAATGACATTTTTAAATGTGAAAATGAAATAAAACAGCCCATGCAGCGATGAAGGCAGAGTTAACAAGACGTTAGTTGCTAATTCGACTTTTCATCAAGCAAAATGTTTTTTTTAAAGCATCATGATAAAACTCTCTGGTTGTAGTCTGTTAAGCTAAAAGTGCTAATGAAATAAAGCTGCAAATATCATCAAAATAGATGTAAAGAGGCACAAACTTTTTGATCTCCTCCTCCACTACAGCTACTCCTTCAGTCTGTGGACTCTGGAACTTGTTGGTGGCGCTGCCAAAGTCACAGAGCACATAATGGCCCTTGTCATGCAGGAGGATGTTCTCCACCTGTGGATACACAGAAGGTATCAACCCCTACAACATGTGCAAGAACACCTTTGCGTTGCTCCTGAGACACATTACAGAGCACTGCATAAAACTGAAGTGGCAAAGTGTGTCACCTTAAGGTCTCGGTGGATGATGGGGGCCTTTCGTTGGTGCAGGCGGGAAACAGCATCACAGGTATCACAGAAGATCTGCAGCACCTCGGCCTCAGTGAAGCCCGTCTGTAGCCTCTGGTTCATCAGATTGACCACCTGACCTCCTGCAAAATAATTTCCAATTGTGCACCAGCATGAGGACAAGGGAAATTAACCTCAACATACCGCATGACTGTACTATATGTCTGTTGGTCTGTTCAAACACTTAGATTGTTCTATTTGCATAATAGCAGTTTATATCGTCAGCGCATGCACGGTGTAACACAAATGCACTCTGGAACCGAGTGCGCTTCCTTTCAGCACTCACCCTTGCAATAATCCATAAGTATGAGAACCTCCCATACATCCCTTGATCCCATAGCCGTGATACTGGAGTCCAAGTATCCAACAATATTCTTGTGACCAACAAGGTCTTTCTGCAAAAGCACAAACACACACTCAAGAGCATGAACACACAACAGAGAAATAAAAAAACACTGACAAGTGCAATGAATGGTTGAAGCTTAAAAATATTCTTAATAAAAATTTGGCACACAACTGAAGGTAAAATGAATTATTTTTTTATAGTTTGGATGCACAGAAGTTGTAAGAATGTTACTGGTATGAACCACTCATCGCCTGCAGAGGGAGCTGCGATGAACAGCTGAAATCAGGAGTCTACTGTATTAAAGTAGGTAATGAAAAAATGTCAAGTACTGCAGCTGGTGTGAAGTGCTGTCTATGTGTACGACTGAGAGAGAGACTAAATGAGAAACACAGAGGTAAAGACGTGTTTTGTGCTATAAAGGGAAATAGCAGCAGAAATCATCCGGGGGAAGGTTGAATGTTTTTTAGATTCATTCCTTCGTGAATTCTCCTTTAGAGACAATGAGCTCTCATCTCAAAGAACGCTGCGCTAGCCGCTGAGCATTGTTGCTCTGCCAGTAGTGGTCGGTCTGTTCTCATGCCACTACCCTCCCACTGAGAGTACACGTTTCATTCGATCCTTCTGGTGTACCTCCTTAGCCTGATAGGTATTACTGTGAGTCTTTGCTCGGCCCTTTGTAAGGTCTCGGGCAGGGACATCTTATTGTACGTCTTCTCCATTAGGACACTGCTATATATAGCTGGTCTTTACTTTACTTTACAGGCGACTTACTGAGTGTCTTGCTCAAAGACACTCACCACCACCGGGGATTCGATCGTGTAACCTTCTGCATCCAAGTGTGATGCTTATCCCGTTGAGATACCAGGCTGGTGTTCACCTTGTAACCAAGCACTGCCCAGATTGTTTGTTAAGCGCTGTATGTACAGCAGAGAGTACTTCACGTAGTCTTGGTAAGCAGCCATGGAGGATTCAGGGGTCGTCTTAGTCATCCGTCTCTCAGGTAAGCTGCTCGTGTACAAACGTACAAGAGCTTGTTGCTCCCGTAGTTATTGTCATTGCCTTTTCATAACATCTTGTTGATGATCTGGCTGAGGGTTGGGACAAAGCATCTCCTTGGGAAATACTACACTTGGTGACTTGTGCAACTTGTGACCTCTAGGGTTGTTTTCCACAGTGTTTGGTCAAAATGAAATCGTTAAACAATTGCAGTTTGTATTTACATGGGTTATCTCTGTGTGATATTAAAAATGTTTTGTGATTCTGTGGGAACATTTGAGCGTGAAAAATATGCAAGAGAAATCAGGAAGGAAGTAAATACTTTTACACAGCACTGAAGGGGCCTGTTAAGATTTAACCTCTACAGCACATTCCAGGGAACGAGAGTAGAAAATGGAAACCAACACAATGACAACAAAGACAAAAACCCCCAAAACCAGATAAGCAAATACAGAACAACGCACCCAACAACCCTGCTGCAGGCTGAATTGTTCGTATGTATTCTGAGTGGAATAAGATATTTGTGGTTTTACTTGGAAATATCTAGGTGCAAATAGAATTTCACAAGGCATTTGTTTTGAAGATGCCTTTGTATGTGGTTTTCCTGAGCACAGAAAAACCACAAGAGCTGTGACTAAGAACAAGCAGACAGATGTTTCATCCCAGCAACTCACCATTATTTGAATCTCACGTTTGCACACCTGCAGGTCATGCTCATTATTGACATACATCCTTTTCAGGGCACAACGCACCCCTTGGTTTGTTCGCACGAGGAAAACAATTGCAAAACCACCTGCAGGAATGAGAAAGAAACTACATTCAACTATTATACTTAAAAGAGGTGACAGACAATCATTATCAGCAAGATCATGACAGTAAACAGCTGAGGCAAACCCCCCCAAAGGACCAAGCTTTTCTATGTACATTCAAAACATGAGACTTAGTTAGACATAGTAAATTCAGCTTCCCCTCACACAGGCTCTCTTAGGGCACCATCATTTTGGAAGTTGAAATCCAGTTTTCCCTGGAAATATTATACAGGAACAGTGAACTGTTTTAATTTGTGTCTGTGTCGCCTTGCATCACTACGACTGAACAAGACCAAATGGTGTAGCCTTATAGCGTTATGTATTAGTCATGTCATTGCTGCAGGCTGTACGTAGAGGCCTACATTGAGGCCTAACCATCTGGTATAGCTTAGACCGCAAATTCACTTTGCCGAGTTTAGATGTGACGGAGTCATCAATTTCAGGCAGACATTGTGGCTTATGCTGCATCCTCTACTCCAGACACGAATGGTATTGTATGACATTATAAATCTGCAGAACACAACATGACTGGACAGGCTTGTAGAAGTAGGGTGTGCGTATATGATACAAATATGACACAAACATATTGATTAATACCGTACAGGCAGATGAAAGTCTGCAATCAAGAAAAATATGACCAAAAGTTCAATTAGTAGTCTGTAGAACTAGAAAAAACGTTTCAGGTTGAGTCAACATCACCGTCATATTTTATTATTCTGAACTTGCATTAGCGTGTATGGAGTGTATTAAAATAAGTATAAGTACTACGCAATGTTAGCTCACATGTGTTCAATAAAGCAGAAATAAAAAACTGAAATAAAGACAGCATTTCCTGGTTTCTTACAAAGTGCCCACCTCTAGTATCAATGAAGAAATCCAACAATAGTGTGCAGCTAGTAAAGTGCCTATTCATTAATATCAAAGAGCTAATCTAACTGATCCCAGTCTCTTTTAATTAAACTATGGAATCATACACTGTATCATTAGTCATAGTTCAGCTACTGAGAGCAGGGTGTCTCTGCTTTGCATGTATGCAGCCTGTGAGAGACACAAAGTGCAGATGTAAAGCTCCATCATTCCTGTGGACGCGGTATGTGGTCAGATCCCTGTGTTTATCATCTGGCCTGTGCAAACCCTTCTCACCTTCTGCAATTATCTCCTCAACGGTGACTTGGTGTCGCCCGACAGTGAAGTTCCGTCCAACGAAGTTTCCGCCTGCGTGACCGGACCCGGAGCTGCCACCTCCTCCGCCACCGCCGCCAGAACCGGGCCCGGAACTGACCAACTCCCGACGCGAATCGAAGAACTTCCTCATGCTGTCGAAATGACAGGAGGAGTGTTTGCGGCTTCAGTCACAGATACACCGATGAGCTGCCTGTGGACAGCAGAGAAAGCAAGTCCAATAGTGAACCTCACGAACACGACGCTTCAGGGAATAAAGTCTCTTTGCAGCCTGAAACATGCAGCGATGCCTTTCGTCACTTGTGATTATGTTGAGACAACGCAGATTTTTTTTTCGTGGCAAATTTCTCATTTGCTTGCCAGACACAAGCCAGTTGGTGATAGCCGGAGCGGCTGCGACTAGCTGTTATGTAATTGAATAACACCACCCAGGAGGCTAAAGCATCTCAGGGAAAGTATTTGGTTAGCGGTCCATCCAGCTGTTCATGGTGTGCAGCTGCTGCTGCTGCTGCTGCTGCTGAACATTAACACCAGCTCCTTCTCCATCTCGTCCAGCCATTAGAAAGCTAGCTTAGTGCTAGCTACTCACGCGCTATGACATTTCGTGTAAGGTTATCCAGGTTATTCTCTGAAGATAATGTCTCCGAGTGCGACGTATCCGATGTGTGACTCGTGTAACAGCGTCGTCAAACAATATCTTCCCATCCTCACTCAAGTGAAGAAGCGACCGCCCGCTGCCACATAGCCGCCCGTCGATCTATTTAATTGCTTCCATCTTCAATAAAACTGATTTTTTCCCCTTAGCTAGCGTAAACGCACAAGCGCGACGCTGCCTCTCGTCAACACAAACCAGCGCGTCCTCCTTCGACAGGAAGCCGAAGCTGTTGGTTACAAATGTGCTTTCAAAATGACAAACTGCAATATTTTCACCTCTATCTGAACATTAGCTGCATAATCTCTGCAACCACAGCAATCTTTGACTGCCAGTGTGATAACATCCTAGCTGTTGCTGTTGACGCGCGAACGGAATTGTGGGTATTGTAGTTCAGCGGGCAGCTGCAGCCCTGCCCCCTCCTCACGTGTACTCTCATTTGCTGCGTTCGACTCCGTCTATGAGCAGTGGGAATATTTGCGATTTAGGGTTTTATATAAATTTCTATACTATACCTTCCACTTGGTGAAAAAAACATAAGACTAGTCAACAGACCAGTACTTCCATACACCTTTATTTACCTTTAAATCACACGTGCTAGATTAAAAAACCTCTGGAGTTATACTCCTATTAAGCCAAATATCCAGTTAAAAATTTTATCATTTTTATATTAAACATAGGATTTAAAGGGAAGACAGTCGAGAGGCACAGCACAGCATAGGAACAAGAAGCAGGATAAAATCAATACTATTAAAGTCAAGTGGATAATATTTGGAAGACAAAAAAATTAAGCATTAGGCAAACACACGGATATCTCATGCTCAGAATTACAAATTTCTAAAATACCATGCTCAAGTCCATACAACCGAGCAGCCTTAGGTTTGTGCCCTTCCTATAGGAACAGCTCTGAACATACAATTCAATATATAAGAAACAAATCAGGAACAAGTACTTCATTTAATAAGAAAAATGTTACCAAACACTTTGCTTTTCTGAATTATACGTCATATTTGTCTCAGATTTGTTTCACCCATTGAAATGTAATATCAGGTTTTTAACCCACAAATGGCCAAATTTCTAACTGTCAAATGCTCTGAAACACTGTACCACTTCAACACAATTGCTTCATATTGCTTCAGTGGCTTAAAAAGCTTCAGTTTCTCTATCACTACAGTTTATAGAGACAGTTTTTAGTTTTCACTAAATGTGTCTTTTTGCATTAGTGCTTCGAGAACGAAAAAGTTACTGTAAAAATCTTAAAATTGATTAAAAAACACAAAAAATGCACTAAAGACGATCAAACCAAAACAGCAGCGTAAAATTATTATTCACATTCAGGATATCTGTGTTGAACAAAGATGAAATAAGAAAAGATGTGAACAAATGTAACCCCTGAATGAATCGCTTTAAAATTAAAGAAATAAATAATGAAAAATAAATAAATACAGTATATGGATTCTGTTTCAGCCTCCCACACTACACATGCAATCCCGCCGCGTAACAGCCTGTTTGAAACGTTAGATGGTCATTTTTTCCCATTTTTACCAATGTCTGTGAAAGCAGCAGTAGGTCGTTGAAGGGAGGCTCAAAAATGTTCATCCTAGTGGGAGGGACGTCGGACTCCTGAGTTATGAGCTTCACTTTCCGGGTGACGCCGTACCTTCCTGTTGTGCTTCAGGCTGAGTAAAGTCTTCAGGACAGGTAAGGTGAAGTTTAGATTACAGTCACTCGTGTTTTTGACAAGTTTTGCGGAACTCATTTTGTCTTAAGACTGAGCTGCAGGGTGTGTCCACTATATTCTGCCAAATTGACTGTGCTCTACTTCCTGAATTACCTTTCCATATTACTTTCAATTTGCATTTCATTGTCACAACTAAGTTCTCCACAGCACTATATCCCAGCTTTCTAGGGTTTGGGGAATACATTTCATGTGGAATAATTAATGTAACTATAAAGTTTTTCTTTCCGCCTTTTTTCTTCACGCGTACAACCCTATTGCATAATCTCTAGTCAGTTCATTGAAGTTGTATATCTGTGTTTCTAACACTTTAGAAGAACGAAAGATAAAACCAAAACTAAATTCTGAAGGAATAAACTGTGAAATGTCAGCACATTTCAAAAAGTTTCATTGAAGTAAACCATATACACACGTGCACTCTTTGTGTTGTTATAAGCTGGATTAGTACAACTACATTACACCATTTTTTAATTTACACCGGCACTGAAGTTGTCTACTTGAGGATTTAAGTGTTGTTTGTTTGTTGATGATTACATTTTGTTGGCATAATTTGTGCATTTGCAACACGATCCACTTTTGTCTTTGTTCACCTTTGATCCAAAAACTTGGTAAAAAGTAGCTTAACCTTAATCCAACTCCCATGCCCAGTATTTACATTAGCTGCGTAGGTGTGGCTATACACAGAGACTTCAGGGCACTACTATATGTTTGGATAGTAAATGCCTCTCCTTTAAAATTATTATTTTATGTCTGAAAATTACATTTTATTGATTATACCGTGAGGGATGACTTCTAGTCTTTGGATACATATTTCCTGCAGCACTATAGCACCATTTATAAACCAAATAATTTTTATCAATATGTTATTAACTACATGGATTTTGCCAGATATAAGACATACCTGACTATATCAGTGGGTCCTGTAAGTTGACTCCCTACAGTAAGGGAAACCGGAGTGAAATCCCTCTACCTGTACTGGCAGTGGAGTAATTACAGGTGTGTCCAAACAAACACTAGCCTAATGAGAAAAGCTCCGGGGACGCCGGCACAAACATGAGACACACAAATGCCTGTGACCAAAACTGTGTGACAGAAACTCTTTTGAGATGATGAACTGCATACAATATTGATCAGAGGTCAATGGGGGGGTCACATTCAAAAAAGGGTCATAAGATCGATTACTAACCCTTAAAACACGCTGCTGCAGGTCACGGTGCAACTGACCTTCTGTGTTCTTTTGTAGTTTTTTGCACATCCAGTTTGTAAAACCACACTCGTCCTGCGATGGCTGCGGTGAGTCTCTCCCATTTCCTCTGTTCAACCTGTGCACAGTAAAATCCGGTCACGTAAGCACATTTACATCTATTTGCCTCCTCAGTGGAGATTCAACGCTGGATGCTGAGCAGTTTAATTGTGCTTAGATTTGAATAGGGTCACGCACGATTTACATAATATTTTTTTTGTAATGATAAAAGTACTACTGTGATACACCATAGCTCCTGTAAATGTTTAAACTCTCATAGGTTTATTTAGGAATTGACCATCACATTTTATAGTATAAACTATAATTTTTCAAAACTCATATTCTGATTTCTCAACTCTGGTTATGGAGGCAATTATCTGAATAGTTGTATAAAGGTTAAGCGTTAGTTCCTTAAAATACTTCCCAGCTCCTCACAGCATAGTTCACAGCACTTTTTGCTGCATTTGAAATTACGAATAGAATGAATCAATCGATGAATAAGTGTTTGTATGTAACTATATAACTTTGACTCTAGTTGCATAGATGTTATTTAACTTTTAAATGTTTAAAATTTATATATATTATCATAAACATTCAATATACAACAATCTTAAAAATATATTTCCTAATACACTGAAATGTCCAGAATTACTCAGTGAATCATTGGCTTCTTCACTATTTTCTTACATGGAGAAGATGATTGTGAGAACATTAAAATAACAATAAAATTGTTTATGAGCAGATTGGAAACCGTGGAGTAGTGACTGAGGCGGCAGGTTTCAGCGCGGAAGCCGATTCCCAGAAGCTCAGAGAGGCTATGAAGGGAGCTGGTGAGTGATCCAGACAGTGTCATCCAGAAACCAACACTAGATAAAGATATATTAGGCACACACATTAAGCACACACCTCAATTTTAGCCAATGCTTTCACTCTCTTGACTTTGTACTTTACCCGATATTTGAACATTCACAAAATATGTAAAACTTCCTTCTTACTCATGATAAGAATCCTGACTTGTTTGTTAAACAAAGATGTTTATGGGTCACAGTATACTGATACCATGTCAGCAGGTATCACTCACAGAGACATTTTCTAACAAACGCGTAGTGAAACCATCGCATTTTTCTCTCTGTCACCAGATTTGCTGTTAGTGTTTGTCAGTATAATCTTCTTCCCCTGACTCCAATTTGAGTTGCAGAAAGATGGTTGCTGTGCACATGTCAGCAAATGGTCTTCTGTTAGGATAAGTTTGGGTGTTGCTGAGCATGATTCTATTTAACATATAAATAGCATTTTTCTATTTAACTGGAGACAAGAATTATAGAAATGCAAGATTCACAGCAGGTTACGATATTTAATATGACCATATTTTATTGCAGGCACTAACGAGGCAACAATCATCGAGGTCCTAGCACACCGTACTATTGCCCAGAGGCAGCGCATTAAAGAGGCCTACAAACAAACAGTTGGGAAGGTGAGAGTTTAAACAATCTGTATTTAAAGGAAGGAAGGTCCGGTGACCGAAGATGTGTGTATTGAAGCAAATTAATGAGAAGAAATTTGAAAAACTGCCTCAGCGGAGGGTTTTTGCTGCGACACCGGACATCTCTGTGCCTCTTGTTCCACTGTGTACTCTTCATCATTTTCTATATTAGGTGGAGTTTTATTGCGAGTGCTAACATAAAACTGATAACGTGCCAGTTAAGCATTAACTATAAATAACGGATGTGTACCGCATGGAACAAAGAGCGGCACAGAAAGAGGCTTGTACCGTGTGAGGAAG
>JAUMHF010000014.1:9840329-9878123 GCA_032359275.1 Microctenopoma steveboyesi | reverse complement strand
GTGGAAACGGCAGAAACAGCAAAGACTGTGACTGGCGTCTGTGCAAGCAGAAAGAGTGAGTCATGTGGTGACGCCCACATGTGGTCACACATGTGAAGTGCTGCTCTGTTCACAAAAGCTGTGTCCAGAAACCACACCCTCTGGTGGATATACAAGTCCTGCTGCTGGAATGTGGGATGCTGGGTTTCATGTCCACGCCGGCAGCACAAAACGTGACATAGCAACCACAACAAAACATGAAAGCTGAATTAGGTGATTGTGTTATCCAACACTGTGGCTGTTGAAATGCTTTCTGTCGCCCCTCCCTCCCTGCAGGATCTGGCCGATGACCTGTCCTCAGAGCTGAGTGGGAACTTCAGAAGTGTTGTTCTAGGTCTGCTGATGCTGGCACCTGTGTATGATGCCTATGAGTTGAGACATGCAATGAAGGTCAGTTGCTTATCCACTGGTACGGCATTTAAAGGATAAGTCTGATATTTTATTTGAATCTTTGTCATCATATTCCATAAAAATGACTAAACCAGTATTCATTATAAATATGTGTCAAAGTCGGTGACCACAATGCTACACAACTCCAACACACGCACACGGTCTTGTTTCCAGCTTTTATTTGTAATGTGTAGTCAGTGCATGTAGGTAGGAATCAAGAGGAAATCAGGAAGTATGGACCCCATTTGTTTTAAGGGATTTTGGTGACTTCAACAAACTATAACATGTCGCCAGGTTTCTTATTTGTGCAGCTTTTTCCCCTGACGGACGACCTCATCACATTCATTGAAAAGCCTCGCAATCTTCTTGACTTTGCAGGGAGCTGGAACTGAAGAGGCAGGTCTCATCGATATTCTCGCCTCAAGGTCAAACGCTGAAATTAAAGTCATCCGCGACGTCTACAAGAAAGGTAAATATGTCACTTCTGCGTATAGAATTTCTGCCGTTGGGTCGTGGTTTATCTTCGCGTCGGTCTGTGCCTGTGGGTCATGTATGATATCTGATATTGTGCAGCGGTCACTAAACCTCTGTGCTTTGTTTAGAGATGCAATGGTATCCATTATTAGAAAGCAGAGGACAGCATACATTATTCATTAAAGATATTGCAGCTCTCTATGAGGCAGTGTATTGTTTGCCTATTTATTCTCCTTCTGCTGCAATGACTTGTACACACACTTGTGTAGTACTTTGTGGTAACACTTACATGTACTAATGTTGCACAAATGATTAAATTAACTGTTCAACTGTAACCCTTCGCTGACCTTTGATTTTTACTGTTGGGTTGAAGCTCTGTTCTCTCTGCATTCACATGTACTGATGACCTGGTAGTTTATTACGTAGCAAGCTAAAGAACTACACTGAAAACTAAAACCGAGATAAAATTGATAGAGTTGGTGTTGGTTTTCTAATTGTCAGGTGGCCAGTAACACTACATGTTGATGTTGATCAGGCCAGTGTATTTAGCTGTAGTCATGCAGCATGTAACGTGTGTGTGTGTGTGTGTGTGCGCGCGTGTGTGTGGCTTTTCTGCCCCAAACTGTTCGGAATTGAACAGATATTGGTTTGGATGCTCTGGATTACATTTTCTTTTTCGTTTTTTATGACAGAGTATGAGAAAGACCTGGAAGACGCCGTGTCTGGAGACACATCTGGGATGTTTCGGAGGGTTTTGGTCTCTTTACTGACGGTGAGCAAATGGCGACCTTCAAGACTGGATCTGTGTGAATGTGTAAATGCTAAAGAAATTAAACAGAGGGGTCAGCAAATGTAACACTGGCCATTATTAACAGATTGCAGAGCAGCCTGCTGCGTAAGTAGCTGCTAATGCTGACCACACATTAAGCACACCAATATAAGATCGTAATTTTCACTTAAGCTGATTATTACACATGAGATTACTTCTTTATTCAGTATCAATATTAATAGGAACTTGATGTGAAAAGCAGTTCAGGGAAGAGAAAACAGTTTCTAATTGTGCATCATAAAAACACCGGTTACAGTGTTTTCCCCGGGTTTACAGCTTTGAGAGAGCAGGGCACATGCAGGGGGAGGAGGGAGCCTGAAAGAAATCATGGTGTTCATTCGCTTTCGTTCTAATGACAGCAGTCAGTGTAACAGCTGAGTAATTATTTGAACTAAACATCAGAAGATTACTTTTAATGGCAGTGATCTGCAGAGTGTGCAGCTTCTGTCACTGCAGTGCATCTTTCTGGGCTTCTGGCAGAACATGTCCAGAGCCTCTTGATAAATGTCTGGCCTCCTAATATGATGGTAGGGGAAACACTGGGTTAGCAACCCTGTGCTTGATTGCTCTGAGGATGCTGTACCTTCTGTGTTGTAGGCTGGAAGGGATGAAAGCGACAAAGTGGACGAAGCCCTGGCTGTTCAAGATGCCAAGGTAAACGTTCAGTTCAGCTGACGCAAGACCACACTGTGAAGCTATGACTCCAATTATGCAAATGTGTTTTTATGTGTAACGGTAGGACATCTATGCGGCTGGAGAAGCCCGATGGGGGACGGACGAGGTTAAATTTCTCACAGTGCTTTGTGTGAGGAATCGTAACCATCTGCTGAGAGGTCTGTACTACTACAATCTTTGCTGAGTTCCAGGGCCTTCCTGTTTTCTGTATTTCTCACACATAGTTTTTAAATATGACTTTATTCAATCAGGGAAAACGCCAATCCCAACCTGCTTTTGGGCAGTTTGGGGAGAAATGCTTTTTCTCTGCTGAATTACTATTATCTGGTTTCATCTCATGTTTTTCTGCCTTAGTGTTCGAGGAGTATAAGAAAGTTTCTGGAAGAGACATTGAGGACAGCATCAAGAGGGAGATGTCTGGTAGTCTGGAGGATGTCTTCCTGGCCATAGGTATGTCTCTTCTGTAACTTGTTCCTGTTTGGCTGCATAGAAAGCTTATTTCATGCTAGTTGAACCCACAACTCCATCTCAAACAGTGTAATGCTTGCAGCTGGCTTAAAAATGATCTACCTACTAATTTAATGCTGCCCTACAGTAAATAAACACTGTGAATACCACTCTTCGCATGTCAAGATAGAAGTGAATTCCAGAGGCTGCAGATTTTACCTACCTAAAGTTATTGTCTTGTTTTTTTTTATCTTATGTTCTGGGATTTGTTTTTTGCTTTGCAGTGAAATGCATCAAAAACAAGCAATCGTTCTTTGCTGAACGATTATACAAATCAATGAAGGTAATATTTTATGTTGTATATTTTCTATTGTTTCCTTATCTGTGATCCAAGGAAAAATACTGAAAGATTTCCTTTTCTTGTAAACTGTATGGGCTCCATACAAACTTATTCTCCTGTATGTTTGTGTCCTTGCAAAAGCATTTCTATTGTCTGCCATCATTGTGTTTTTCTTGGAAATGACATGTTTTCAGGTTGATTATTCCTTATATCCAGCCAAGGTCAATATAAAGGAAATCAGAGTTATGAATAGACCTAATTACTGAAGTTCTCCAACTGATGTTCTCTATGAGGCAGAGTATAGCTAAGCGGTTATTCTCTCCTGTCAGGGGCTGGGCACCACAGATAGTGTCCTGATCAGAATTATGGTTGCCAGGGCTGAGATTGACATGCTGGACATTAAGGCTCAGTTCCTGAAGATGTATGGCAAGACCCTGTACTCCTTCATCAAGGTGAGGCACTAAACACTGGGGGTGGGGAACTCTACTCGGCAACGGCTTTGCCATTAATCTACTGTGAAATAATAATTGCAGTGTTATTTTTTTATGCTTTTATTTCATGTGGTTGGTTGCAATTTCATCCTTATCAATCAATATTTAGTTGTATTTCTAAAGTCTTGCATTCTGAATAAAAGTAGCACATTATTGGTTTATCAGCCATTTATATAAGACTGACTGCTGTAATCCCCCACACTGGTCCCTTCAAAGCCTCACCGATCTTTCTGTCATTGCATAGGGAGACACATCAGGAGACTACCGCAAAATCCTGCTGGAGCTGTGTGGAGGCGAGTAAAAGAAGCATCAAAAAGACACCCAGTTACGTCTTCATCATTAGTTTTTCTCTGTGGGTGACTCTCTTTTACCTTTTATTCTCCTCTGCCAACACATTTCACTAACTGATCCCAGTGCCTCGTCTGGGGGTTTGTATTACCAATTAAACTAAAGTGACCTTTTACATGTCTTGTGTTTTTCCTATTGAACCTTTGCAAAGGAGTTATAGAGCGGAAGATATATGCTTCTCACATCTTTGAAAACATTAAAGATTAATGCTATCGTCCAGCCCTCAGTCTTGTTACAGCTAAACATTTACATCACTGTCCAGTCAGTGAAACCCATTTGTCTGATTAGTTGCATTTTCTCATTTGTTGAGTCAGCCGTGCATCATTTGACTCAATTACATTGATAGGATGCTGGCTTTGTTTGGGAGGCAGTAAAATAGGAACTAATTAAGTTAACCGGGGAGTCCTATAGCTCATACAAGCTTACAGATGCACCTCGGATGACAAGCCTGTGACATAATGTGGTTGTACTCAATGCGACCACTTGGTGGAACCATAATAACTCTATAAAGTTTGTCTTTAGTAGCTGTGGCTTCTGCATTGTTGGAGAATCTATCGGCATATTTTACATGTATGAAAAGTTATTTTTAATTGAGTTAAAATTCAAACAGATGTCCAAATATTTCTAGGTGAATGGCAAGTTCTCCTGTCTTTAGACCTAATCAAAATGTGTGCTGTATGCGCCTGGCCCCTCACTGACCCTAATTTGCGCTGTATGCAGACTGTAATATACAGTCAATTTAGTCTCTACAGCGAACATCCCTACGGGCTCTTCACACAAACTGTGGTGTAGAAGAAAATAAACAACATCACTAGATGCCACCCTCTATGGCCATCTGGTTTCCATGTAGGAGGGTGGAAAGCTTATAAAACTGAGATTGGTATATTAATGATTTATTTGATTTGTACGAGGTTTGTGTCATTGGCTTTATATACAGATTTTCAGAATAATTAATCTGTTTATTGTTAAAGTTGAACAATTTTAAATGGATGTTTTAATGGAACTGTATCAAATTAATAAACCAAAGCCACAACCTCCCCCAGGGAAACCACTTTCTCCATCAACTATTCTTGATCCAAATTGGACTAAGGCCAAGACAGTGTTTCTTATTTCATGTCTATTAAACACATAAAACAAACAAGCAAAGGAACCGCAAATATTACCATCCTAATGTAAACGTCTGGCTGCTGAAATATGTAGGCAGTGACTTTGACAAAACAGAATAGCATCAGCATTCAGTAATGAATACCACCTATAGTGCAGCTGCTGTGCGATTTAGAGAATGGAAAAATAAACAGTAAAGCTGTTGGAAAGTTAAAAACTAAGGCTGTTAACAGCTTAGGCAAGAGGCTAAATTATTGTCTAACCTTGGGACCAAGGACGGGGGCAACTGGGTCAGAGCGTCTGTCTGAAGTGACTGCTTCATCACACTAAAGAGCGACGGCAAAGAAGAGCAGGTAACATATTGAAAAATCTTCATATATATATATATATATATATATATATATATATATATAATGCTTTGTTTTGAAGCATTTAGTTTCTATATTTTCAGTTTAACAGGGACTATGTCTCGCTACTCAAATGTCATAAAGTGTTATTGCTAACATAGTCAATAGTCAGTCAAATTTCTTAAAGAAAAAACATATCAGAAAATCTGTTTCTAATTGCTCTAACAAAGAAACTAAATCAATCAGCTGTTTTCTTCTCTGCATTTGAAGAGACTTCTGATGTCTGAGGGCAGTGTGTGGTTGTTAGGTTGCTGTTGTCATCACAAACAGAAAACTCATGTTTTCATGTGTTAAATATATGACTAGAAAGAATGGACTGATCAAACCTATTCATCAAAGCACTGAGTAGGAGGTCAGAGCACATGGAAGACAACAACTGGGAAGATGGATCAACAGCATTAAGATCAGGTAGATATTAGAAAAGATAGACTGAAACTCAAAGCCACTGGAAAGCGTTAACCTTCATCACAGCAGCACCAGCTGTGAAGGTGAATGTGATAACAGGTGAACTAAAAGCAACAAATCACAGACACTCTTTATGAAGAACACGGAGAGGATACTGACCAGAGCTGAAACCTAGTTCCTAGTGATTTATCTACAGCAAACTAAACACACATCCCTACACACATGTATCTGATTTGACATTAAACCAACATAACCACTGGCCTGCTGCAGCCAAAACAATGCCATTTGTAAAACTGATCTAAAGCAATATTGTAGAAAGTGGTTGCTTAAAAAACTTTATATCCATTTGGATTCAAAAGCACAGTTTACAAGCTTTGCCATTGTTTCGTTTTCAAGAATATCTGCAATTTACCTAAAGTCTGTTTCAGTTTCACTTCACCGTGACAAAACTGTTCACTGTTGGATGATATAATGGCATTTTATTAGTATATTACAGGGTTGTTATGAGGCAGACATCTCAAATGTAAAGGCTTCAAAACCCCAACAAATAAACCAGAACATTAAAAGCAACAGAACGTTTTCTGAGGGGCATTTTTTACTTTTATACTTTCAGTTAAACTTTGAGGTGGTACATTAGTGCTTTTACTTGGATAGACGTATTAGGGTAAGTAGCACTTACACCTTTACTTGAGTACTGGGTTAGTGTGCTTCATACAGCTCAGCTTATATTTATATATGTCTTTCATACATCAGCGGTCCTGTGTCCAGGGGTCAACAGGGAGCTACTCTGCTTGCTTATATCCGGGTCTGAGAAAGACTCTAGGAAACTCGGAGTTTTGATATGTAGTGAAGAAAGAGCAGAACAACTTTTACTGTGGAGTGGATAATGGTATCATTTTGTCTCAGAGGAGATACAGCACATGCATCTTTATCCTGGCGGTGTCGGGGTGTGTGGGGGGTTGTGTTGAACAGATAAGACTCCACCTCCATCAGTAGGTGTTAGCGAGAGGGGAATCAGAGCATTCTCACAGGAGGACTGTAAGGTCAGCCTTGGTGTAAAGTTCACACAGCTTCCTGAAGAGTTTAAACGGGTGCTCACCAGCAGCGCATTATACTGTCATGTTATGGTGAGTCATCAGGCTGCTATTAGCTGGAGCAAAGTGGTACTCATGCTCACACAGTACGTACAAAGGTGATTCGTGGTTGCCTTTGCTCAAGATGATGATGATGCTGATAATGATTTCCAGAAAGCTCAGAGTGCCATAATGACATGGCATCACAGAAATGTCTTCGAAATGCTCAGATACATCCACAGTTTGTGTCGCTGCAGCTGCAGGAAAGAGGGGGCAGCTTTAGAGTGGCGGCATCACATTCACGTAAGAGATAAGGAGTTAAGATTTCTCCTATACGTCCAGTCATCTTGACCACTGATGCTGGTCATAATGATTGGATGTAGACCTAGAGCATCAAAGGCCAAAGATTGACTTTATTATATTGTATCATTGTTTAATGCTACTTTATAAAAGGTTCACATCTCATGACTCTAAAAACAACAATGTCTTATCGCCTTATGATGTGTATTTTGTGAACGTCCATCAAAAACAGATTTGCAGGCAAATGTATGGCCCCTTTGCAACCTTTAATCCAACTCTTTAGCTCACCCCTGGGGCACTGCTCATTCTTAAGATGCACTGTACGCCAGTAGCCAATGTTCATTAGTGTCTAATGGCGTCTGTGTTTTGGTGCTAGACAGTTTTCAGTAGGTGACGATGCATGTGTCTGCAAACAGACCATTAAAATTTCATCTCAGCTGTGATGGACTATAAGTTTTATTATTAACACTCCTAAGACATGTAATTACCTGTCTGCTGACTTGAGAAGTACACCTACATTAGACACACTTCAAGTCAAACTCAAGATGATCACATGTAAGTACTGAGATTTATGTAATTAGAGTTTCTCGTCTGTCTTTCAAAATACATTTGAATATTCATCATAAAGTCTAGTGGGGCCCGAGCAGCAGGTGGTCCATCTCCTTGACTACTGAACTCTCTACTTTGGACATATTTGCAACACATTTTCTCACCTTTTTTCAAATCCACCCACTTATGCAGACTCCATCTGGTTTGTGTGTTTTGTGACCTCTGCTGCCTCGTGCATGTTTTTTTCTGGATGAAAGATTTTCACAGTCAGATAAACATGTTGTTTTCTACACTGCTGTCTTCCAAACCTGTAATAATGATGATAATGTGGAAAGATTTATTCTGGCCCCTAGGGGAATAAATTTACATGTATAACATTGGCATTACAAGAGATGACAGAACTGCCATTATAGTGTGAATGTATGTGGATGTCATTAAAGTCTTGCTCCTCATATGCAGAAGGTGATCTATCTATCTATCTATCTATGACTCGGGAGGCTGTGAGGCTGTGAAGCTGTGGCTCATGTCAAAGAGCCCCTAAAGGCAGTCCAGCATGACAGCTATGCCACAATCAGTGAGTGTGTGTGTGAATGGATCCAGCTCTTTTTTCTGGAGTTCGAGCGCAGTCCATTTACCATTTATAGCTGAGAGAGTTTGGTATTTCCAGAATCATTTCCTTGGTGGCTATTTGTGACATTTTGGGCAAATTTCAGGTTATTCTCACTGCTGCACACAGACTTGATTTGTGTTTATTAAGTCCATTCTGACTAACAGGAAGAAAAATGAACAACGGTGAATGTATAACTCCAGCCTGACTTCCAGCATTCACCTAGAAAAGGTCATTTTGTTATTATTTTCAGCAAAAGAAAAGAAATGTCTCAACCTTCCTCTGCCATTTAGAAATAAATAAAACATGTAACTGTGGACAGCACAATTATGTACGCACCCATTCCAGACTTTAAAGCATTATGCTTTAATTAAAAGTCAAAGGCTCCAAACAATGTTTTTGTCATTTTACTAAGAACAAAGTGTTCATAAACATCCCATCATCAATGTATCATAAATGGTAATTCTACTGGACATTTGGGAACATCTTAGATTAAAAGGCAGTTAAATCAGTTAATAACACAATAATATGAAGACCAGAGTTCAAAAAGGAAAAACTAATATTTATTAAATGATTCCTCCAAACGAGATAAACTGTCTATTGCTTCTTATTTGCCAAAGCCTTTCTCCAAACACAGCAATTAACATTTGCATACTTAATATGCATAATCAATTTTTGCACCATTTATGTTGATTCACAAGGCAACAAGCAGTGCAATCTGTAAACGCAGCAACAAACAAACAAGCAAATAAATAAATAATAAAGTTCTGCACATCACATGCCTGTGAAAAGGGCAGTAATTACTGTTACTGTCTCTACCCTCAGATCTATCAGTCCCGGCCAATACCTTATCAGTTCAAGATTAAACACCATCCTTAAGTCCAACCCAGATATTAATCTTATGGGGTCCCAGCCATCTTATTGGTTTACTGTCATCACCACAGGCATCTCTTTCTCTTTCTGGTCTCCCGCTCTCTCACCCTCTCTTTCTGAAACAGCAGCAGCTTCAGCTCACTCACTGTGGAGAAGTGCACAAGGAAGATCCACTCTCCACACGCCTCCTCTACATTACTTTACAGCTTATCTTCACACCGAAAGACAACCACAAAGGTAATTTACAGGGCGCTTTCTTTTTCTGCATTTGTTTGCATGCTTCATATCTTTAGCCTTAGCAGCATCTCTTCTCTAAGACAGTACAAAACTGAACTGAGTGCAATAGTAGAAATATGATTCAATTACTTTGAAAAAGTAGTGAAAATAGTCTTCATAGTTTAAGCCAAAGACACTACTTCCTTTATCATCCTTCTAATGTACAATATTCACACCATAAAGGTCATGGATTTTATGATTTCATATGCTGGGAATTCCTCCTTCTTTATTAACCTTCTTATTTGTATGTGTTGCCATAAATCATTAGAAGCTACATGCCAGCGCCCTGTTGTCTTATTGACATTAATAATCCAAAACATGACATCTTGACATTAATAATGGATAAAGCATCAGTGGACCTCAGGTGATGAAGATGGTTCAGAAATAAAACAATGTCTTCTTTTCTGTTTTTATGCATTCAGGCTGATGATATGCCATTTAGTTTCAATTCATTAAGTCAAGAAGAAATAAAGTCTAAAAACTTTTTAGCTTTAAAGTGAAGCGTTTTAAATCTAATTTAAAACCAATTGTTTTGCTGATATATAGTGGTGAACAGATTGTAAGACGTCTGCATTCACTGTGCTTAAAAGTATTATATTGAACAAGTGAGCAAAAACCCATTCATACATAAAGGTCAAGTAATAAACAGTATATGCGCTGCCACACTGTACCTACTACATTGTATATGTTAATTGGGCAAAAACCATGAAAACTCAACTGAAGCATTGAACCTTTTCTCCGACATCATGACAGTGACAGTACAACGAGAACTATATGGCTCAACACTGTAGATGCAGCAGGTGCAATATATTAATATTGTGCAATGTGGTGAGGTGTAGAGGTCTAAGAACTGATGATGAAATTATATGCAAACTATAGCAAGCCACATTAGCAAAGAGGGACTGTGATTTCAAGTAGAACCTCACTGACCTGGAATGAATCACTCTCAAAGGAACAATTAAAAACACTATGGGCTGCAGCAGTTGTTAACCATCACAGAAATCACAACCTTAAATGCTTCAAACTGCATGAAACTGATTCTAATGATAGCAGTACTCCACTGTATGCTAATGTAAAAAATCTGATTTGATAAGAGGCATTAGACGGTCCCTGATATAATTTAAAAAGCATTATGAGATTTCATTAAAACTGGTGCCAAAAGCTCCGAACATGTATATGTATGTAGCTAGTAAAAATAAAATGTGTTTCACTAGACATTACCAAATCTTTTGTTTCACATTGTGTTTCCACAAAATAACTTATATATTGTTTGTCATTGTACAAAAGAAACATTGCACTTCAGAAATGAAACAATCATGGGAAAACATTCTCTTTAGCCCTCAGCTCAGCCACAGACTAAACGAGATGTAGTTCAACGGCAGCAATCCTCATGCGATATTTGTGTGCATGTCATTTTGCTCTATAGATTTATTATTTGAAAAATCATTCCAAGATTCCTTTAAATGCCTGTGGTTCAGCATTATTTAGAAGCGGATCATAGAGTAGAATGTATGTTTTTGTGTGGCGCATCTTTCTTATTCACATACTCTAATAATTTCATATACATCTGACCTTCAGAAAAGTTGTGAACCTGTCTTACTGTTTGTTGCACAGTGTAAGTGCTGACGCATCAGGCTCTGCTGCCATGGAGGGTAATCACAGTGCCTTTGCTGGAAGCACGCATCAGTCTGTGTCAGGAGAGACAGATGGACATATTTATGAGGTTGCGGTACAGATCAACTCCACCAACCACATCTCCCAGTTTGCAGATGTGGCCCTGCTGCAGAGGTTCAAGCCCCTCATCATCCCTTGTTATGTGCTCGTGGTGGTAGTGGGTGTTTTTGGGAATTACCTGCTCCTCTATGTCATCTGCAGGACCCGCAAAATGCACAATGTCACCAACCTTTTCATCGGAAACCTGGCCTTCTCTGACATGCTCATGTGTGTGACTTGTGTCCCTTTTACTCTCGCCTATGCTTTCAACCCACACGGCTGGATATTTGGCCGCTCATTGTGCTACCTAGTGTTCCTCATCCAACCTGTCACAGTGTACGTTTCAGTCTTCACACTAACGGCGATTGCTGTGGACAGGTGGGTGGATCCGCCTGCTCCTAAGGAATTATGGCACTCAAATGAAATGAGAGTCATGTTTTGAATTATTTTTTTGAGTTTGTGTTAATGTGCATGCTGGATTGTGAAACATATTTACACTGCTACTTTGGCCGAGAAAGTTTTGAAAAATTGGTTTCAATCTCAAGATGTCATTATAATTACATATATATATACAAATGATACAAAGTTAGTTTCTTTCCTATGTAATTTATTTCTCATTGTATACACCATATACAGTATGATGTAATATAAATTCTTCTGGATTTATATGAATCTATGATCAAGACTTTATTAGTTCATGTGACAATATATTATTTTAATTAACAGATAATTAATTAATACTAACATGATAGTTTTGTGGTCTTGAAAGGTGTAAATTCACAAACATATGAAATGCAAAACGGCTCTCAGCAGTACAGTATGTACCTGGACCAGACCAAAATCAAATAGTCATACATAACATGTTCCCTGGTAGACAAGTCTTCTCCACAGACTCTTTGCTTGCTTTGGACTAATTTAAATATCAAATGTACACCTGAACACCTGTTGATTTCTCTCCCTCTGGAACTGAGGCTTTTAAGCACTGACTGAAAACTCATCTTAACTTTGCTTTATCCGGCACACATCTGCTTTATGTTAGAATTTTCTCATGTCAATTATTTTTTTCTAGCTGCTTTTAAAGTTAGCTAATTACAGTACCTACCTTTAACTGTATACTCTAAAAAGCTAAAAGCAACTTGAGTTTTTTTTTTTTCAATTGTGCTGCAGGAGAACACAAGTTGCGTACCCTCATTAAAAAGTTCCTCTCTTTCTTTTTCATTTTCATTCAAGATATTATGCAACGGTTCATCCCCTTAAGAAGCGGACCTCTGTGGGTACCTGTGCCTCTGTCCTCACTGGAATCTGGCTTCTGTCCTGTGGGCTGGTGGCTCCAGCAGTGACCAACACCTACCATGTTGAGTTCAAAGAGGAAGGCTTCACCATCTGTGAGGAGTTCTGGTTGGAACAGGAGACAGAAAGACGCGTCTACGCGTACAGCACTCTGCTCGTCACATATGTCCTGCCTCTCTCTGCTGTTTTTGGCTCTTATCTTTGCATTTCTGTAAAGCTGAGGAACTGTGTTGCCCCAGGCCACAGGACTCGAGACCAGGCAGGTGCTCATCAAGCTCGAAAAAGAAAGGTTTTTCGATTGGTTGCACTTTTGGTGTCTGTCTTTGCTGTGTGCTGGCTTCCTATTCACGTATTCAATGTGCTGCGTGACATAGACATTCATCTCATCAACAAGCGCTACTTTTTACTTATTCAGCTGCTGTGCCACCTGTGTGCCATGAGCTCATCTTGTTGTAACCCTTTCCTCTATGCATGGCTACATGACCGCTTCCGCACTCAGCTGCGGAAGATGTTCAAGTGTCATCATCGCATTGGAGTGCCTGCCAACCATTGTGCTGCCAGTGTGGTGTTGTGATTATGTTCTGAAGATCATCCTTTCTCATGGTTTTAGTTTAGGTTGCTGAGGCGAGTGCATCCTCGAGTCAAATAAAAAACACAGACAGCTTTGGTAGGTTGCTCAACTGACTGAACCAACTTCAATCACAGGGGTTGATCCTCTGTGGGCCAAGAACATACACACGTTTTACAGACTCGAGCCAGCTTTTAGATATATGTTGTGATTAAATTTTATTATTTGGGGTTGGTGCTAAAGAGAAGCAGGGATGTAGGAAGTTTTTAATCTTACTTTGCAAGTTATATACTACAACTGTGAGGGAGAAAAATAAGAAAAGACAGGGTAAAGCATTTATCCGGTCATGTAAATGCTTGAATGTATAACGACAGTTTTTTGTTTCTCCTGAATGTAATATATTTTACTTCTAACCGATGCGGAATGATGGTTGGTTAGAATAAAATTTTGCATTATGATACAATTCAATATCCATGCAGTCTGCACACTAAGATGATGAGAAAATGAAACCATCAGTTTAGATTGCACTCGGAAATAGTCATTAGGTGTTGCTGATGTCAGAACCAATCCTTGTGTGATGCTCCTACTTGGAGCCTTGAGAAAGAAATTAAATTTATGAACATGCTCCCCAGGGCTCTATTTTTTTTAATCTGTACTTGATGAATATCCACCTTAATGTATAATTATATTATATATATATATATTATTTCTGATAGCATTGTATAGTTGTTGTAAAAATGAAACAGTTCAATGGCTGCTTGTGTTTTATTTATATTGCTTCTGAAAATGTACAAAACAGGAAATTTAATGCTAGTCTTAAATAACAGGTACCCACAGAAGTGACAAAATACATTATCCTGTACTGATAACAGATCGGCTGCTATCATTTTGTTTGCATGCAGGATTTTTTATCTGTTATATGTGGTCTGTATGCAAGATTTATCTTTGTAGCAATGACAACTCAAACTACTCTGAAGTCACACGGATGATTAAACATTTATTTTGCTTTTTCCTGTTGGGATTTAGCTTATACTGAATGGCTGTGAGTGCATACATCATGTACAACCATAGAATTGTTAGTAAATTTGTATACTTTGTGGTTTGTGGCTTTTGAGTGCAGGCGTAGGTCATGCTATCACACATTGTAGTGTGAACAGTGAATAAAAAGATACAATCAGCTCTGTGCTTCCGATCAATGTACTATAACTGGGAGGAGTTGGAATTGAATTATATACCCGGTTTGGTCAGAGTGCAGTTGCACCACTGAAATTACTACTTGTACTCGGATTAAAGAATTTTCTGTAATTAACTAGGCCTGTTGAAATAAAGATCTCTTTTATCATGTTGGTCTTTTTTGGAAGTGCAAGGAGGCTTTCATGGAAATCTTAGTTTTAACAGCATATTCACTCACACCTAATTTTACCCTGGCATGCTCACATTCTTAGGGGACCAATAATGGGGACCTATTATCATACAAACTTTTTAAGTGCAGTAAAATGACGCTTTATGCTGACAACCTGTAGCGTGAAGGCTTTCATTGAAGTGCTGGATAAAGGTTTTTTGACAGCAGAAGTGCTGACTGGTCATTATAGGACAGGAACATGTGTTAGTAATAACATTAACTGTGAAGCACTGTCTGTGTGACATTGAACCACCAGAATCCTGAAGCCAAAACAGCTAAATTAAATTCACTTACAAGTCACGTTAGTTTTTTACTTTCCTAAAAGTGACAAGTCACAATGACTTGAGTGAAAATGGGATATGTAAAGGAAACAGTTGACCTAAAACCAAATGTCTGACATGACACATATTCATATGCCTACATAACTGGTATTCCGATGTGTAATGCAGATGTGCACAAATGACTTTGTGGTGTAAGTGAGGGGAGTTTACAATAACTACTCAAATACAACTTTATTTTTTGTCTATAAACAATAATGTAAACCGTTGGTCTTCATGCATAACTGGTTAGGATTTCTCACTCTCAGAAACAGACAACATCTTCTGCATCAGAGCAAAGTCTCTAGCTTCACGAGGAGTGCGGATGTATGACTCAATTTCACTGTCAGAGATTTCCTCGTCACCAGTTACGTCCTTGAACGCTGGTTGCTCCACTCTTCGTTTCTTTGCATGAATCACACATGGGGGAGCAAACAGCACCCTCTTGCCCCAGTTTGGTGCTGTAGTATCTCGGCTCTCCTGTGTCTCACTGTGAGGCTCTGACACTACGCATATATTATCATGTAGATGTCCTTGTTGCGCAGCCCTCTCAGTATTCTGTGTACGGTGACCTACGGAGGGGGGGTCTGGAGTCTGCTCTGTAAGCTCACATATCTGTGATGGAGCAGTCTTCTCTGTTGGAGACTCCTCACAGTTGTCCTGACCCTCCTCCAGCAGAGCAGCATTGTGGGTTCGCAGAGCCCGCCTCAGCAGGGCGTATCTGTGCTGCAGAATGTCTTCAACCTGCCGAACAACATTGTCTGGTGTCACTGTTTCTCTGACCCAGGGAATCTCCTTACCTAGCTTACACAGCACCTCTTTCATCTCAGCTATTCTCTTTACAGCAGGTTTGAGCTTTTTTACTTTGGCAATCTGACAGAATTTATCTAGAGAGAATTTGAGCCGCTGCTTTGTGGGTTTCAATGACTGCCAAGCTAAATAGATTGCAGCCATCATGATCGGGACGGGCCGACGGCCAGTTACAATCCAGGAATCTGCTGCCAGCTCCACCAGAGCCACAGCACGTTTGGTCAAGTCCTGCGAATTCTCTGCCAAATCTTCAGGAACATTATGGGAGCTAATTTTGTACCTGACAGACAGAAAAGTATTCACATTAAGTTTGGAATAAAGATAGAGCAAATGTAAAATGAAAACATTGTAGGTGTGTTAATTAGACCAGTAATGATTCTCATTTCTGCAAGCATGCTCTCTAATCTGTTAACTTTCAATTACTCCACAGCTCAAACATTTTATCATCTGTGTTGAAATAAAGCAAAGCAAAATGTGCTCGTCCTTTACTGAAAAGTAACTTAACCACATAGCTGCACAACTACAAACTCCTCTGTACAATTTAGGGTGAATAACAACTCAAGTAAGATTAACTTTAAAACAATTAAAAAAAACCTACACAAATGACATATTGACTGCAAGTTTAAATGACTTTAAATGCCATTTAAGCCTGAATAAACCTTTGGACGAGTTGAATTCACTTACTCCTGCCTGTGCGCCTCCAATATATCAGTGATATTGACAATCGGAACTTCAACGTTGATAATCTTGACCATTTCTTGATAAACCACTCCCACCATCATTGGGTCAGCATCCAGGAGGCAGCTGATGGTTCCCATGGTAATGGGCCAGTTGAGGAGCCTGCAGCTCACAAGCACACAGCAACCAGCAAGAATTTCTTTCTTCTGGAGGCTCACGGCGATGAAGGATTCATGCTGATAAGCCTGGTTGTAGTAGGTCTGTGACAGATCCTCGATTTCCCTGTTGACCCGGAGAATGCGACACATGGCTTTCAAGCGCTGGAGACCTGTAACAAGAGACCAATATGTATGCATGTATGGACATGTGAATGCAGCAGGATCAACTATAGATACACAATTCATTATGCTATATTATCTCTAACAAATAAAAGTTACCTTTTATTAGGTTTAGGCATGGCTTTTTGGACACAGCTGTGGTCCTGCTGTAGCAGACATCTGTAAAAAGTACAAAGTGTCAGGGCAACAACAAGGTGTAATAATAAAGTGTGTGAGAGTTGGGCTTGTAGCAAAAACAACAGTAAACTGGAATGTTCAGATGAGGAAACGTATAGCACACAGGTTCTTAAAAAGTGAGAATCTTCTTCTTTTCTCAGTCTTGAGTGAATTTAATAATTTTGGTTTTGGACTGTTGCTTCGACAAAACAAGACATTTAAGATGAATGTTTGTGTTTTAAAGTTTTGAGACAATCTTTGCCTTCTGGTTCTGGTTTTGTGGACCAAACAAACCAAGAAAATATCAAGACAGAAAGAAAAATCTAAATAATCATTAGGTAATATACTCTGTGCTTTTTCAGTATGTTGTTCACACTACACAACTTCAAAAGGTCAAGTCTACGGTATGTCTAAAATCTGTTCATGCTTTTCACAGCAAGCACAAAAAAATAAAGTGCGACTACTCTGCAGCCTTTTTTCTTAACTGTCACAGCTAAATTTAAAATGTATACATATATCCTATCATGTTTATTATTATGCTGCATTAGATCTCGTTATGCCAAACCAGGACAGGACAGAATAGGTTTGCTAAATTACCATCTGGTCATGTTAAATCCACAATGCTGCTGCTTAAGAAACAGGATACAATGGAAATATAATTTACAGAAATGTGTCTGCTGCATCATCTGCAATCACTTCTTTTTCCTACTGGTTCAAATTCAAAGACAATATCGCAAAAAATACACTATACACAAGGTACCTCAACACTGCCTTAAAAAAGATCACATTACTTCTATAAGGACACTGTATGTGATTTATGTTGGTGTTTATATTAAGTAAATAATTTGTCCATCAGAGAATAAGGTTCAGAATTTCAGTTTAAAAAGAAGCCCAGCTTAGTATAGCCCAAAGTCACCACTCTTCTTCAATGCATGTTTAATGATGTGTATGGCGGGTTAATCTTTTCTGGTTGTCATGTTTGTTTTAGGTTCAGAAACTGACTTCAGACGTCTCCCAAGTCAAATTATAACTCATACAAAAACCAGAAGACCTGCTTATCTTTACCCTGTGGCTTTTTATTGAATTACAGAACCGGGACAGTCACACTATGAGGCCTCCAGGTGACTCATTGCTCCTTCATACCTGAACCCCCGACCGGTTCATTGGCGAGGGCTCCCTCGGCCACCACGGAGCCGCAGTCCACACACACCAGCTGTTGTTGTGAGTACAGATCATCGTCTACGATGTTGGAGGAGCCGCAGCCCGGGCAGCTCAACCCCGTATGAGACATCTTCAAATACGACGTGTTAAAACTGTGTGAAAAGCAGCAAAAACACCGCAGCTAAATCCGCCATAAACAATCATAAACAATCGTTAACACCTGCTGAACGGCGAATGAACGTTTAAAGGGGGCGGTGGAAATACGTCCGGGCAGATACAACGACTATGAACTCGATGGTTCCGCTTAGTGCTGCGATAAATGTACAGTACACATCAATTCTTCAAGGTAAATTAATAAAATTCCCCACGCTATATTAACTATATATAGTGATTATAAACTGGAAAACTGGACGCTAGAAACCATACATCATTAAACAATATTTTAGACTGAGTAAACTAGTAAACATTAAGATGAATTTAGCAGAGTCTGCAGGTTATTTATGGGAAATATTTGCTTAATCGGATCTAAAATAAGATAAGGAAAATAAGCATGGAAAAAATAGCCTTGAAGACTAGTTGATAATTAAATGCATGTATTTTATTGACTTACATATATAGAACTAACTTCAGTACACCATACATCAGTGCATATTGTGTTATTTGTAAAGCTAATTAAAGTGCTTTTATTGATTAGTAAATCATGTAAAACATTTAGAAAGATACACAGTAAATAGTGCAACAGTAAAATAAGGCCATACCCTTCTTTACACTGGGGATATCGCCAGTGAACAGTAAATTAAGAGTTTGAGGGGGAAAAAGAACAGAATTGATTTTTTTGCATTGACATAACAATAATAGTCTTTAATTTTGGAAAATTACATTTATCAAGTTATTACATGAAATAACTTTATGCTAAACATAATTACTATAAACAATACCTAAAAGAGACAATTTCAACATTTACAAATATTAGCACAGTGTCAAAAATATTACAAAATAATTTTAACAATGTACAGAACCTTGCACTATGTAGTATTTTTGTTTTTACAACTTGCATCAAATTTTTTATCTTTGTTTATTTGCCAGTATATTAAACTCTAAAATCTAAGTTTCTTTCTTTCATTTCATCAAATTCTTTAATTTTACAGTATGATTTAAGTTCATCTTTCTGTTCTGCAGCTGTCAGATTACTGGGATTAAACAGATTAGGTGCAGTGAGAATAAACTGGAAGAGGTGCATCTAGCTACACCGCCTTCTTTACTTAGCTCATGGACATGAGGATACTTGGTTTCTCTTCTATGATACGCACAATTAAATTGTCTATGTACTCTTCAAGTTCTGATATCTTTTTGTCTCTCTCTGAAAGCTGCTTCTCCTGCTTCAACACCATAGAGATGAGCTCGGCTTGAGTCAGCTGGGAGTACGGCCCTTTCAGCCCAGCGCCATTCACCTGTGAGAGGACAGACAATTTAGTGACATAAAATAGGTCTTATCACAACTATGATTCAAATGTGACGATGAACTGATAAAACATCATAGAAACTTATTTTATTCTGTTAACTGTGATAGAAAATATTTGAACACCATAAAATAACTGTTAAAAACAGAAATACCTTTGTTTTGTCCTTAAGTTCACCAAGGATTTCTGTGGATTTATTATCTTTTTCCCCTTGAACTACTGAGACAGACTGCTGTTCCAGAGGATTAAGGGGTTTCACAGGTTGAAGCCTGCAAAGACAAAGCATAAAATAAAGAAAGATGCAGACAGTGGCTGGGTGGGAGAAAAATAATTTCTGGGCAATATTAGCAATGCAAGCTAATTCACCCACACCTTATCAAACACAACATGCTTCATAAGATGAAGGACTTAAATAGATGAAAGAAAAATGAGCTTGAATCATAGAACTTCTTTTTATGGAGAACTTGGCAGATAAATGTTTGTTACATATAATTTAAGAAATGTGTGACTTGTTTCAATATTATTTTGTCTTTCTTTTGAGGAGCTAAACGCGGTCACCTGCGTGAAGTTGTAGGAGGCACTTCCTTCTTCAAACCCGTTTCCTCCACTGTATTCTGCATTACACACTGGGCCTCTTGGACTGAAATCTTCTGGGCATGCACAGAGGACGCTGGGTCACACACCTGGGAAGCACTGGGTATAGTTACACTTGCAGGAGGTGGAGGGGCATGGGCCACCTTTGAGGATCTGATTTTAGTTTGTGACACACCTGGGGGCCAGCATATTGAGCCACTGTTACCAGATGTCATATCATCTTGTGCTTCATTTTCATTTTCATCTTCCTCAAATGGATTTAAACCATAAACACTCTGGATTTGTTTTGCTTCTGGGCCACTGGCAGAAATGTTGCCAACAGAAGTCAAGATTTTTTTATGCTCAGATGATGGCTCCTCATCCACAGAATGAGGTCTAGGTGGAGCAGGGCGTTTACTCTGAGCAGCATTTGATGTTTCTTTGCTGGTACTACTCTGCATCAGGCTCTGGCCGCTTTTAGTATCTGCGGGAGACCTGCTAACAGGAGCAATCATTTGCACCGAGCGCTGAGGGAGAACACTGGCAGTTTTTACGTCTTTGTCGTTACTCTGCTTGTTAGCATGTGCCAGATGTCTCATAGATAGATCTGTATCCCTCTGTCTCTCAGCTTGATTCCTTCCTGGAGGCTGAGGAGCTGGTCGCTTTTCCCGCTGAACATTAATCATGTCCTTTTCATCATTGGTAATGGTCTTGTCTTCCACTGATGACACAGCAGACGTACATCTGGAGATGAGACAGACTACATGATGTAAACATGGCTAAAGGGTATAATTAGGCGATAAAGAAGATAAAGATAAAGAAACTCACAGGGAACCCAAAATACTCTAAAGGTTCCAGAAAATCTATTAAGATACAGCACTGCTCACTGATAATCATCTAAATCAAAAATATTTAGGGCCTGTCTAAAGCTTGTGTTGCAAATGGACAACAAATGATCACAATATAGAAAGAAAACCTAAAATAAAAGGAATATATAAAATGAATGTGCGCAAATCCAATCAGTCGACAGGGGAAACATAACTTTGTCATCATACATGTACAGTATGTTTAGGCACTCTCAAACTGTTCATACTCATTTTAAATGAGAATGTCAGCTTTGAAGTGCCTGTGGACATCGCCGACTGTAACACTGCAGATAATGTAACAAAACAATAGTCAAATGACACTTTCTGTACATGTAAATCACTGACTTTATATCATTTTCATCATGTATTCAAATTTTGTTTCACCACCTGCAGTGGTGTTCCGTTCCTCATCCTGTTGATAGCAACGATAGCGATAACATTTAGTTTAACAATGCTCTGCAAAAATCCACAAACGCTCACTCCCCACAGTTAACAAAACATCAACTCATCATCAGTTTTTTTGTGAATACACCCATAGTGAGGAGTAGACGAGCAACGTTCTACAAAAAGATGCAACACGTCAATATAGATGCTAATATCTGTCAATTCACCACCTTGATCACTATGAGATGATCTGCCAAGAGATATATTCTTCATTTTACCCAGACGAACGCATCCCAATGAGTTTGGTGAATCTCCCCCGGCGTTTAATGAGATGGGCTGCTGTTAAGTTTCGCATTTATATCCACCTCAAGACAATTTGTAATAGCTGTTAAGCTTTTAACCTTTTTTTGAAGCACCTACATTAAGTGACATTTTTAAACAGTAATTATGTGCAATATTCTGTATAATATAGTTATGTATAATATTCTATTATTAATAATAACATTCCTGCCATTGCCCTCACTGTGTGAACTAATTACCAACAGTTAGCATGATGACCATTTAATCAAATTAGCTTTGTAATTGTGAGCATGCTAGCAAGTTGATGTTACCACATAATGTTTTTGTTGGTGTGAGTTGTACACTGTGAAGAAACCATAGTGCATTTTACTTTAGGTGACTTCTTGGTCATTTACATTTGTTCTACAAAATATATTAGCTGGTTAATATTTATTTTAAAATATTAACCCATAAGGTGTTTCGCAGCATAATGTATTGGAACTGTGATATCACAGCGTTTGTGATGTATGTAGACTTGAACTAACCTTTGTTGGACATTGGACACTTTGGCTGTGCTGCTGTCGACTACATCGTCAAATGGATTAGTAGAACTTACTTCTGCAGGACTCTCTGCAGTCACTTTCGTTTTTTCCCCTGCATCTTTATGTCTATTTTTTGTCATATCGTCTCTGTTTTTCTGTGTTTCTGCATCTCTTGTCAGCTGTTCTTTTTCCAGCTTCCTGGCATCGTCTGCCTTTCTCTCCATCTTCTCTTTAAACCTCCTAATTTCCTCTTCTTCCTCAATGTTCCTATTTTTTTGTTCTTCTAGCCTTCTTCTTTCCTCTGCTAATCTCTTCATTTCTTCCTGTTCCTTCTTGACCCTCTCCTCTTCCTCTCGCCTCCTTTTTTCCTCTTCCTCTTTCTGTCTCCTCTCATGTTCCTCTTGTTTTCTTTGCATTTCTGCTAATCTCTCATATTCTTCCTTTTCCTTCCTAGCTCTCTCCACTTGTCTTCTTGCCTCCTCTTTTCTAATCCTTTCTTGTTCTTCCCTTTGCCTTTTTTCCTCTTCCTCAATTCTTCTCCTCTCCTTTTCTGTTAATCTCCTCTTTTCTTCCTCTTCTCTCTTTTTCCGCTCTTCCTCCACCCTAACTCTCTCTTCTTCCTCCCTAATTTTCTCTTTTGCCTCAATCTTTTTCCTTTCTTCTTCTAGTTTTTGATTTTCTGCTGCCAATCTCTCATGTTGTTCCTTTTCTTTCTTAGCCCTCTCCACCTCTTTCCTAATAATTTCCTCTTCCTCTCGTAGCCGCTCTTGTCTTGTCTTTTCCTCCTCTTCTTGTCTCCTCCTCTCTTCCTCAGCCTTTTCTTGTTCCCTCCTTTTCCTCTCCTCTTTCTCTTTTCTAACTTTTTCTTCTTTAATCCTTTTTATTTGTTCTTCCTCTAGCCTCTTCTTTTCCTCTTTTACCCTCCTAGCTCGCTCTTCTTCTTGTCTTCTCTCTTCCTCAGCCTTTTCCTCTTCCCATCTTTTCTTCTCCTCTTCCTCCTTTCTAACTTTCTCTTCTGCAACCTTTTTTCTTTGTTCTTCCTCTAGTCTCCTTTTTTCCTCTGATATTTTTCTTTGTTTCTTTTCTTCCTCAATTCTCCTTGTTTCTTGTTCTTCTAGTTTCCTCTTTTCCTCTGCTAATCTTTCACATTCTTCTTCTCTAACCCTCTCCTCTTCATCTCGTCTCCTCTTCTCCTCCTCAGCCTTTTCCTCCTCCCTCCTTTTCCTCTCCTCTTCCTCCTTTCTAACTTTCTCTTCTTTAATCCTTTTTATTTGTTCTTCCTCTAGCCTCCTCTTTTCCTCTTCTATTCTCCTAACCCGCTCTTCTTCTTCTGTCCTTCTCTCTTCCTCAGCCCTTTTCTCCGCCATCTTAATCTGTTCCTCTTTCTCTCTTTGCTTTCTTTCTTCCTCAATTCTCCTTTTTTCTTGTTCCTCTAGTTTCATTTTTTCCTCTGCTAATCTTTGACATTCCTCTTGTTTCCTTTTCTCTTCTTCCCTCTTAACTTTCTCTTCTTCAATCCTTTTTCTTTCTTCATCTTCTTGTCTCCTCTTCTTCTTGGTTAATTTCTCAAACTCTTCTTCTTGCCTCCTCACTCTCTCCTCCTCCAGCCTCACCCTTTCCTCTTCCTCTTCTTTATCCACATTCTCCTTTATATTTTCTACTTCAGCAATCTCTTCCTCCTCCTCTCTCCAGGGTGAACATTGTCTTTCAGGAACATGTTCCATTGATCCGTGACCTGAACTTGCCAGACTAAAGTTTGAGCCAATGCGAGAGGTCCGAGTTTGTGGCTCCTCGCAGTAAACATGACTGCCATTGATGCACAAGTTACTTTGTTCCACAGTGCTGTGTTTTGGGGGTTCAGAGGAGGACTCTTTGCTGCCTGAGCTACCTGAGCGTTTATGCATCATGAACTTGAATTTCTTTTTACCTGGAATGACATTGAAACGCATTTTATTACAAAGAAGAAGAAAAACAGAAGAAACCTAAATGAACAAGAGTGATGAAAGCATTTCTCCTGACCTTCAGAGGCATCCACATTCAGACCAGACGATTGACTGCTGCTGAGTGAGGAGTTAGCAGGCAGAACAGACAAGGACTGAGACATGTTTCTCTGCAGGTTAGACTTCGGAGAAAATAACAACTTCATTTTATGTTTCTTCTTCTTTTGATCCTTCGCTGCAGCTGTCTCTCCATCCCCATTTGCATCCTCCTCACTGTCAGTCAGAACCTGAGTGAAGGATTGCACCACACTAGACACAGTGTCCGATTCCTTCTTCTTGCCTCGAACTTTGTCCTTGAACTTGCCCAGGCGGGACCGGGATTTGCCAGCAGCAGAGAGGTCAAACATGCTGGCAGTCATGTTGTTTCTCATGAACTGAATGTCCAGAAGCACCTCTCCTCTGTCTTTGTCTGCCTTGCCAGCCTTGTCCAGCAACTTAAACCATCTGTTAAAGACAGTAATTCTATTAGAATTATATTTTTTTCATATTTTAATCTTATAATAAAACATTATCCCCAAATAACTAATGAACATGATGCCACTTGAGGGCAGCAGAAACAAGTAGTAAATACAGCAATATCAGCCTTTTGCTTGGTGTATGATGAACTCGTCAGCAAACAGTTACTTATTTACACACCCAGCAGCTATGGGGCAATATTTTCATTAGTTCTGAAATGTTAAGCCTTTTCACTGAAGCTATTGCACTTGCAATAACAGAGAAAATAATTATATTAATGGTACCCCTCCCATATTCACCCCCTGTACAGTATTCTATACTATGGTCTAATAAAAATAGGACTATGTGTTAAGTACACTATGTGGATGTTCTGTCCCTGACAGTTAAGGAAACTATGAACCATCCCACAGCAAATGGAAAGTGACTAAGGAGCAACTTGAATGTTATTGGAAAGTCTGATGATCTAAGCACAACCAGCAACAACCACAAAGGAAAGAGTTTTAAAATAATAACTACCTCAAATATGGAGAATTAATAACTTATTGCACTGTGTATACTTTAACATTTAACAACATTTACATTGTTCCTTTTTCCCCTAATGTTTCACACTTATCTGCCCTGTAGTTAACAACTAAATCAGGATTCTGTTATGACGTGCTAATGCTCACAGCAATAAAGTGCATCGCTTTGTAAAAAGTCTTTACGTCATCCCAGATAAAACTTAAAGTGGTCACGTTGATAGGGGACCAACTTTAATCTCATAAGCTATTAAAGATACTTTAGGTGTGTGACAGAGAAAGAATTAATGGAAACAAAAATCATGTAGAGACACATGGTAAACAACATGTAGATTTACATACAGTACATAATACAATGCCATGCTAACAGAAAACACAGATTACAACTAAAATCTTAAAATCGAATCTTATAATGAAATGTAAGAAAACAAGCCCAGTAAGACACCGCACTGGGATAATATGTCATGGTCCAGTACAGACAGAAGAATGAGGAGAATAACTTAACAGAACAACAAAAAGGAACAGTCAGCATAAAAACTGCCTACCATGCAGATATCTGAGGTCATCTCACCACTGAACATTTCCTGGAGACATGAGAAAGAGGCAGTGTGTGTGTGTGTGTGTGTGTGTGTGTGTGTGTCTCAAATGTGATTCAAAAAGCGTGGAACAGTTACTACACATCTGTCTATGTCCAAATATACAATGATGAGCCAGAACATTAACTTTTATTTTAAATAGTTGAGGACAAAGGACAGCATGGGAAAACCTTTACGCTGGCCAAGACCCCTTTATTGTTGAACTGATGAGTATAATGTGAATCGTATATAATATTAAGTGTAATCGTTAATGTTTCTCTCTCTTTACATAACCTCTCTTCATGAGAATGAAATAGTTTGTAATATAGACCTGAATATAGTGCCTTTCATTCAGTGGTCTCGAATCAGATATCTCTTCCTCCCACTCCTCCTCCCTCAGGAATGCTTCAGATGTGTGGCACAAACAAATTATTGGATGAAAACGCCTTTTCCTGGAATTTGTGAAATAGACAATCCTGCAGCCATGGCTCTCCTGTCTGCTACTGGTAATGTGTAATGAGGTTTGCAAATTGTAAGTCTTGACAATAAAAACATTCCACTGTGGGGTTTCTTCAAAGCTCTGAACAAGGTTATTTCATTAAACCTTCTGGAGTTTCATAGTGTCCTTGAGTAGTTTATCCTCAAAACAGAATGAAAATTGAATTCCCCAAAAGATCTCATACCTGATGGGTACCGTATGACATAGATTCATACGGTACCCATCAGGTATACAGCAGGGCTGAACATTACTCTTCACTATTGTTTATCAAAAAAAATCATGCTAAATGACACTATAAAGTATAAACATCATAGCATGAAAATAATAGTATAGTAATAAAATGTTAGCCAGCACCACATTGCACTCTATATTTTACTACACTAGTGTGCAGTATAGTAAAGTGTACAGTATGGTATAACACTTGTATAATGCAGCTTTAAATCCCAACCCCAACCCCTGGTGATCACTGACTAACACAAATTCAACTCACATTTAAAAAAAGAGAAGTAGTAAGTTACTTCAGTTAAATCAGAAGGGAAGTTGCAAAAGGACTTAGGCGTTGGTAGGCAGTTTCACTAAACAATGAATGGAGGATGGTGGTGATGAAAAACATACTGTTATTGTGTACAGACAGAACTATGAGAGGATAATGCATGACAGGACAATTTATTCCACTTTTTGCACACACACATCCTTCCTTCTAAACTACTGATAAGACACCATCCTGAGTGGCACAGGCCTTTCTTATCACAGAGCACAGCTGTTAGCAGGAGAACAGCTTAGTGAGTTCAACAGCTCGACAACGATAATATCCAAGGACCAAAGCTGTCCTGTGCTTATCACATCAGTCCACATCCATGAGTCAGAGAATCTAAAATGAAGGCATAGGAACCAAAGTGAAAGTTAAAAGACGTTCACTTTCCCCCATCCCATGCCACAAATCTCTAGTGAACCTTGTGTTACTTTAGAGCAAACTAACAATAGAGCACACAATGAAAGAAGAGAAAACTTCCAGTGCAGGTGCTACCAATGACAGGATGCTACACAGAAACTGCAGGTTCCTTAAGCTTGTGATGTTTTTATGAATGCAGGATTAAAGCTGTCCAGGTGATTATCATAGCAAAGTATTCATTAAAGAAAGCTTGTCATTAGCTTGACTGATGTGGGTGATATAATGCTCTTATGCAGTAGCTGATATGTGAAAAATTATATTTTGACACATCCCAGCTAAAAAAAACACTGGTATAAAAAATTTAAAGTGACAACACAAACCTTCAAGCTATGTCCTTAACACGTCCAAATAAACATTTCCATGCAAAGGAAAACCATGGGGATTACTTATCAAGCACAAACATATTATACTTATATCCACCACTTGTGGTGTGCAGTGTTGCTTGCTAGCAAAACAGTAAACCTCATGCACCATAAACAGAGGAGCTTTTGTAAAGGCAGCTCATAGCAAATGTTAACACTGTTTGTGTGCCAGGAGCCAATACAGCCTTAGTACCTGCCCTCGCTAGACTTCAGGAATGTAAGGCTACAGCCAGATTTAAAGGTGCATTCACCAAGCTCCCAGAAAGATAATGAGAGGGCGAGCAAAACATTTACTCAAAACCAGCTCAAACAGGAGTTTACAAAAACACTGTATTTTTCTCCCGTATCAACTTGCAGTGGTGCTTAATGGAAACTGCCAAAAAAGCTGTGATCAGAGAAACACACCATGAAACCAGAAACATAACAGCACATGCTGCAAACAGCATGATCAAGTTTAGCTTAACATCGTTGTTGTTCGTGTCAGAACAATAAAGTATGACATTAGCCAAACAGCTCATTTTATGCTCTTAAACATTACATTTACTAAAATTTGTTTAAAGGGAAGCTCCACGTCAAATCTAACCATTTCCACTATAATACAATTCATGTAATGTGGTGGAAATTTATTATTTAGACAATATAACCTTGATGTTCTGTGAAGAATGTTTCTTTCTCATTATTATGAGAAAAAATATCCATATGATTTGTCCTTTCCTATGTTCATCTTGACCCATGTACTTGTGCCATGTTGTGTGGTGTTGCCACGTCAAAGATAGGAGGTTTCACGTAGATGAATTCCAGTGGAGCTCAGACTGACGGTCTCTCTGTCCCGGCACTGTTTCAGGGTTGCATCCTTCAACTTGTATGCAGGACTGTAAAAGTTTGTTTCACCATATCTACGCTGCTTTTTCACTCTGCAGAGTTCTCCGGCACTCTGCCCGACTGTTGGCCTTTCTTTGCAAAAAAAGACAGATCATTTGTTGGGTTATCTTTCATCTCTCACCCTAAACAATTATGTTTAGTTTTTCCACAACAGTAATTCTCCAAAATATTAAACAAACCTGAACAACAACAAATAACCCAAACATGGGGGTGTGTATGTTTGTGCACTTACACAATATGTTGTTATGCAGAGTATGAGACTAGTCACATGGGGAACTAAAATGCTCACAAACATTTTCTAATCTTACTCGACTACAGAGAGCAAACTTTGGGGTGATTACGACTTAGGATATGAAGGATATCTTAAATTTAAAGTCTCCCTCCACTGAAAATATGTTTTTACGGTGGTGGTTGTCCACTCAAAGATGAGCACATACAAAAAAGATTTATGATCTCAGTAATAATTAAGAAGGTAACTAGAGTCTAACAAACCTTAAATAAATTAAAATTAAATAAATGTTATCTAGACTTATAACTTCCACAGAAGAAATGAGAGCTGGAGTCATGGTGACGTGGGAGACAGGCAGACAGTGAAGGAGTTAAATAGAGTTTCAGAGAAAATACTATATAGGGCACAGTTATTATTGATTCAGTCAACGAAGGAGTGAATCTTTTAACAGACTTCATTTGCCCGAGTAATGCTGACTGGCATCCTTGAAGGCTGCAGCCAAGGGTACAAATCCCTTAAGCTGCACTGGAGTGAGTGGGAAAGCCACCAGAGCGGGTCTGTGTAGTGATGCGTGCGTGTGTGTGTGTGTGTGTGTGTGTGTGTGTGTTTGAATGCTGCACACTGGTGGAAAAAAGGTAGAAGTATCAGAGGGAAATCACTCTTATCACAACAGAGCTTTAACACATGCACACATGAAGGAAAGCACATTCCCTAATCCACTGTTTTCATGTATTCTGCATCATTTTTATATGACTACAAATATTGTTTGTAAAAAAAGAAAAGAAATTTAATGGGAATTATAGAGCTTTGTCCCGCAATATCAGAAAGCTGCAGTATGACTGACAGAACCAGAAAACCAGGGGGTGTTAGGTGCAGGTGAGAGGCAAAGGCTTTATTTTCACCAATGCGTTTCTCATGCATCTAGAAGCCAACAGAAATATCTGCGTCTATTGAGAACATGGATACAAACACAGTGAGAAACGGCTTCAGTCAAAACTGATGTAGTCAATGTGGGAGAGCTGAAAAAGTATCAAATAGATGAGCAACTCTGAGGATACACTACTAGTGTTAAAACCGGTTCAATAAGATATAAATAGTTCCAGCTTCTAAAACATGATGCGCTACAACTACAGAGATTATAATATAATGATATATTATTATGAATTTATATAAATATAATTTTGTTTTTGATTTTTAACCGTGTATTTTGTACTCCACAGTTCTTGACTTCATTTTGATTCAAACCCTGTCCCCTCCTGACGCACGCACTTACTCCGACTTGTTGCGGGTTTTGTCTTCACTCAGCTGCAGCAGGTTGACGACAGCCTGACCCAGGAGTTTGTCTGGACCCACCAGGGCCCGGTGCATGACGTGGACGTGCAGCGTGCCCCGCTCTCCCCCTCCTCCGCCACTCGGCAGGTCAAAAGCGGCCTCCTCCGTCCACGCCGGAGCCACGCTCTTCTCCGCCACCGAGGTCTGATACTTCTCCTTGCCCACCTGCATGACCGCGTACGCGTCGTTGGTGCCGCTCTTCCCTTTTATCCTGAGGCCTCTGGCTTGGAGCACCGTTACCTGAACGCTGGTGGGACACCACTGCTGATCCATCAAGGACATTATGACAAGGTTACTGTGCCGCAGTAAAAAAAAAAAAACTAACTCCAACAACAAACCGCGGTGGTGTCGACCACGGGGTCGCGCGGAGACTGGACAGAAGCGAGGAAAACTTCTCCCGTGAGCTTTGCTGAAGTTGAGGAAACAGCTGATTGGGCGTGGTTACACCGAGAGGGGGCTCGGTGAAGACACTCCCACAGATTAACAGGTTACATGACTTCTGAAACGAAATAAACACACTGCTCTGTGTGCTCCTTCAACACAACAATCCCTAAATCCTCCTTGACTCCTGTCAGAGCGCATCAGCTGCATTCCCATAACGACAACGCTGATTGGTTGATTATTTCTAATATTTCAATTAAAGGTCAAACCTTTAAAAGGTCAAACACACAGGAACAGTGTTTATGTTCTTAAAATAATTTATCTACTCCTACCTCAATATCTGAACCATCCCAGGCTAAAAACATGAGACCTCGTCTTAAATAATTCTAAGCCTGTCACTTGAAGAGAGCAGGGGAGATGTGACAGGCCTCTGACAGCCAGGGTTCATATGGATGGATTCAGTTTCACACGCAGCCTTAGTCTGAATCCTAATCAGGCTGCAGGGCGCGTGTCAACATGAATGTGATCACAACTGCAGACCCCATGGATAAAAGCTGTAAAATATGTTGAACGCGTTCGTTTCTGCTTATCAAGGAGCCAGAGTTGATGTCTGCTTTCTTCTCAGCGGACACTGAGACAAGCACAAACTATTCACATCTGACTAGGATATGGTAAATATGGAAAATAACTGACACTCAGCTTAGTGTGTATATTGATTTTTATTTTTACTATGTTCAAATGCCATAATGTAGATGGTGGTTCATGTTTGAACACAGACTCCTACTGTTTAACAAAGGGAATTCAATAAAAATGTTTTCTCCTTCAAGGTCAACATATTTTGTAGGACACCTCAAATCCCTTAAATATTGACTTTCCTAACAACTTAAGATCAGCGCCGTGAAAACCATTTTGTTATAAATCAGGTCTGAAAGAGTTTGAATTGACTTTCTCTGGTTCACTGCTTATATTCACACATATAGCACCTTCAGCCAATTAACAAAGTGACGCACTCGTTTTGGCGCGACGCGAGTGTCTGACTGTGATGTAACAAGTGTAGTACAAGGCTCTAAAATTAGATCCTTCATAGTTTTAATCTATGAACAACTATGTGCAACTATAATCTTAATGTTGACACGTTAAAAAATATAAAAATAATTATAATATTACAAAAGCAGAGTACAAATTCCATTATAAATTCTTATCTGTGATGATTTAGGTTTCTATTTTTATACACGTTTTAACAAACATTGACATGAACAGTTTTACTGATCTACATCCTGACATTTTAATACATTAATGACTCACCAAATGAGATCCGCCAACCTCCTTGTGCAGCTGTGGCTAACTACAAGGAGGACAATAACAATAACATTAAATAACATTTTTAAAAAAAGTGTATATAGTAATAGTGTATATAAAAGGGTATATATAAAAGTGTATCTATATCATATACTATCTGATCAGTATTCTGCACTGGGATACACACCCTCAGGACAGTGGGTTATTTGGCTTCATCAGCAACACGATCACCATTAATCAAGTGCTAAATACATTTAATGTATCTCAATAGTTTTCTGGTTTTTCAAACTAAGATTTGCAAAATCAAATAACAAAGCTTTATGTTGTTATATCAACCACATTCTTTATTCTAGTGGCGCATTATTACAATTAAGACTGTGCACCATAATTGTCAGTAAGTGCGCATGCTTATGGTTTTAAGAACAACAACACTGTTATCTGTGACAACCTGTAGTTGTAGTAAAGTACTGTAGTCACAATGTCTCTCTGACTTGCGTGTTTTTGAAGAAAAAATACTGGAATGAAAGAATACTGAGCAGTATGCAAAGTTTATAGAATTTATGTACAGTAGAAACATACAGAGGCAAATGGCAGGACCACATTGTAACACGATTCTCTGAAATAACATGTCTATTCCCTCTATTTAACAAATTTATGTGAGATTTCTTAGAGGATGAATGGGACCTGATCACAATGTCCAAGGTAGATGGTGCAATGATGAAATGATGCAGTGTTACCGTTTGGCCACTAGATGTCTGTCTTTGACTTTTGATCTTTCAAACCAGATGTGAGAAGATGATCTGACTTTGGATTATTTCCTTCAACTCACCATGCTCCTGACTAACCTGAGAGAATAGTGCAACTTACATTTAGCTCAAGAACAACCCATCATATCCTATAACCTACAAAAGGTAATAATGCAGTTCATAAAGACTAAAACACACCAACACATCAAGACAGACAGAGACAAACTTTTCTACCATCGAGTAGTAGCCATTAAAACACAAGCATCTAACCAGCTGACAGTCACGCAGTTAATTGTCACCGGTAAAGGAAAAATGTTGTCGCCATATGTAGAATAATCTGAACGCTCTTTTTATTATTTTATTATTTGAAATAAAGTCATGTAATGCCATAGTATAATAACCCAATTATTTGTTATCTTTATCTTATGTAACTTATGTTGTTGGCATTTTATATGCAGCACCTATGATAGTTGTAGTAGTAGTACTCACTCAGCTGGGATCTGAACCTGCAGACATACAGCATTACTTCACATCACTCCAGTCACCTCAGAAATCAAGCACACATTTCACATGCATGCTTTGCCTCTTGTGTGACTTGGAGGAACCTTTGTTTTTCTCTATTTGGCAAAACGCCCACAGAGAAAGAACATACTCACAGCAATGACTGCAGAATGCTAAGTCGAATGAAGACTGGAGCAGTTGTTCAGTCAATCACAGCCTTTGTTCTGTGACATGCACCAGCCTGTATGTTGCTCTGACCTGAGGGGCAGCAGGACACAGGACAGTAAGTCTCAGATTTATGTGACAGAAGCTGCAGTTGCTTCGAGTCAGCGAGTTCCAGCTCTCCAGTTCCTGGGCTGAAAAGGGTTTGGTCAATGCTCTCCACACCTCTCCTGCAGAAGTAGAAGGCATCGGCCTTTACAAACTAAGGCTCTGTTTGCAGACAGCTGGCAGAATGCCAAAATGGATCTCCTGCTGCAGACAAGATGGTGGTTCTTTGGTTATGATACCAATGGTAAAAACGAGAAAGGAAAAAAAAGGATTTGATTAAAACGTTTGATATATTTACGGTTACAACTAAGTCCTGATAAATGTTAAAATATCACTTCCATCGACCACCATCGACGTATGGTTATTAGAGCTCTTGATTATTTTCCTTTGTTCCATTTGTAGTGTTGCCCACTAAGAAAACAAAACATCTAGACAACAGTCTTTACAATTACAGCAACTTTTACATTTCCTCTGTTTGCTCAAATGTTTCACAGCAAGTAGACCATACACAGACTGCCACCGAGCAGAGCATTTGGAGTTTAATAAGCACTGTAGGGCTCCCAGTTGTATTCATTGTTACTGATTAAAAGAGAATATGGTGGGCATAGACTGTGATATGATCAAAGTGCCGAAATTATGCAACATTATCCCGAGAGACTACAGCTCTACAGCAGAGAAGAATGCAGCCGTGAAGCAAAGTATAAAAAAATGACAGAAACACTATTCTGGATCCATTTTTAATCCTGTTAGAGTTACTCAAGCATAATTAGGTCAAACTCTGATGCACTGGGATGCTGTGCTACCTAGACCTGAAGAGGAGACATTTAAAGAAGCACCACCTGGAGTCTACTCCAAAATAAATGCCACGCTGACTTAACTGACAGCCTCCTTAGACTGACCAGCTCCGCTGGCTCAAACAGGTTCTTATCCTAAGCCATGAGAACTGCAGCAACTGCAAGGGGATAACAACAGCTACCTTCAACTGTCCCAAAATTTCTGAACTATAACAGGTACTACCTGTTCCTGTTTGAATTGTCAGCTTTATTATGACTAGTAGCACTAAAGAAGAGAGCCGAACAACTAATAAAGAAACTTTTGCTGCCTGCACTGATCTAAAGAATTTGATGGGTTGGGGTGTGTGGTGACCTAGTGCCTGTGTTTTTTGTCAAAATTTTCCCTCTTTCCATGTTCCCTGCCTGTCTAGATTGTCAAAAATCCAATGGACATCATCCCCGGAGGCTGAGGCCTCTGCAGTGCTGTATCCACACCACCTCAGATGACAGTCCCAGAGCTAAAAGCTTGTTCATCCCAGGGGTCTGTAGCAGAGTCTAAGTCCCTCAGGGAAAGAAAGCAGCAATATGCTCTGAGCTTCTGACTGTTCCTTGGAGCTCGGAGTTCCCAGGGGCCCAGTCCAGGAGGAAAAGCATTTCAAGCATCAGATAAATAAGATTACCACTGACAGGAATATAATTAATGGGTTGTAATATATTCCTGTAGCACTACAAAATAAATTTGCTGTATGTATGAATAGAATTATTTTCTCAGTTATCGAATTCCTGTTTAAACAACATGTAAATAAAAAGTCAACTCTAATAACATTTTGCATTACATTGCAGTGTCTCACCTCAGAACTCCAGAGAAGTGTCCTTGTATAGAGTTTGCGCCTTTTGATCAGAAGAGACTCCAAGTATGTCTGGCACAATTATGTAGACAAACAGAGAAGTGAACCACACAGCGATGAAGATACATTTGCAGGTTGTCAACATTAAATGTAAACCAAGAATCAGGCGTCAACTGTCTGTGTTGGACGAAGACAACACAAAATTAAACGTACATTTTGGTGACTTGTTTGCTATTGTAACTTTGAGCTTAAGACATTCTGGTTAACATCATACTTTGCTGAAGTACTTTAAATAATGTGTTATATAAATAAATACAGTTATTATAATTGTTGACATTCTGGGGATTCCAGGTTACCGTTTCTTTAGGTTTACTGTGCTAAAACAATTTCTTCCTTATTCTAATATTTAAAGTTCTTAGAAATGACCTTTCATACGCAGTAAGTAAGAAAGTAAGCGTATTGGACCTGATATATCACTATCAAAAACAATGCCTGGAATCCAAAAGCTAATAATGAAGAAGTAATTTAGTCATTGACCCACAGATTCAATTTACCTGAGTTGAATGGGATGTTGTTTTGTATTGGTTCTGTTGTTGATATAAGATTATATTCTGTAATTTCCATGTCTTTTGCTGTTCTGTTGTACTGTGTATCATCACATAAGAAGTCTACTTCTTATACTGTGGAAAAGTGACTACTTCAATTCTGAAGCAATTACATTTCCCAACAATCTAAATATTTCAGGGTCACTTAAGAGACACTAGATTCTATTAATATTCAGCACACAGACCATCGCTTTCTGTTAAAGTTAATTTAATTTAATCTAAAAGGTATTTTAAAAGACTTAACCTTGATCTAAACGTACCAATAGAATATTCAAATACTCTTCTAGAATATTTACTCCACTCTACATCCTAATAATGTTAACAAGCTCTTACCATCTTAAATGTTCCTTACCACCAGTCCCTAAGGAGGGTTGAGAGGACATATGGCTGTAAAGTTATCCACATGGGATATCTCACCCATTGTGTTAGCAGCATGCTACAGCTGCAGATTGGCTGAGATTTACATGCTCCCAGTAAGTTAAAGCATAATTACAGCATTAAAACGTAATATACTATCTGAAATTTCTTTTCTGTCATGTCTGGACTAGGTTTAGCAGCAACGAATTACTTAAATCACCTGTGATCTGTCAGAGATTACAGAGACATGCTTGGTCTGTAGGCAGTTTGTTAAACACATACCTGCACAGAATAGAGAGAGAGCATAACACAACAACTGCATTCACACAAAGTTCTTCACGTTGGGTTGTGCGGGGCTGTAGCCATGTTTATTAGAGCTTTAGAAGATCTACATTGATCATCTGACTTGTTTAAGGCTCGACATAACTCATCTGCCTTTTTAAAATGTCAATTATTTTAATAAGTCTAAACACTGTGTTTTGCACAGTATGGTTTTATCCACTTCATCTCATGTAATGCAAACATTTCATTCACAGTGAAAACATTGTTAAAACATAAACATACACATTGCACGAAGCAGTGTAGGGCACATATTATTCCCCACCTCTGAAACTTGTATCTACATTATTTCGGCTCGAACGGAAGGGTATACAGACACAAATGATAAATCTAATTGACCGGCTCGTTCCCGGGAAGTGTGCTATTACTTTTATTTTTAAAATATTCAGTACTTTTTTAGTAATTTACATTACATCGATTTTTTGGTCAAAAAATGTCTTTTTACATCTGTACTCCCTCCATTCATCGTCGTCCTGTGTTGTCATACTTTGAAATTTTAAACGAAACTAGACACTTTCAGCCTCGTGCCTGTAAAACAGTATGTTGATATCTAGTGTAGTTTTATAGTTACTATAATTTCAGTTTTAAAAAGCTGTGAAAATATTTGCATTTTCTCCATTAGTGTGTATGAGCAAATTTTCACTCCCGCACAGCGTGTGACGTCACGCGTGCTCTGGCGTCTAGAAATTATTTCTCTTTGCCGTTTTATTTCCCTCCTTCTTCTCTCCTTCTCTCTCTCCAGGAGCTCATTTCTTGGACTTTCGACACCAGAAAGGTATGAGATCATTTGTTAGAAGCATGTGGATGCTCTAGTGCGGCTAACTTTCCAATATGACCAATGGTCGTTGTCTTATTGAAGGTTTTTGTGGAGCTAAATTTTAGCATTTCGGCTAAACTTTGCGTGCGTGTACGCATGTTTTTGCTTCGTATGTGTGCCTGCATGGACATCTGAACACGGACCCGCGCAAGAGCGGCTAACAGACATAGCAGCTAGTAGCAGGATTACCCTTGTTAACACCTGCTGAAGAGGATGTGGGCAACGACTTTTAGCTAACTTTATCCTTTTAGCTAGATGTTTTTATACATTTCCAAATATTTTCCAACCAACTTTTAATTACCTTGCACAAGATGTGCAATTTTTTTGTAATTATTTCTAATAAAGTGAAACTTCAAAGCAGTTAATTTTATTCTAGTTTAAACAATATTTTCAGTTTTGGTACATTGTCTACTGGTTAATGTCAACAAATTAAATTATACTACAGAACACTAGTGCATTTCTGTAGTAAAAACAGAGCTAGTTTCCTTTTGTGAATTATGAGTATGATCAGAGAGGGGACTGCTTTTGCACACCACCTGTCTATTAAGCAATATGTACAGTACTAATGTATATATGTACACTTGCATCTCACATTATGCCATATTATCACATATGCTAAATGGTTGTGAAAAGCGAGTGTGAATCACAGACTATAAGTGTTGCAGTAACAGTAAATAAACACCAGCATTGGAGGTGTAGCTGTGTGGTTAGCAGTATTGGACCTTGAACACGTCACATGTTGTACTAAGAGGCAGTGGTGATTACAATTTGTAATTCAGCACCGACAAACCCCCAGCTGCACAGATTTGTGCCCCATTCATTAATACAAGGTAAACACACACCTACACATTATTATCAAGTTCCAAAAAAAACTTGTATTCATAAATTG